>OY730187.1:22028445-22628445 GCA_963422495.1 Polyommatus iphigenia | reverse complement strand
TGGGTGGGGCTTGGTCCCCAGTGGGTGTGGCCTCCGCAGCACGTTGTGACACTTCCCTTGAAGTCCCCACTCGGAGTCAATGGCATCTCCAAATCCCACTTCTGACACCAGTTGTTACGTGCTAGGGTTCGTTGGATTCGGAGAGAAAGACCTGGTGACTCTCTTGAAGACTTTATTCACAAACACTAGCTCACACAAATCACTAAGTCCAAACACTAAGCACTAAGTCCAAACACTAAGCACTATCACTGTCACTCACTATTGATCACTTGTTCTCACTTCGAAGTCGCCTCGAAAATCGCTCAGATAAAACTGAATTGACTGCCGGCTTGTTTACCTTTTATATGGCCCGCGACGCTTTCTGGAACGTTCCATTCTGGATTGTTTACGTAAACACGCAATTCACATAAACAAGGGTTGGACTTTTCTAGAAAGTACGCGCAGAGGTAAACAACTGTCCGTATCCGTAACAATATTACAGAAGACAAAAATTCAATAGACATCCATAAACCCAAGAACATTTAAGAATTTTTGTTTCCTCAGCGGGATTCGAACACGCACACGCTTGTGCGTCGCCAATTCAATTGAGCCAGTCATATCAGCAAACCCCAGCAAACTAATTTTGTTTGTAATGTGTGGCTGCCGGCTGGATCTCTAATTTGGTGCAATCGGATTGCACTTAATTTTGCCTTTAAATATTACTCACTACTCACTATAGTTACCCGCAATTTCATTGAAGCGACATTCGCTTATCTATACTAATATTATAAAGCGGAAGAGTTTGTTTGTTTGTTTGTCTGTTTGAACGCGCTAATCTCAAGAACTACTGGTCCGATTAAAAAAAAAACAGTATTAGATAACCCATTTATCGAGGAATACTATAGGCTATATTTAATCACACTAAGACTAATAGGAGCGAAGAAATAGAGGAAAATGTGGAAAAAACGGGAGAAATTATTTGAAAGAGTTTATCTCACGAACTATTGGAGTAATTTTTACGTTATTTGGCACAGATAAGTAGTAGACCACGTGAAGGATCATAGGCTATTTTTTGTGGACTAATTACTTGTCTGTGAAATATCTAATTTACGCGGGCGAAGCCGAGCGGAATGTCGAGTAAGTTATAACTTATAACGTAGTAATCGTACTGTAGTGTTTCTACAGATAGATAGGGATGGGATGTAACAACCAAACCCAACGAGTGCTGTTCTTACACTGATTTATTAAATAAAATGTTACAACGTTAATGAATGCAATTTGCTGACACAAAGCTCTCACTCAGCAGTTAACCTCATACATAATTATTGTACTTTGTACATCCTGGGACTCAGGGAAAAGGATGCTGAATGATGTAAGTAACTAAAACTTAATGTCCATACGTAACTTAATGTCTCTAAATGTTTGTCCTATACTACTTTATGTCACATTTAAAATTAATAATCACTTATTTCACTTTCACTTATTTTTGGAACCGACAATCGCACAGATTTTTTACACTTGCCACTTGTTTTCACACATGACTGCGTACTGGTGCTCGGAGGAACCACCCCCGATGATGATGATGACGGCTGCATTGTAGGCAGCTGCGAGAGTTCCACGTTAGTGGCCTCCACCGCCCGGAGAACCACCGGGGCAGTGACAGCTGGAGACACTCGAAATTGTTGTTGGCTCGTCTTACGAACATGACGAATGACGTAAATGCACCCCACTAAAATCAGCAGTGTCAGCGTGGTGTAGATCGCAGTATAGTGGTGTACATCGTGTACACTGACGGGAGAGTAAACCACATCAGCTTCCTTTTTGATGTTGTCCAATTGCATCTTCATCTGATCCCAAGTATGACTGTGATTGTCCGGTATGAAACTTTCAGGTAGTGTAGAATTCAGAATATGGTTGAGGACAGAAAATTCTGGTACTGGAGCTATGTCTGGCTTTGTAGATAGTTTTGTAAGATAGTTAGTGTGTCCGTAAATTGTTACAGATTTACTCTTTAAAACACATCCCGACGCTATGTCCATGAGTCCGTTTCCTTGTAAGGTAATCATTTCTATTGTGTCCGAGCAGAAAAGTCGCGCTTGGCAATTTTCGCAGCACGAGAACAACCACCTGTTATTAGCACGTAATTTGATCCACCGCTCTTCGCACTTAATTGTTTTAGTTGTACATAATGTTTTATTGTTTGTATGTAGATTACAGAAAGAATGATTAATTTGTTGCTCGTAAATTGGTCTATCGAAGGCACACAAAACTTTTCCTGAGGATAAATGCATACAAAAATGAGTATCTTCTTCTGTCAGTAAAATAAATATTTCCTTTTGTAAATTAAAAGCTATGTAAGGTGTGAAAGTTTCAATAATAAGATTACTATTTAAAGGTATACTGTATATTTTGTCTAGTTCGAATGATTCCTTAGCAATTAAAGGTATTTTTATCTCTATGACTAGAAATGATCTTCCGACTTTTGAGTTAACTTTCATGACCTTGTATAATTCCTGTAAGTCTTCTTCACTAATAGGCAAAGTTAGGTCTCCTCTTAATTGATTCGAAATTATGTGCATCTGTTCTTGTAGCTGTTCTGAAGGTATTAAATGTGCGTCCAAATGTCCATGAGACAAGTCAGTTACTGTATTGACTAAATTATCTTGTATACGTCGAAGATTCGATATTAAAATCTGTGCCGACAAAATTGATGATATAGTATTAAGTTGATGTTCACTGTCCGACTGTACTCGATTTAAAATATTTGTAAAGTTTTGTAAATGTGACTGTACCATGCTGAACTGCTTATACATAATATCTTCATTTCTGCGTAATATGTTCGACTGGGCCTCAATAATGCTAGTTTGATTTTTCAGAAGGCTTCGTAAGTGATTGGAGTCGTACGAAATTTTCTCAATGTCTTTTTCATATTGTTTCAGAAACCTGTCGTCCAGAACTCCGAATAATGCGTTAGCTACATAACCCACACCATTAATTATGCCTCTCTTCTGTCGTTTGTTAGTTTTATATTGCAGCAATACATTATAATGTTGAAGTTCCGATAGTTCATGTTGTAATTGTTCTGCTATGCTTATATACTGCGGTGAAAGTTGTGAAGTATCCTTCTGTATATGTATAACATACTTCTGTAAATATGAAAGACTCGTCCAATACGTTGACATATTATAGTAAACAACTAATTTCCACTCATCCCTGATCAAGTTAATATCGAACTGTTTGTCGAAATACAGGCTTTGACTCGAGTTGAAATTAGATATATTGTAGGTTCCCTGTGTGGGTGCAATTGTAAATAAAAACATAAAAAGTAAAATAAATATAAAATTACATAAATTATTTCTTCGGGGTCGACGTCTAGATGGCGATAGCTGGTCTGTTTGGCTTTCTGGTTGTACCCTGCTCGTTGTTCCAGGGATCACGGCATGTCGATCATGATCACTAGAGCTGTTGTTCACCTGTGCGGTATCGCTCTCCTGGACTAGAAGCCGTGAAAGTTTTAAAATTGGCCTTTTCAATATACCATTCTTGGTTTTAACCGATACCACTCTCACGTACCCATCCTTGCCTGGATGTACCTCGATTATCCTGCCTAAAGCCCATTTCCCGGGAGGTAAATTGTCTTCCTTCACCAGAACTATGTCATCCACTTCAAAGTTCCTCGATGGACTCTGCCATTTGGATCGCATTTGGAGCTGTTGAAGGTACTCCGAAGACCACTTCTTCCAAAAGTTCCTGTTCATGGCTTGGACCATGTGCCATCTGGTGTGAAGATTGAGATGTTCCGGTTCAGCCTGTGGACGAGACAGCAAAGGTCCCCCTACAAGGAAATGTCCAGGGGTCAGGTAATCATCATCAGGATTCTCCGTCAACGCAACCAATGGTCGTGAATTAAGGCAGGCCTCTATCTGCTGTAGCAGGGTGTTAAATTCTTCATAGGTAAGTCGTTGCTCGCCTATCACTCGTCGAAGATGATATTTCAGAGATTTGACGGCGGCCTCCCACAGACCTCCTGCAGATGGAAATGACGGTGCGTTGAAAGTCCACTTGATATTGTAGCTGTTTATGTTCGCGAAGAAATTCCTGTCGATTGTTGCCAAAATCTCTTTGTACTCCTTAGTCAGCAATCTGTTAGCGCCTTTAAAATTTGTCCCATTGTCACTGTACATATGACTTGGAGTGCCTCGCCGAGCACAAAACCGACGGAAGGCTGCAAGAAATCCAGGGGTGCTGAGGTCGGACACGAGCTCTAAGTGAACGGCCTTTGTCGATAAACAGACGAACACGGCTACGTATCCTTTCGTTGTCCTTATCCCACGCCCCTTTTGTGCTTTAATGTCAAAATATCCTGTAAAGTCCACTCCTGTATGGCTAAATGGACGCGAGGCAGTTACGCGTGGTTCGGGTAGATCTGCCATGATCTGTTGATGATTCTGGTGGCTGTAACGCCTGCATCTGACGCACTTACGTAACTCTCTTTTAACAGTGCGGAGCCCGCTAAGTATCCAGTATTTGTATCTAATGTGTGATAAGGTAAGTCTGGGTCCGCCATGTAATGTTAAAGTATGAGCTTGCTGTATGATTAGTTCTGTGAGACGACTATGATTCGATAAAATAATTGGATTTTTCGCACAACCTTCTAAATGGGACTTGTTAAGTCTCCCACCGACTCTCAGTAATCCGTCATCCTTACTAATAAACGGATTTAAGCATAATATTTTACTATTCCTAGGTAATTTTCTATTCTGTAAAATACAACTAAATTCTTCCTTAAATTCTATCAATTGTACAGTTCTAATTATAATACAATATGCGTTTTCCATTTCAACAGCTGACAAATAATTCTGATGTGGCACATTCTGCTTGTTGCGAAGCCACAGGATGTAACGTGATAGCCATGCCACTGTTGTTGCGACACGTGCCAATGAACTGTATTCATTCAATAATTGTAATATTAAAGTCTTATGTTTTATAACTGTAGTCGATAAAGTCGCGTTCACACTAGGCTTAATTTCTTCGATACATGTAGTTGAATGAGAAACGTTTTCAATTGAACTAATACCTAATTTGTTGAGCCATTCTGGGCCCCACCATAACGAATGGGATTCTAGCTGTGCAACTGTCAATCCTCTTGTAGCACAGTCTGCTGCATTTAATTCTGTGCTCACATGATGCCAACGTGAAGGTTCGACGATTTCTATAATCTTTTGCACTCTGGTGGATACAAATTTTTGCCATCTGTTAATGTCACCTTGAATCCAAGCCAATGCAATCATAGAATCACTCCAGCAATGTACCTCGTATTGACTGTCTGTTATTGTAGCCAGAACTTTATCTAAAAGATTAGTCAAAAGATGTGCGCTACATAGTTCAAGCTTAGGTAGAGTTAACTTGTTCTTCAAAGGAGCTAGTTTTGTTTTCGCCGTAAGTAGCCTCGTTGAGCACACGCCTTTACTGTTTGTAGTGGTAATGTACACCACGCTTGCGTAAGCCTTTTCCGAGGCGTCGCAAAAACCATGTATAATGTATTTATGTGTATCACCTAAGTACCTCGGTAATTCGAATTTATCTAAATGTTGAAAATCCTGTTTTAATGTTTTCCAGTCACAAATTATCTGCTGAGGAAGCTCATCATCCCAGTTAATGTTCGGTTCCAACCAAGTTCGTTGAAATAAAACCTTAGCTCTGATGGTAAGAGGTGAGAGCCAGCCCAGCGGATCGAAAATCTTCGAAATGTTGGAGAGTAGTTGTCGTTTTGTAAGATGATCCTCGCTATCTAAATCTACGAATTTATTTTGAAATGTAAATGAGTCTGTTCGAGGACTCCAACTTAACCCTAATGTTTTTCGCGATTCAGCACATTTAAAATCTAGCGAAATGTCCAACTGTTCAGGTGACAGGTTTTGTGTGAGCTCCATGTTGTTACTGGACCATTTACGAATATTCATGCCTGCTGTGTTGAAAATATCAATAATCTGTTTCTGTAAATCTCTCGCTTTCTCTATAGAACTCTCACCTGTGAGGAGATCGTCCATGTAGAATGACGTCAAAATAGCATGTGCTGCTAGAGGAAAATCATCCTTATGGTCTAAAGCAAGCTGTTTCAGGGTTCGCATGGCAAGATACGGCGCGGACTTAGTTCCGTATGTGATTGTCGTTAATTGATATTCTTGCGGCACAGAGTCTGCAGTTTTTTCAGTCGAAAAGATGTCTCTCCACACGATTTTCTGAAGATGCTGGTCGCACTCTCTGACAAAGAACTGACGAAACATCTTTTCTAAATCCGCTGTAATGACGATTTTATGTTTACGCCACGATAAAATTAAACTATGTAAATCGCTTTGTAAATTTGGGCCTCGAAGCATCAAATCGTTCAAACTGTACCCCGTAGTAGTTTTTGCTGAGGCGTTAAATACGGTTCTCAGTTTAGTTGTTGTCGAGTCAGCTTTTAAAACTCCATGGTGCGGGAGATAGTACGACGGCTCCACCTTTTTTGTTACAGGTTTCATATGTCCTAAGCTTAAATATTCCCTCATAAACTGTGTGTAACTTTCTGAGAATTCTGTATTTTTTGTCATTTTACGTTCCAAATTATATAATTGTGCTATCGCCTTCTGTCTAGAGTTTCCCAGATGTTTCTCAAAGTCCTGTTTCATCGGAATCGCAACTTCATATTTACCGTTCTGTAATCGTCTCGTGGTCGATTGGTACAGCTGTTCGCAGTATTCATCTTCCTCCGAGCGGGCAGTCGAGGAGCTCTGAACCTCCTCGAGCTCCCAATACTGTGAAATATCGGCTAGATTGTTCAACACGACACAACAGTTAAATGTCCTCACGTCCCCTGACAAGATCCAGCCTACCCTAGTCTGTTGAGCCATGGGTGCCTTGTTAGGTCCCTTGATGAGGCCATCCATCAGGATGTCGGAATACACACTCGCATCCAGTAGCATGTCAATAGGTCTGGAGATGTTGAAGTCGGGATCGGCAAGTCTAATGTTTTGAAGGTGTGACCACGGCTGTTTGTTAAATGTTCCGTTGGGCAAATTGTTAATAACTTTATTTATAACAATAGCCTGAGTTGAAAATGTGTAGTCATCGTAAATCGACATACAATTCAATGTAACGACTCCCTTTCCTTGCTTGGAGCCATATCCTATTCCAGAAATAGAAGCGAGATGATGTTGTCTAGGAAGACCTAGCAGCTGGGCGGCGCGCTCCGAAATTAACGAAATTTGAGAGCCTTGGTCTAAAAGTGCTCTTAAAACTATGTAAGTACCATCGTAGGCTTGTATTTTTAATAGTAGTGTAGTTAATAATATCTCCTCATTATCCGTAGCTACGTAGTTAACATTATGATTTTTATTAGTATTGTTATTAGGTGTAAAGTTAGCATTAGTTAAGTTAGATGTAGGCATGTAACTCGACGACGGAGCTGTTGTGACGACGGGCTGTGCTTGCGTAATCGATGACGTCGAGTATGTCGTATGAGGTAAGGATTTGTGGGCTTTGAAAACGGCATAATATCCATCGTGTAGAATGGTATTGTGATCATCATGACAATGTTTGCAACGTTTTGCAGAAGTACAACCATTCGCATCGTGAATGTAAAGACAATTTTGACAAATATGCAATTTTAGTACCGTTCTCATTTTTTCCTCGGCCGATAACTTAGCGAACTTACTGCATTTAAATAAAATATGATTTTGCTGACATAGCGGACAGTTCCACATGCGAGTTGCTGTCGCCTGATAATGTGGTTTTGCAATATATTTGCCTTTAGCATATTTTGTGTTATATTGCGTATTAATTGAATGCGACGAAGAGGGCTTTGGTGTAAAAGTTTGAGCCTTTCTTTTTTGTATGGGCTCTAAAGCTGTGAATTTATTTTCGAGAAAATTCATGAGCTCATCCAGCGTGGGTAGCTCCCGTGGATTTTTACGATTTTCCTGGTAGTCACTGTACGTGTCAGAGTCCAATTTTTTCGTAATCAGATGCACGAGTAGCGGGTCCCACGAGGAAGTGTTTATGCCGAGATTTTGTATGGCATTAATACACTCCATGGACGTATCATAGAGACGCCTTAATTCATACGCCGACTGTTTGTAAGAAGCTGGCTGATTTAAAAATATCTCTATTTGTTTCGTGAATAGCAACTGCCGATTGTTATACCGATGAGTGAGAAGTTCCCATGCGGTATCGTAATTTTCAGCGGAAATATGTAGATGTTGTATAAGACGCTCGGCTTCTCCTCTAAGTTTGCCCTTAAGGTGTTGCATTTTTTGACCCTTTGTGAGCAAGTTATTGTTATGGATGCTTTCGGAAAATAAATCGTAAAACGTAGGCCACTGTGTGTATTTGCCTGTAAACACGGGAATATCTATTTGAGGTGTAGCCTGTTGGATGTGAGCCGCGGATGCTAATTTCTTGTTAAGTGATCGTTTGATGTCTTTGTAGCAATTTTCGTAGTAGGAAAATTCATTATCGTAGTCCGCGTTATCTCCTTGTAAAATATTGTCAATCTCTAAATGTAAGGAATCAATGTTATTCCAGCGGGACTGAACACTACGCAGCTCGTCTTCTAACTCCCATTTATCGCCTATTTTGTCGACGTTAATGTTATTAATTAGCCTAGCGAATGCCCTAAAATTAGTACGTTGCAGCGATAAAAGTTTTTCAATGTCTGTGTGTGCCTGTCGCGGCGGTGTTGGCGGTGCCTGTGCTGGCGGTGCCTGTGCTGGTGGTGCCTGTGCTGGCGGTGCCCGTGCTGGCAGTGCCCGTGCTGGCGGTGCATGTTCGCGAGATGGTGACGGTGTTGTCGTCTGTTGTCTGACGGACAAACTAGTACCTGTCTGGTCTGTTTTCGTAGTAGATGGATAAGAAGAAATCCTATAGCGAACCTGATTGTAAAATTCGCGTGCCTCCTCGTACTGATTTTCGACGAAATATGGAGCATCAGGTAGACCGCACAGACTGAGCTTATCGTTGTTCGCATTAAATTCAGCCCAGAGCCTGTCCAAATTAGCGAGTCTCTCGTCTAGATATTCGCGCGTCTTACGGGATGGTGAATCCTTCCTAAAATTAGTTTCTATACGCTTAATCTCTTCTAGGATCGCGTTCTGCTGCTGAATTAGCTTGTCCATCGTGTAAAGAAAATATGGAAAGATCTTACTTGGTTCTGTGGTTTACTCTCCTGCGGAACTGCTGTCGATGCTGTCGATGATATGGGCGCTGTGGCTGTCGCTGCTACAGGAACCTCACGGAGTAGAGTCCACTGAACACTTCACTAAATAGTTCTGACTGTACGTCACTGCAACTGTTCGTCACAGATATAACACTGTATGTGCTAAAGTCACTGGTGTCCTCACAACGCGGCGCGGATTTAAAGTAACTGTATCTTACACACGACGCGAGCAAGGTCCTGAAGGAACGAAGGACCAAAAAGATCTGTAGTGTTTCTACAGATAGATAGGGATGGGATGTAACAACCAAACCCAACGAGTGCTGTTCTTACACTGATTTATTAAATAAAATGTTACAACGTTAATGAATGCAATTTGCTGACACAAAGCTCTCACTCAGCAGTTAACCTCATACATAATTATTGTACTTTGTACACGTACTAATATTCATACTGATATTATAAATACCAAAGTGTGTCTGTCTTTTGATGAAAGGTATGGAGATAGTTTGAGTCCTGGGAAAGGACATTAAAAATGTACGGTTTCTGCGCGATAAACGAATTTTTGCGCAACGGAGCTGCTGTGGGCGTCATCTAGTAGGTCATAGTTGTAGAGATAAAATATGCTGTCCTTTCCCAGGACTTGAAGTATCACACTAATTTTGTGTAATCATAAAAATCGGTAACAGACAGACGCGTAATATCTCCATAGCCTGACATTTTATTATAGCCCTTTCAAATTATTAGCCCACGCAATTTTACGCCCTAAACACGTTATGTTTTATAATTCTCAATTACGAAATTATAATTAAGATTAAACACCTTCTTTAAAACAAATTAAATTGATCACATTTTCCGTTTTCGTTCGTTTCGCTTTCACAATCGAAAAGATAACATATCTGATGGAATTAAACTTAACTTTAAAACGAACATAATATTTTAGAAATTTATCTCAACAAAGAACATTTATTTTTTATTTTTTTCACCTTACGGGCGAGCTTAGAGATACGAGCCTCGGGGGCAATTATTTGAAAAAACTAGATGACGCCCGCATCCTTGTCTTTATGTCCTATGTCCTATGTCCTTTCCCGAACTCAAAGTATCTCCATAACAATTTTTAACCAAATATTACGAGTACGTTGATTGGTTGAATACAAGTACTACATACAAACTGTTTCATAAGGATGTGACTACACACATTGAAACAGTAATTTGGAAGGGCGCGCCATGTTATCGTAGTTTATCTCTAACATTGATTTGACATAAGTCGACCAAAATATGACGTAGGTCCGTCAACTGCCTAGGAATCAATTTCGTCGATGGTATGGTATATGATTCTGGGATAAAAAGCGACCATACAAAATTTCAGCAAAATCGGTCAGCCATTTGGGCGTGAAGACATAATTCACAGAGGATAACAGACAGACAGACAGGCAGATAGACAGGCACACTTTTGCGTCTATAATATTAGTATGATGATAGAAACATACGATACATAAAATAATAGAATAGAAACGAAAAATATGGTAAACTATAATAAAATGTGCACTCTCCATGCAGTCTATAAAATTAGATTTAATAACACGTGAAAAATTTATCGTAAAATAGTTTTATAGTCGATATTAAAGTGAAATACTTCGATAATATTATCAAAGACCGATACTATATAAAATCATAAATTATTCAAACAGATCTTCTTTATACGTGCTCGAGAGTTATATATCGGTGAAAAACGTTTATAAAATACTTTTATGTGTTGAGAAAACATTATCCATCTTGAAGTCGAGAGGACCGGTAATGCAATAAGCATGAGGGTCCTTCCATGTGGCCACTTAAGTTTGTTGGTTGGTGGTTGGTTGGAAGACGGGAGACTAATTTCATAAACACTTTATAAAGAAAGTCAAATATGATTTTAGACGTTGACCGCAAATTCCTTGTTCAAAAATTCGTTTATCGCGCGGCTACCGTACATTTTAATAGAGCAAAAGTATGTGGGAGAATAAGAAATATTTTTAATTTTAATTTATAAATAATTACTTCCGCAATAGTTTTTGTTGGATAGTCAATTGATATTTGGATAGTCAGTTGACAGTTGACGGATAGTCAGTTGATACGTCATAGACGAACACGCCTCTCCCCCACTCGGTTCTCTTCCCCTTCTATCCACAAGTTTATAAAAAGGGGATGACTTATTATCGACAGACCAGAAGTTGTCTGATTTTGGGCGCGGCAAGACGTTGCTCTGAACTGTCTTTTGAATAACTTGGAAATATATCTGGTAAGTTGTTTTATATTTATAATAATAAATTAATAATGATAATAATTAATTTATGATAATGATGCTCAAGGGCGTCGCCAAGGGGGGGTGAGAGGGGCAGCTGCCCCCCCCCCCCCTAGAGATTCTAAAAAAGTTGCCAAATATAATGCAACCAAAGTCCTAAGTCTTTGAGTTGATTTGCTTGAAGTTCAAGCCTTGAACAATCATTCCCGTACGTCGAAACTTGAATGAATTCACTAATTTCACTCTAATTCATAGACAATGAGAAAAGTATGAATTGTAGTAGGTAAAGTCAACTTACCCCCCCCCCCCCCCCCTGCGCCATCGGCTGGCGACGCCCTTGATGATGCTTAATGAATTATATTATTATATTATACATGATATTTTGCTTATTTGTGATGTAGTTGTTATTTTAACCCATCAGTCGTGGCAAAACGAGACACAATAGCTTTTTCTTTGTTATCGCGGCCGGATATGGCCGCTTGGGGCTTCATGAATTAATAAATTGTGTTGTATATTTTATGTTCCTTTTATTTTTCTCCTACAAGTATTGTGTCAAAATTCATTTAAATCTGCAAAGAGATAACAGGCAGACATTTTCGAATGTGAGTACATAATATAGATATGGACAGCATCCCACTTGTCACATTTTAATTAAGAAAAAAATATTTTTGCGAATATTCCAGACCAATTTTTTAAAACTTAACGTTGCTTATTTTCTTTGTTAGAAAATAGAAAGATAAGATTCAATTACTATGAAATGCTTAACAAAGCTTTAACAATTTTAACATAGCAAATGGAGCTCGAAATTGCGACCAAATGACCTATTCTTCTTAAAAATTTTATTTTTCTACAAAAAGTTTTATTTTAATTAAAATTTTTACATGCTATTAAATAAATTGTATTAATTAAGCTCTTGCAAAGCTGACCAAACTTTTTATCAAGTAACTTTCTAACTGTTTAAATGATCCATATTTTGTATACGTTATAATTCGTTCAAAACGTGTGATCTAACGTGCATAACGTATAGTCTGTCAAGAACATAGAGATATTAAAACAACAAGAGTGGCTGTGGGGGCGTGGCCGGTGTAAGTGAAGTAAGACCAAAACGGGTAAACTTCACGAAAACACAATTAGTCGGGACGTGATTGTCTAAGCGCGTACTACGGGAGTGTTTTTTTTAAATTCCTAACTGTTTGGTGGTTGTGTGCAAGAATCGAAGTGACCATAAACTTGAAGGGGTCACTTTTCATAGGTAAGTACAAAGACAATTTTGTATTTCCAGTATTTTCTACCAAAATCTCATTTTTTTTCGTTAAAATAATTGCACTAGAAATTTCCAGTCGGGTACTGAGAGAAATATATAACCTAACGATTGAACGCATTACATTGCTCGCTGTGTAGCGTGATAGATGTTGAAAACAGTCTGAGCGAATAATGAAAATTGCGCATATTGAATCGGTCGCTTCCCGTGCACGGCCGCTGATAAGCGCCGTGAGATAGTGATGTACCTGTCATTTCTTGTTGTCGATACGTCACGTTGCCGCAATTAGTATGAGTAATAAACTAATAACTAATATTAGGTAGATTATTTTGATAGTTTAATAAATATTTATAAATAATATTATGTAAAACAATCTAAGGAATTACTTTATTACCTTCTTTTTTTATTATTATTATTTTTGTGTAGCAACTACCAAAGTACCATAATGAATGTAGGTAGATGTGCGAATGGATGTGTGTAAATTCGCCTCACTGCGCCGTCAGTCTCGAGTTGTAATAATTTACTATTATTTATTCAACACATGCACTTATCAATATAAAAAGTACCCAGTAGCCAATTCTCAGACCCATATACATATTATCAAATTTGGTAAAAATCAGTAAAGCCGTTTCGGAGGAATACGCTAACTAACATTGTGACACGAGAATTTTATATATAAGATACCTATTATAAAAATGTGTAGCATTAATATTAATAATATTTAATAATTTTTACTGATTTTTGCCAAATTTTATATGCATATTCAGTAGATCTGAGAATCGGCTACTGGTTACTTTTTATATTGAAAAGTGAATTTTTTGAATAAATAATAGTAAATTATTACAACTCGAGACTGACAGCGACCATTATTTGTGCGACGGGATAGCAATGGACGTTGCCATGATGATGGCACCGTGGCAACATCCATCGCTATCCCGTATTTATTTAGTCACTATAGTTAAATAAAAATAATGTGGGCGAAATATTTTATATGGCAAAACAACGTTTGCCGGGACAGCTAATATTTTAATAAATGATAGTACTTACCAATTATCATATAGTTTTTTATTTCCATACCGTACAAATTTATTCAAAGGTGGCTTTCGGATCTTTGCCGCGAGCGACCGCGACTGATAAAAATTCAAATAAAATGCTACTTTATGACTTAAGCTTTAGGTATTATTTTCAACTGACATTTGTGTGGCGACCCATGCTGCCGCCGGCGGCGGCGTAAGCTAGAGTGTAGACTAAAATGAAGCCTATAAGCCTTTGTCATAAAGTGGCATTTTGTTTGAATTTTTGTCAGTCGCGGTCGCTCGCGGCAAAGATCCGAAAGCCACCTTCAGACTCCGCTACGAATTTACATTATTTTTATCTCTTGAAGAAAAATCGAAATAATCTTTTATTTTTGACCTAATGACTAAGCATTACACTGTGACTGTGAGGCAACTTACACGTTCAAAAGTAGGGTAGATTTTAAGTTTGCAAGATTTAATTATAGAGAAGATGAATCTAAATTAAAAACTTGTTTAAAATTGTACTGGGGCCTGCTACTAAAGCTAAAATTGTTCGCCATAATATGCAACAACGTAACTACTTGACAGTAATTTATCGACAGTCAATCACTAGCGTAGGTGTGGAATTTGTTGAATGTGTTTTCTGGACGAGGCGCGTACAGTAGATAGTAATGTGTGCGCAGCAATGAGAGCGTCGCCTTGAATGTGTGAGCGGCAGGGATTTGTTAATGTGTGGGTGTAACTTGTGTAATTATTCAGGTGTCAATGTAGGTATGTGTCGCTTACATCAGGACTCAAACAAAATGCGCTCGGCGGCCCATCTCTTGTTTCTGATATCTGTGGTCAAGAAAGTCTGTCATAGGCGGGAAAAAATTTAAATGAAATTAAAAATATGAGAACTTTAGTAATTCGAGATAAAAAATTGCAAGATGACAATATTTAAAATGTAATAAGCGTTCTCTGTGAAAATACAAAGAAAAAATACTACTTTTAAGCGTGGTTACGTTTAGAAAATTTTCCCGCCTGTCATGACTCATGACTTTCTTGACAGGCTATAGAATAATTTTTATGAATTTGACAGATTCTATATAGCAGTACAATAATCCTACTTATAATTAAAAGTACAACTTATGAAAACGATGACCTTATCAAGGCTTAGAACGTAGTACATAATATTATATTTTACTATAGCGTAGAATCCATCTACGCCGTAGCAGAATCGTGCTACGTCACATACTACGACGTAGTACGTTACATGCAGATTGCAGTTCTGTAATGGCGTAGATACGACCATCGTAGGACTTAAGAGGCCGGGTACACTTGGAATTTCTCATACATACGTAATTCCAAAATCATTTTCTCATACGAAAATATTTAACATGTTTGAGTTGTTTTTCAGTTTAAAATAGTAATTACCTAGGTTCCTGCACAAAAATTTACTTCAAAATATTTAAACACTAAAAAATAGAGTAAAACACTGAAAAATATATAAATAAATAGTTAATTTACTACAAAATATTTAAACTCTAAAATTTTTTTAGTATTTAAATATTTTGTAGTAAATTTACTATTTATTTATATATTTTTAGTGTTTTACTCTATTTTTAGTGTTTAAATATTAAGTACTAAATTTACAAAAAAAAATTAAAAACATTTTTTTTTTAATGTTTAAATATTTTGAAGTAAATTTTTGTGCAGGAACCTAGATAATTACTATTTTAAACTGAACAACAACTCAAACATGTTAAATATTTTCGTATGAAAAAATGATTTTGGAATTACGTATGTATGAGAATTTCGAGGGTACCCGGCCCCTTAAGATATCCTACGCAATGGTCTTTAATAATATGACGTAGGAAGATGATGTTACTATACAAATAACTATTTTACGCCACAACAATCTCGGTGAACCGCTTATTAGAAGTTAACAAGTTTACAATCTTCGAGTATTAATATGGACGAAAATAAATCAACACAGCTTAAAGTAGTTCCAAACTTCGGATCGTATAATCCCTGTCTCGTGACACTGAGCCGCTACTCTACAGGGTGCAGTTAAACCTTCCTGCCAAATTTTGATTGATCCTTGTTAAAAATAAAAATACACGTATTTTTTCTTTTATAGTCACTCAGTACCAAAATGTTGAGAACTACCTTCCGAAAGTTATCCTAAAAATGCGATGTGTCGGCCGCGTGTGACGTGCCCCCGCGGGCGCGCCTCATCCCGCGTCACCCCCGTTCATTCCCCCGCGCCGCGAGTGACCGTTCTGCAACGATTTTAAATGGGATAAAATATGTCATTGAAAAAAATAACACCCAATTTTTTTTTCGTTAAATGGACTCTCCTAATGATACCTAAGCCCTGGAAAAAATTTGACAGGAAGGTTTAATTGCACCCTGTATAAAGCGCTAAAATTAATAACGCTACAAAATTCAATTAAACTGACTCTAAATTAAATTTGCAAATAATTAATGTTTAATTTAATTATGTCTGGTTGCCACATTCGAAAGTTTGTTTGTTTATAGTTGTAATGTTTTGCCCGTGAGTAATACACAAACGATTTATTTTACTGGATATTGCGTACAACCTCGTTGAGCTGTCATTCGTTTATCGCATATGAACCATACATTTTTCCAGGATAAAAACTAGCCTATTTTCTGTCTCGGACCAAAAGTATGTCCATAATGAGTGTTTGAGTTTTTCATCCCATAAATTTTCATCCCGAGCTGCCAGGGACGAATGGCTGGAAGTGAATTTTTTAATTTTATTTAGGGACGAAACGGAAATAAAAGGTGAATGCCCAAAAATGTATGGACCAAAAACCCGTAATCGATTCAAACCATTTGTATGGGGCATAGTACACTACATCTACGGTATCCCAAATACAATGTCCTTTTTGGATTAAACAATCACCAAGTACTTTAAAAACGATCGTAACCAATTGACTTTTCTTATAGGAATCTATGATATTTAGGACGACATGATGCTACAAACGATATTGTGACGATTAGTACGTAGTAAAAACACGTTTATATTTGTCAACTGATTCTTATATTCATGTATTTAATATTAAAATATTTATCACTTTTATATCTTAAAGTATAGATAGAATGTCAGTTTGGTATAGAAAATATGGTATAATCTGTACAATGTATTTTTAACAATTATTACATGATATCAGTTAACTATCTACTTTTCGAAAATAAAAGGGCAAACGAGCAAACGGGTCACCTGATAGAAAGCAATTACCGTCACTCATGGACACTCGCAACATTAGTAGAGCTACAGGTGCGTTTAAGAGGGAATACGCTTTCTTCCGAAAAACGTACTGTGTATTTTATGACATATGACATATCTCTCAATTTACATTATAGTCCACTTTATATTATTAATATTACTTATTGACTATAATATTATTACTGAATTATCATGAATAGAATTTGCATAGTAGCGTTCTTTCAGTTCTTAAAACAACGATGAAACCCCCAAACTTTCATATGAAAACTTATTATCTGAGTTCACTACCACTTTAGAATTTCTTTAAGAACTCCAAGCCCCCTGTATATTATGCCTAGAGTTCTAGAGTTCTGGTTCAGTGACTTTCGTTGTATTATAAAACTTCCGCATGTAAATTCATCAGCTCAACATAATAAAATATGCTTTAACTACTTTAAGCTACAATAATGAACTATATATTTTGTCCCAATCAAGGAGTTTCCTACATACCTCATAGATCCCATGATCAAATTGCCAACTTGGTAACCGCAACACCAAGTTTAAATCATTTACTTTGTAACAACATTAATATAATTTTCAAAATCACTCGACAAACTCGAGTCTCGATCGAAAAGACTATGAAAAGTACCAATAGGGTCATAACTCATAACTCATAACGAGGCATCGTGTGATGGTAGTGATGATTATGATGATGATGATGATGATGATGATGATGATGATAATGAATGTAATTTGCATAGTAGCATATGCTTTCAGTTCTTAAAACATCGCCGAAAGTCCCAAACTTGTATCTATAAGGAATCCGGAGTTCTCTTAGTATCGTCGGAACCATAGCATGCTTTGGTGTAAAATCTTACTTTTTGGTAGCATATGCCTAGGATCCTTCACATAAAACCAAAATAACTATATGTTTCCATATAAATTTTGAGGAGTTCCCTCGATTACTCATGGATCCCATCATGAGGTCACCACTTTTGTGAAGATGGTACTAAATTGGAGTTGAACCCTATACAACAAAAGAAAAATTTTGAAAATCGGTTCACAAACGGCGCAGTAATCGTTGAACATACACAAATAAAAAAAATATCCACAGCCGAACATATAACCTCCTCCTTTTTGGAAGTCGGTTAAAAATAATATTCATACAACAAATTACCAAGTACTTATTTGTTTGAAAATTCATCAAAAGATTTCTTTCTTCGAGAGATATGAGAAATTACAACTCACAAAGACCTGGAAAGTTGATTAATTCTTTTTGATTCTTCGCAACTTCGTTACAAAACAAGAATATCTCATTTGTTTTATAATATTAAGTAATTGAAATCTCGAAATGATACACGTGAAGATTGGTTTTAGGAACAGTTGAAGATTACCGTATTACAATGTTAATGTTTTTCTACCATTCTACAAGTTATTGTACAAACAATACAACAAGTTAAAAATAAACTCAACAAAGCATGACATCATAATATTTTATTCGCAGTAAACAGGTAAGCCACAAAATAACAGGGGAACAGAGCGTTGCAATAGCGCAGAGCATTCCTCGCTTCATATTTGATTGACTGACGGCGACAGAGGAAATGTTTATGAAGAATTTAAGAACCTTTTGTAGAGAACTCGGCACTGAGTACGGAGATTGTCTCCGCAGCCGGCGGGGGCATTGTTTTTATATAAGAACTATCTAGGTAGGCGGGCGATTCTTTGTTCGGGAGACAAAAAGCGGCACAATCCGCCGGCACTACATTACACGTAATATCTTGTCTCCGGGAAGGTATAATGGAGTGTCACCGCTTCTCCCACTGGACTCATTACATAGAATATTCGCTTTCGATGCTGCCAACTCGCCCCAAATTTCCTCACATGCTCCATATTTCTAAGCGGGACGTTTTGAAACGTATTTTTAACGGGAAATACATTCGCTGCGTACATTGATTTAGTGTTATAGTTTTGTAGTTTGTATGGAGCTGGCGTAGAACCAAGTGTTCCAATAGGAAGGTGCCGTACATGACAAAACTTAATATTTTTCAGCGCTGTTAATTTGTTATCGCAGAAAATTTTTAGTTTGTCTTATATTATCAAAAAATATTGTTCCTACTGGAATGGACCTACATCCCTTACTATATTTTATTTTAAAATTCACAGTGTACATGCTACAAACTACACAATCTAACAGAATACCATTACGAAGCACTTTTCAGCGACTGGTACTCCATCTTGTTTGTTTCGCTGTCAGTATTTGAAGAGGAATTAGATTATTTAGTTTTTCCTCCTCGCCCGTTCGGGGTTGCCAGCTTGATATTTCTGTGTCACGTTCTGTTGTTCCCTCGGCTCGATAATTGGAGCGAATGAAATTTATAGATTTCTACAATTCGCCTACCATTAATCTGTGCTCGAATTTTCCCGACTTTTGCGCGAAAAATAAAAACAGAAGCACGTCCCTGTTGAGGCGATTCGTCGAATTATTCAGATGCGAAAATAAACTTTGCCAAACTTTTTCATGTATATGAAAGTTGAATTTTAATTTCATGAAAATTTTATTTGATTTATTTATTCATTGTTTCGTTAGCGAATACTTATTGGATTGACTTCAGGTTCTCGACCCGTAAAGTATTCTAAAATACAAAGAAATATATATAACTAGAGTATTTAGCAAGTTAACTAAAAAGTGACTTTTGTTTGTAAGTTTGTAAATGGGGGACCATTCCCTCATTTTCACCAAGGGGCAAAATAAAATAATTAATATAACAAATTACGCAGCATTCTACAGTATTCGATATAGGTTATAATATGTTGTTACTAATTATTATAGACGAGTATGCAATTAGTGTATATTAATCGCTGTATTTGTCCACTATAGGCCATTGTGGAGGTGTTACTATGTTTTCCACAAAAAAAAACCTTGCCGAAATCTCAAACTGATGATCGATAAGACGCCAGACAGATTGTAAGATTTATAAAACTCATCATAAGCCTTATTTGGATTAAACGTGAGTTTTGGATGTTTCGTTTAAACCGAAAATTATTCCATCATTCATCCCGCCCACTCATCTAATTATGATTTCTTTGCCACAGCCAATGTAAATACCGCAAATAAAATATTACAACTCGAGAATTACGACTTGTAATATTTTCTTCAATTTCGAAAACAGCTGCCGAGCCATTAAGATTTTTTTCTTACAATATAAGGCAAGTTAATAGCCAATCACCGTAGCATTCTGTTCTCGGTTGCATGAGGAGGGTATATTAAACACAATTTATGATATTCGATTTAATTTACACTCCATAATAAGTCACGATATTTTATATTAACATACTTACTGCTTTAGATTGGAGAGAACACAAAAAAGAAAAAAAAACACCAATAAATATTATATTTTCAAAGATATTCTTTCATTGCCTTAACCGTAGAGTTAATATTTTTAAATGAATAAAATTATATTACCAAGGAAATCAAGAAATAGTATATCTTACGAGTTATTAAAATATTATTACTAGTTCGTAGCGAACTCGTAGCAAAAAACTTTAGTTTGTTTAAGCTTTCAACGCCACTTTAATTATTTTCAGGATAATCCAAAAAGTGGCAAAATAGTGACACTATCCGATCCCAAGTAAATCGGATTATGTGCACGGATATACGTCGCAGTTTATTTCTTCGAATAAAATTCAATTGTTTTTTGCATTTTATATTTTATCTTTAAGTGCGTTGATCCGAATAAACGAATTGAATTTCTATTCGAGCGCACTAGCGGCTAGGTCGCAGCGGCCAGGTCACAGCGGCCAGGTCGCGGCGGCCATCGTGAGCTCAGCTTGGTGTGGCCGCTGGCCGCATGGCGCCCAGGTGCTCGTGGTTTAGCGGTTCCTGGTTTCATACTAAGGTATCTATCTCGATGGCCGCCGCGACCTGGCCGCTGCCGGCTGCGGCCTAGACGCTAGTGCGCTATAATTGCTCTCAGTCTTAGCTCATGACTCAGAGAGTAAATAGCTAAATACTTTATTTAATGAAGATTTTCACCCTCTTTTTTCTGTCAATTTCTTCAATGAATTAAAGTTTAGTAATTTTGAAAGGTTTAAAGTGCGTCCATTCACCTTATTAAAGCTATTTACAGTTCCAAGAACCAAGCCACAATTACTGCACTGTTGATACATAATAATTTGACTATTGACCAAATAAAAACACAAAAATATAAGTGTCTTCACGTCCTACACCATTGAATAATTTATAGGCAATCGTCTACAATCCCTTACCTAGAATCACAGAACCTGTGTCTAAACATAGCTCGGTGATAACGAGCGTAGGCGCGTCAGGTACTCCGGTAAACATTGACGAAACACACCTGTCGCTGCCACAACGATAATTTTAATACGATAATATTAGTTATCTATTATGATTAAATATAAAATGTTATATTTTTGTTATAAACTTGTTACACTGCCAACCATACATAATTTTAAGAGTAGAATGATAATATAAGTATTTGTTATATATATATATATATATATATATATATATATATATATATATATATATATATATATATATATATATATATATATATATATATATATATATATATATATATATATATATATATATATATATATATAGGTATATATAAAACTCAAAGGTGACTGACTGACATGGTGATCTATCAACGCACAGCCCAAACCACTGGACTGATCGGGCTGAAATTTGGCATGCAGGTAGATGTTATGACGTAGGCATCCGCTAAGAAAGGATTTTGATCAATTCTACCTCCAAGGGGTTAAAATAGGGGATGAAAGTTTGTATATAATAATACTTCTTAACGCGAGCGAAGCCGCGGGCAAAAGCTCGTGTTATTATATAATTATTGGTTATGATGCGCTGTAACTAAAAAACTATACTTTGTTATACGCGACTATGATAATATAAGTATTTGTTATTTTATAATTATTGGTTATGATGCGCTGTAACTAAAAAACTATACTTTGTTATACGCGACTATGATAATATAAGTATTTGTTATTTTATAATTATTGGTTATGATGCGCTGTAACTAAAAAACTATACTTTGTTATACGCGACTATGATAATATAAGTATTTGTTATTTTATAATTATTGGTTATGATGCGCTGTAACTATACTTTGTTATACGCGACTATGATAATATAAGTATTAGTTATTTTATAATTATTGGTTATGATGCGCTGTAACTATACTTTGTTATACGCGACTATGATGATATAAGTATTAGTTATTTTATAATTATTGGTTATGATGCGCTTGTAACTATACTTTGTTATACGCAACTATCTTCAGTGATCCTCATAGATTAAAACTGAAGTTTGGGATGATGTTTCGAAGTAAGCAACTTCAGCAGCGTATAGTTGACTATACCTGACTATACGCCGTCGAAGTAAGCAACAAAAATATTATTATTTATGTATTATAAATACTAATATTTATGTTTTAACATAAAGAAAGGGAATTGGGTACAGTAATTGCACATAGCGTGGCTGGCTGCGCAAACCGCCCGTCAAATCACCAGCTAATGCCGCTGTCAATGCCTTTACATTATTTCAGTTACGTCACAAACATTCAGCCAAATGATTATCCCCGTTTTGCAATCATTTGATAGATAGATACTGGTAGAATTTGTACGAATTTTGGTACTAGAAATGTCAAATACCCGACTTATTACATGGAAATTGAAATAAATCCACACTAATAATATTATGAATGCGAAAGCGTATTTGTCTGTCTAAACTAACAACATCAGATGGCTTAAGTCCCGGGGAAGAACATAGGATAGTTTTTTCCCGAAAAAAAAGTACGGTTCCCATGCGACAAAAAAGCTTTCGGCGCAACAAAATTGCAGGCATCATCACTAGATGACTTTGTGAGTTTACTAAAACTATAAATACTATGAATACTTGCAGTAAGCATTACAGCGAACACTATAATATGCAAACAAACAACGCACAACCCGTTATTAATGTGTCTGAAGTCAGTACGATATACAACGTCTGAATTCTGAAATGACTACAGAGAACTTCAGCCTGACCGAGCATATCACCTCGCTTCGTAGGACGACGATCGTTTAGGGCTCCCACTCATAGTCCCGTATCAATATTAATAGACTAGCTATTTATAAATTGGTAAACTATTCCATCGTATACCAATCATTGAAATGTATGTACCTGGCAATAGAAAAACACAGTAAGTGAAATAGTGATGTATGATTAGTTTTTATTGCTCGCAGTGTATGATACATTATTATTTATTTTATAGATTGAATGTGCCAAGAAGAAGTAATGGGAATGATCACCTCAGAAATACCTCGTTTCACACCAGAACTAGAATATAGCTCGACTTATATGCGACGTACGAACGCGCGGTTTGGCGGCTAGACCGCGAGTTCACAAGCATGTGAGAATTGTATGTTGACAGCGCAAAAACGCCGCTATTTAAAAATCGGCCAATTGCGAGTAGGACTCGCGCACTAAGGGTTCCGTACCGGTATAGAGTGAACGTAGACAAAAAATTGTGTTTTTTGTATGGGAGCCCCCCTTAAATATTTACTTTGTTTTAATTTTATTATTAATTATTAAAGTACAAATATAATAAAGGATTTTGTGACAATTTTAAGTGCGTAACTGTTAACATTATTGATTACAACCAAAAAGTCCAAAAAAATCACGTTTCTTGTATTGGAGCCCCCCTTAAATATTAACTTTATTTTATTTTAGTATTTGTTGTTATAGCGGCAACAGATATACACAATCTGTGAAAATTTCAGAAGTCTAGCTATAGCGGTTCTTGAGTTATAGCCTGGAGATAGACAGACGGACAGACATCGAAGTCTCATGAATAGGGTCTCGTTTTCACCCTTTGGGCCGTACCATAATAAATCGTAACATACACACTGTGCTTATGGTCTCGTTTAGCGGCCAAACCGCTCGTTCGTGCGGACATGCTATAAGCTTAACTCGCCACTGCCTCATTATTATTTTGTTATTATAATCAACGATGTCAATTAAAAATTAAAAAGGTTATAATAACATAATTTTATGCACATGACGAAAAACATAAATTACTTAAGAGCAAATTACCATACATTTTTACTAGAAGCTCTCGACCAAATTCCAACTAGCGGCACTTAAAACACTCTACAGTCTACACAAATTTTAATTGAAGGTCGAGTCTGACTCGCTACTCGGTACTTACACGAGCCAAATAACTTTTAGAGATTAAAGTCATATTATTAGAGTTCCCGGTTATGAGAGCAATAGGAGAAGTTTAGTGATCGGATAACAAACTTCCAAGTATTAAGACAGGGCTGTAGGGAATGGGCACTTGCCACGATCATACATATACTCACATTGTCTTTGAATATAGTCCACAGGTTAGATAAAAATATTTTATAGAGATGGCACCCCTGACCTCCATTATACAAGTACGCTGGACTAATGATACCATTTGAAATGAGAGCTATTTTTTGTGCCTATTTGAAGCGGAATCAGCGCCCCCAATGCGGGGGAAGAGAACTAAATCTGACGTAAAAATGACGTTTGAAAGTCGCCATATTGGCTCTGATTGCAGTAGTGGGATAACTTGGAACTAATACTAGTTTTTAAAACCTTTAGCGACTAAGCAGCCATTTGCAAGTTACGTCAGATTTAGTTCTCTTCCCCCGCATTGGGGGCGCTGATTCTGCTTCAAATAGGCACAAAAACAGTTGGGTATCATAAGTCCAGCGTACTTGTACTCGTATAATGGAGGTCAGTGGATGGCACGCATCACGTTTTTGTTGTGCGTAAAGCTATTTTACCTTGGAACTTCTAGATCACTAGTTTCCAATAAGCGGTCCATTGACAACCAGTGGTCTGACGAGCCAAAGTACTGTCCGAGAAAATTTTTAAATTTAGTCTTAGGATAGCCGAAGAAGATTCATGATAAAATACCTACAAAAATACCAATTTATTATTCGTATGTTATTTCGCATTCAGTTTTTATACGTGTCATCATGGTCCCTGTAATAAATAAGAAAAATATGTAAATGGTGCCGCACCAAGAAAAGCTTAAGATCTCTTGTATCCTCTCTCTATAAGTTCGAGCATTTTAGTTGCTTTCTAACTTTCATTCAAGTTTCTTCTAAAATTTATTTAGTGTTCTCAGGAAAGCTTTTCGGCCTGCGCAAGACTATAATATTATATAAAACTGCATTAGTGCTTATGTGCAGACAAATGTACGTGTGAATACGGCTGCCTATCGTCTTTTTTTGGCACCAAGGACGCCTGATGCCATTACACTCTGTGGCAGTAGAGTATCCTATGCGAAGGTTAGCCTAGCAGGCGGCCGCACGAGTATCAATAAATTAAGTAAGTTATCTAGTTTAGTACAAGCGCAGGCCGGTCGTAAATCGCATGCATCATAAACTATACACATCAATTACTACTCACTTGTTACGAGTACGTATTGATTCACTGTTTTACCGCGCTTTTACGATCTTTGATTTTTGCACAATATAGCCTTTTAGTGGCAATTACATTTATTATTAACTAGCGACCCGCCCCGGCGTCGCACGGGTATAAAATATACATATAGCCACTGAAAAAATGATTAAAATCGATAGCCTATGATCCTTCACGTGGTCTTTCTTATCTGTGCCAAATAACATAAAAATTACTCCGGTAGTTCGCGAGATAAGCCCTTTCAATAATTTCCCCCGTTTTTTCCACATTCTTCTATTAGTCTTAGCGTGGTAAAATATAGCCTATAGCCTTCCTCAATAAATGGGCTATCTAACACTGAAAGAATTTTTCAAATCGGACCAGTAGTTCCTGAGATTAGCGCGTTCAAGTTAGCCCTTTCAAATAATTTTCCCCGTTTTTCCACATTTTCCTCTATTTCTTCGCTCCTATTAGTCTTAGCGTGATAAAATGTAGCCTATAGCCTTCGTCGATAAATGGGCTATCTAACACTGAAAGAATCATCAAAATCCGTTGCGTAGTTTTAAAGATTAAAGGGAACAAAGGGACATAAGGGAAAAAAAGCGACTTTGTTTTATAATATGTATAGAAGATATAGAAGAGCTTGTATTAAATTTACGAGTAATCGAAGGAATATACTCAAAAGAAAATATCGCTTAAAGACGCCTTCACCATGGGATATGATACCAGTGATTGCAACCATGATGACGAACGTGAATAATATATAATCTATGTATAATGGAGGTCAATCGTGTGCAATCAAAAACGTATATTTTCCTTTTTATACATTCGTAATATTGTTACCAACGTGAAGAGGCCGTATGAGATTGGAAGAATTGAAGTACTTACGTAGCTAACATCGAGAACAACAAACACACTCAAAACCCCAAATGTGTTAATCTTTATAATAATTAATTTTACATTTTTTTGTCTCGCTACTAGTATTAATATAAATAGTAAAATGTTTAACAGTAATATCATTATTTGCGACTCTTATGGGCTCTATGAGAAACTTTTTGTACCGTCAGCATTTGTTGCGACACGAATACATTTCTATAATACTTTGTAACGATACAATCATAACAAAACTCGTTAAGTTTATAGTGAGAATATTGGAAACCAATTTCTAGCAATGGGCAAACATTATATCTACTTTTATTGAGTATCCATTTTGTGTATTGCTAAAATACTTAGAGGCTTGCAAACCTTCCTTTCTAACATAAGACATACAGAAGCTTATTTTAAGAGGTATAATAAATAAAAAATCACTTGATTTTCGTTACACGACTCCGTCCGTCCTTTCTCGGGACTTAATGTATCCCCATACTAAATTTCAGCAAAATCGGTTCAGCGCCTCGGGCGTGAAGAGAGTAACAGACAGACAGACAGATAGAAAGACAGACACGCTTTCGCATTTATAATATTAGTATGGATATGCTCATATAGAGAATAACTTTATACTTTACAGCAATCTCGTAAATATGCATAAGAACGCATAACGCATATGGTACAAACTTTTGCTATGAATATTATAGCTGAACAGCTGACCTCAACAGAAATATGAAACATCTTCTACATCTAAATAAATAAAAACTTAGATTTCATGTTCTATGACTTCATGAAAAATGCAGAATTTTAATAATAATAAATATTATCATATAATATTTGATATTATTATATTTAAAAATTAATACCCTTGGAACATAACTAAATCCTTAAATAATTATGTATCTACTACAAAAGAAATTGATTCTAGACATATAGACATAGTACGTTATTCGGTCGGGTTACGTAGTGACATAACTACAAACTTCTTTACATGCTACAAGAAAATATTACTTTACGAGGCACATAATATATAAAGAATAATATGATTTAATAAAATAAAGTGAGTGAGGAACATAACCACAGGCATTAGAGCTAACCTACAAAAAGTAAGTACTTAGACATAAAAATTCCACCCGTGTGCCACATACGTGTCTCGTCTTATCTAATGAATAGCGTCTCCTACAGAGAAGTAATTCCACATACAGAAGGCCAATTAATTTTAATTTATTTCTGCGGAGAAATCGGTCAAGCGTGAGCCGGGATTGTGGTTATGTAACGCTTCAAACTTTACACTTTATAAGTAGGTCGATAACTCGTTAACGGAAAGTTGGCTATATTAGCTTTGTATAATGGATTATTATAAGTATTTAACAGAAGCAAAATTTTGTGGTCAGCAAATTTTGTTTATGATGCGGGAACCGTTTATTTTTCTGGGATAAAAAGTATCCTATGTCCTTACCCGGGACTCACTGTAGGTGTTGGTTCAGGTTAGGTAGGTAGGTTCAGCGGTTTGGGCGTGAAGAGGCAACAGACAGACAGACAGATAGGCAGACAGGCAAACAGACAGATGGACAGACAGACAGACAGAGAAACTTTCGAATTTATAATATTATTAGCAAGGATGTTCGCTGTATAACATGATTTCTCGTAGCGTCTACGGCATGTCGGAGATGTGCTACGAATGTGCTATGAAAAAAGTTTGATACTTGCTTGTATTAGTATCTGAATGCTGATAGATGATATTGAGTTCTGCAAATTGTTTAATAACTAAAAGGCAATTATGAATGTAGAATAATCAGTAGATAGTGTGGGTAAGTAGACAGCTTTATGGTTGCAATAACAGTTAAAAGACGTGAGTAAAAAAATTACCG
Source organism: Polyommatus iphigenia (assembly GCA_963422495.1). Classification (NCBI taxonomy): domain Eukaryota; kingdom Metazoa; phylum Arthropoda; class Insecta; order Lepidoptera; family Lycaenidae; genus Polyommatus; species Polyommatus iphigenia. The sequence goes on along the minus strand of OY730187.1, from coordinate 22,600,308 downwards.
TTCCTTGCATAAATGGTGGTTTGAGGGCCGAAAAAAATTTTTGGCCGAAAATAAAAAAAAACTGTGCATTTTATGTGTATCCAGATATATAAGCCAGGTGATGAAGTAGATAACTTACAAGATTTGTTGAAATTATAGGGGAAAAAATGAGTAAATGTCCGTATGTTACAAAATGTTAGTTATCGAGTTCACCCACTTAGGTCGTCGGTTATCCATCATGGGCCAACACAAAAACTGTGAATTGACATTTAAATATTTATTTTATAAAGTTTACTATCCAATATTGATACACAAAAATTACAGGTAAACAAACGAATCTAAACTGCAAAACAACAATCATCCATCACATGCACTGACGTTTTTAATCCAACAAATTGCCGCCGAACAATGAACAAATCGCTCCCAACGATATCGATCACGAATCTAATCCACATCACTACATAAATCTTATTTATTGACACAATCTGGATTGTGATTAGATCGTTATAGGTCGCGCAGAATTTTAAGAGCGCTTGGCAAAACTGGAGGGGGCAATTCGCTCGGGTGTGCGATGTCTTCAACAACGTTCAATACCTACTAATAATGTGTCACCGTTTTATCCCAATCTACTGATAATGACGCAGAGGAGTCATTACTTATTATTATTTAATACAGCAGCATTACTTGGATATTACTTTCAGATCAAGAAGAAACATAGTTTTGTTTATATAAATAAATATCAAGTTTACTTATACGAAATTTAAAAGTAATATTAAAGTAAAACTGTTTTAAGAGCTCATTCTAACATCTCATCTGATCACTGATCCCGTCTATAGAAATCTCACTTTACTGACACAAACTATAGAAGAAGAAATCATTATAATAAGAAACTGTTACTAACACTAATAGTAACGTTATATTATAATAAGTACACTATTAGTAGCGTTAATGGCGAATACATCGGCCATTTACAAGTTGATTAGCTACTCGTATTTGTTATGGACATAAGGCTATGAGTTGCTTGGATTGTGGATCCATAAGGCTGGCTAAGTTTTAGCATCAAACATTTTGGGGGTCTTATTTTTCTCAAATGTCTGCCCATGCTTTTAAAGGTTCAGTAGATACCTGGCTCCTTTGTTGTAATTTATATTGCCTATTTTAAATAGTAGTGTAACTAGTTCTGAGCGTTTAGAATAACTTGGTAAAACTTACCACTAACGACCTATGATGCAATATTGCACTTAAAATTACTGATGCATTAAGTTCGTATTAACTACGTCAATTATTATCATAGTCATGATACTATGCTGACCCAAATACGGGGAAATCGAAATACAAACAAAATTTAATTTAACCAATAACATGATTAAGCAGCACGGCATAGTAATTAATAATTAAGTTTGTTTGGGACTTAATATTGAAAATTAAAGATATTATTCAGGAAATAAAGTTAAAAATTGTTTAAATCGACTGGCGTTTTAGGTTGTATAATATTATGAGTTCTCGTAGCACGTTTACGAAGTGTCGTAGATTTGCTACGAATGTGCTACGAAAAAAGTTTGATACTTGATTATTAATTATTATCTTTGCATTAGCCTAAAGATGATGTTGAGTTCTGCAAATGGTTATTTTAATTGTAGCATAATCCTTATTTAGTTAACTGTGCCTAAGCTTCATGGTTGCAATCAATGTTATCCAGGATGGGCCAATACAAAAAGTGTAAATTGACAACTTTAATATTTATAAAATTTACTATCCAATAAAACAGGATTAACTAACTTTATTTTATTAACGTTTTGTTAATAAAATAAAGTTTTTAATTAAAAATAAATTAATCAGGAAAAAGTTAAAAAAATGTTTCAGATACGAAAGCGGATTCGTGAAAATGGTTGCTTTTTGCAAAAATAACAAGGTACCATTGAAACGGGTTTTACACTAAAATAAAACTTTCGTTGAATAAAATTTTACATATACGCTCTTAGTTTTTATTGTTTTAATGTTCAAAGTTCGCACAAAAAGCGGTTCAGGTGTGAACAGTGGCACCCTCGCGGATTAAAACTACTTTTTTAATTTAAGCTAAAACTGAGTGTCACTACATATCTAAGCTTTGCATTAATAAAAGGTTTGAATTATAAAGTTCATTGACTTATGTACAAACTTAAGTGAATGTCAGACTAAAATACATTTAAAAGCCTTGTTAACCTTTGACGGTATGAAAATAGATTTCACGTAGGTCGTGTTTGATAGGTTGTGCAGGTCACTACTGGTGTTCTTAGACTAGCTAAATATAATCCATACTTTTAATATCCAAACTTCCATACTAATATTATAAATGTGAAAGTGTGTCTGTCTGTCTGTCTGTTACCTCTTCACGTCCAAACCGCTACACCGATTTTGCTTAAATTTGGCATGGAGATACTTTGAGTCCCGGAAAAGGACATAGGCTACTTTTGTCCCGTAAAAATGTACGGTTCCAGCTCGATAAACGAGTTTTGGTGCAACGGATTTGCGGGGGTCATCTAGTAATATTATAAATGCGAAAGTGTGTCTGTCTGTCTGTTACCTCTTCACGCCCAAACCACTGAACCGATTTAGCTGAAATTTGGTATGGAGATACTTTGAGTACTGGGAAAGGACATAAGATACATTTTATCCCTTCTTCTTTTTTACTTCGACCCAGATTCGTGGAAGCGGGCCCTAGTAGTTTGCTCATAGCTTTTAATTAGGCAATCCAGTCTAATATTGTACTCGTAAATGCAAATGTGTATTGTGTATCCGTTCGCATGAAAAATGTACGGTTCCCGCGCGATAAACAAATTTTGGCGTAACGGAATTGCGGGCGTCATCTAGTACATAATATTCTAACCGCTGCAAACTAAATAAAATGGCGTAAAAAATGGTAGAACCTCTACGAAAACGAAAAGTTACGTTGCTTTTCTGCACCCTCCGAGAAAAACTCAACTTCCTCGTTGTAATTGATCTCGTTAAAAATAATAAACAGAAGAACAACAGGAAACAAGTGCAGGCGAAAATAGATGTTGTTGTTGTAGTCAACCTACGATGAAGTATTTTTCAATTTCCTTTTTCCGGATCGTTCCCAGCGGAAATAAGCGTTGATTTCCAGGCGCTTCTTTCAATTACCACTTTCAAAATGTCATTACATTATTAATAAAATAATTTAATTAAATGTTGTACTTACAAGATGTCGCTAACGACTGCGTTCGACGGTTCGGGTGTCTCATGATTCATGAAGCGCATTCCTTTCTGGAACAAAAAGAAGCTCGTTGTTATAAACGCAATAAAAAAGTATTGGTATGATTTATTTACAGGTCATATTTCTTTTATTACCTACGTAAGCATTTGGATTTTTAGTTACTTTCATGTTTTCATCAAGTATTTTAATATACTGTTATAATATTTTCTTTTACTCCTTGAGTACTGAGTACAAGAAAGTAAATAGTTAATTTTTTCAAATTAAATAAAGTATAGACTTTATTTAATTTGACAAAAATCATAGTCAGGGAGCCCTAGAACAATTTTTTTTCATTTTGATAAGACAAACAACATTTTTATGTGCGAAAAATCTAAATGTGGTAGCTAACAGAGATACAAAGGATTTCATACTTTGATTTAATGGTCCTAAAATATGGATTGTTCAATTTGTAGGACAATGTTACTCTTAAATTATATAACTATTAACCTACCAATGTACAAAAAATCTGCTGGTTAAGATTCCGTTTTAGGGTACCGTAGTCAACCAAGTTTTGTTGATTACAAAACCCTAAAACGGACTATTACTATTTTGTATAATGTTTTATTATATTTGTAAATAGCTCTCTCGGAAAAGTTCAAAGCTTTTAATTATGTTGTCCATGCAATAAACAATATGCTTGAGGCTATTTTGGTCATGAAATGTTATGTTTACATCAAATAAATTAATTTATTTTATATCCTGTACTAGCGACCCGCCCCGGCGTCGCACGGGTATAAAATATATAGTTACTGAAAAAATGTTTAAAATCAATAGCCTATGATCCTTCACGTGGTCTACTTCTTATGATCTAATACTTTATTGCTCCAGTAGTTCGCGAGATAAGCCCTTTCAAATAATTTCCCCCGTTTTTTCCACATTCTCCTATTAGTCTTAGCGTGATAAAATATAGCCTTCCTCAATAAATGGGCTACCTAACACCGAAAGAATCATCAAAATCCGTTGCGTAGTTTTAAATATTAAAGGGAACAAAGGGACATGAGGGGAAAAAAGCGACTTTGTTTTATAATATGTATACTTAGATTGTTTAATTATAATTTTTATGATTACCCGATTGCTTACTGTTATACTACAAGTTTACAAAACAATAATTGTTTCTATTGGCATGGCAAGACAAAATGACCTATGCCACAATTTTTCTATTTGTTCTGCGATCTCATAGAATTGTCTATTGAAATAAACGTGAACATGCACCCTCGACACTCTTTACAGTGCATCGGCCCAACACTTCCGCATGATGGCATAGCTCTAACGTGCTCCTAAAAAGGCAGTTTCGCACATCGTATGTACAATTCCAGAGTTCAAAGGCAGTTCGAATTTTATTATATCCTGTCTCTGTTATTGCTTTGATTTAGCTTTTAAAAATGGAATTTTGTGGCAGCTAATTGGGGATTGCGAATTGCAATTAAATAATATGTTGTTACTTGTTTATAAATAAAAATGTCTCTCTTTATCTACTTCTACTATCATTAAGTATACTGTTTTTTTAATGGCGACGCTAAGTAAATCTAGATTTTTAATGATTTTCAAAGTTATAAAAAAAATATTTAACCCCTTCAATTATTGGACCCTGGACCATGAAATGTTAGAAATTAATTAATGGACCCTCCGTGTAGCTCAATACAAAAATGAGTATGTCAAAGCGGTTATAATATATCGGTGTCGTAACGCTGTTACACGAGGTTGGGTAACAAACGAGTGCTGTCATTCTCACACAGTGCGCAACGGTCAGTGTTTGCCGCCAGAATTAATGAGGCTGGCCCAGTTACACCCGCTACACCCCCGCACACTTGCGACCCATGGCGTGAGCGAGATAGACGCATCGGGAAACCCATATGCGGGAAAAAGACAAACCATCGCAGCATCTTACACTAGTAGCGAGTGTGCGTCAGCCCTAAGCTTGCTTCTTCCCCTACGCCCCATATTTCTCAATTATGTGGCCGAGAGCTTAAATAATACATGCACTAAGCTTTTTTTGTTGAGCCTTTCTGTGTAGATACATCAGAGAAGTCGTATTTAATGTAGTATGATGTTCGGTAACTAGTCGTACATAAAGCTTTGTAAGAATTTGAAATTTAGAGAGGTCAATTGATAAAGACATATCAATAGTTTACTTTACGATCCTCTGCCATGCAGTAGCAGAGAGACTTTTTACAAATATCTTTATTTCAGACTACTATGGTCCATTGGTTAGTAATACAAACATTAAAGTAAAAATTATAGGGTTAGTAAAAATAAAACATGACTAAAAATAAAAACTTAACACTAAAAAGTTAATCGGTTAATCATGCACCCAATTAGAACCAAGGGCGGATATTGTGTCCTAGAGATCTGCTCTCGAATTCATTCATTATCCGCACGTAGTTTTTCAATATGGGTGCATGCGGATCATCTGCCACAATCCTCAGGATGCTGTTGTCACTTCCCCTTACGCGATTTATTACAGATGCAGCTTTTTTGCGAATGAGTGCCCGGAAGCCATCAGTTCTTGCTTGCGCAAACATCTCAGATGCACTACAAAATCGGGGAAGTTTCAGCATGATCCTGAAGATATTATTATATTGGATGCGAAGGGTGTATAGGGATGCTTTGGTATAGCTGATCCACAGGCCGCCCGTGAACAGATTCTGAGAGAACGCTTTAAAGAGTGTGATCTTAACTTCATCCGTACAACGTGCGAACCTGCGGGCCAGCATATCACCTCGAACCGCCAAAGCCCTCCGCTCCCGTTCAATATCTAGATCATCTTTAAGGTCGTCGGTAAGTATATGGCCGAGATATTTAAAATGGAACACTCTGTTCAGCTCCTTTCCGCCGAGGCATATTGGAGGTATGGATTCGGGATATTTACCGGCGGCCTTAAAGATCATAATTTCACTTTTATTTACATTATACTTCATGGCATGCGAATCAGCGTATCTCTCGCACTCCGAATTCCTCTCGCAGTGGGACTCAGCAATACCATGTCATCCGCGCAGCTAATGTTGTTAACGCTAACACCACCAACCTTGCATCCGACACGCATATTGCTGAGCTCCACTATGAGATTATTCACGTACAGATTGAATAGCTTAGGAGACGATAAGCCCCAGACAGACAGGGGGTCTCACGCCGCAGTTCAATCTGTACGCCCTAGAGAGTTTATTGGCCCATTTTACATGATTCGTCTGATTCGCATACCAGAAACGAAATATATTTATAATATCCACCGGTATACCCATGCTCTCCATTTTCTTCCAAAGTACATCATAAGAAACGAGGTCAAATGCCTTTGAAAGATCCAGAAAGCATGCGTAAACCGGTGTCCTACGGTTTGTATAGTACTGGACAGTATGCTTGAGACTCAAGATAGCACTTTCAGTGGACAGTCTAGGTCTGAATCCAAACTGCGCATCATCTACTTTCAGATATTTTTGCAGATGTGAGTCAAGCAAACTGTCCAATACTTTGGACAATACAGTAGCAAGCGATATCGGACGGTAATTACCTACCTTTGTCCGAGTTATCACCTACTCGGTTTTTTGTATTCAGAAAAAACGGTAAACTACATTAGCTTTTTAGGAGGAAGCTTATGAAAAATATCTTGTTTTGGTGAAAAATTGCACTACAAAGTGCTCGAGAAAAGTAGAGCAACTTATGTACAATGGTGTCTTTGAAGTCCTGCAAAATTTTCGTCGACGGATTTTCAAGAAAACGTGGAGCAAAACGAAAGTAGGTTTTGTTCATTGTAAAACATAACCTGTTTCTTTAAAGGTAAATGGAAGTTAAAATATACTTGCAAAATTGTTGAAATGAAAATATACTTTATTGTGCACAACTTTTTGTCAAACAAAAATTGTTGTTGATAAAGCTGAAACTTCATTTCCTTCTTAAACCGTAAATCGGATGGAGTATTTATTTTTGCAGCTGCACCTAATTAACATAAAAGATATTTAGTATTTACTTGCAATTAAAACTATTTTAAATTTTGTTTCTGATAAAATATTTATAAAAGCTAATGTGACCTGATAAGACTCAGATATATTTTGTAATTAATGTACTATATGAAAATGAATATGTACTTAAATAAAAATGAATTTTCAATTTAGTAAGTCTCGCTAAAATTCGAGAGCGGAACCAATTTGGCTGTTTAAACCTTGAAATATTCGTGGAAGTCCAGAGAAGGTTTATATTAGAAGGATACGAAAGTCGGCGAGTCATTTAGTTATTCAATTTTCAAATAATGGGAATAATAATATTAAGTTATGGGAATGACAATAATACTATATGCATATTATAAGACTAAAGAGGGCACAGGTTCGATCTCATACAACACAGTATTTATTATTTTAGAAGTTTATCTGTGGTTGTCTATGAGTGTGTGTCCATTTTGTGAAAATATATCAAAACGAGCTTTTGCCCGCGGCTTCGCTCGCGTTAAGAAGAATTATTATAAACAAACTTTCATCCCCTATTTAAACCCCTTGGGGTTGGAATTTATCAAAATCCTTTCTTAGCGAATGTATGCGTCATAACATCTACCTGCATGCCAAATTTCAGCCCGATCCGTCCAGTGGTTTGGGCTGTGCGTTGATAGATCACTATGTCAATCAGTCAGTCAGTCACCTTTGAGTTTTATATGCCTAAATAGATATATTTTTGTCAATATTGTCAACATACCATGAATATTTTTATAGGGCAGTAATTAAAACGAAAGTGTTATAAGAGTAAATAAATTCAAGTCCCCACTTAATTTAAAGAGGCATTTACGAATTCGTTAATTAATTATATGCAAATTATATTCACCATCAATTCTTTATCACTTCAATGCTGAGTTTTATATCTTTTGTAAGCTAATTTTATGTCACATTGTCTTGTTATTTGAGAAAATGGTTTGCCTGAAATATTCTTCAATTTATACATATATTAAAAATATGCTAAAGCATTTTGTCAATTTTTATAAGTCTTTTAGTGCTATTTATTTATTCTTTAAGAATTATATTGTACTAGATGATGCCCGCAACTCCGTTGCGCTAAAACTCGTTTATCACGCGGGAACCGTACATTTTCCCTAGACAAAAAGTACCCTATGTCCTTTCCCGGGACTCATGTATCTCCAATCTCCATGCCAAATTTCAGCAAAATCGGTTCAGCGGTTTGGGCGTGAAGAGGTAACAGAATTTTTAATTTTAGTATGCATAAACGGCAAACGCTAATTTATAATTTTAGCTAGTAGGTTGCCTTAGAATCTAACGACAAACTTAAGTTTGCTTTCCGTTATAGAAATGGGAGTTTCTTATAGAAAACTATGGTGGTAACTAGAAGCAAAAGTAAAGTAGTTGAAAGCCACAGTACCCTAAATTGTAATCAACTATCTCTGTAAAACACTCGTATTCACAAACATCTCTACAATACATCCTAAAGAACATTTCCTACAAAGATGAGTAGGGTACTTAGTATAACGTGCTAGTGATTCAGGACATAATAAATCATAGAGTAGACTTTCATTAGACGAAGAAAACGTCGCGTAAGCACCATGATATTCCGATGATTGATATGCGTGTGTATGAAGTTCCATTCAGCCCATATTCAGGAGCTGTACCACGAAACTGACTTGAGACTCAAACAAAAAAAAATAGCGCGTCCTACTCTAATAAACGCGAAATGACGTTGTCAGAGAAGGACGCGGCATTCTCGTTCGATTGTTTGAGTCTCAAACAGTTTCGTGGTACGGCCCCAGCCTCGCCTACAGCGGCGAGATCACTCAAATTGTTTCCAATATCTTTTACGAGCGTTTGACAGTACTGTGAAAAATTACCCGGGAATTCAATGCGATATTGTTATTTTGAGGTTATGTTATTTACACGCCCTTCCCAGCTGCTATTTGTAACGATATTATCGCGGTATTGTCGATGTTAGACGTATCTAAAATTTATTGCGGAACTTTTATTGATACGGTTAGAATTTTTATTTACTGAAAACATTGGTTAGAAATAGTTTATACCGTTCACTAATTAAACACACAGTGAAGAACTATACAAGATATACCTACATGACTTAATTTTCTGGCACTGGGAAAAAGTAATATAACATAAAGACAGCGAATTGCACAATTACACATTTTTTTATATAAGATCATTTTGACCCATATTATGTTGGTAATATCACAATGGACATAACTACGTAATATGAAAACATAATACGTTAAAAATATTTTCATTACATTCTAAAGAAGTGTGAAATTTAGCTGAGGAAAAACGTAAGGTTGCATTACACTGGCGCTTGCACTTGCAGCACGACTGTAGACGATGCTTCACTAAGGCTGCCTTCACACTAGCGTTTGTCCAGCGTAGGCGTTCGATGAACGTATGCGCAGCGCAGACGCCTCGACACCGCGGCGCGTGCGTCGCGTTATTGTCGCCGCTTCTCTACTGGAACAATCAGTACGCTGCGCTAGCACCGTGTACTGATTGTTCCTGAATAGTGATGAGCAAACTTAGTCTTGGTCTTGCAGTCTAGGTCTTGGTCTTGCAAAAATTGCAAGACCAAGACCAAGATTACCCTAAGACTAGCAAGACCAAGACCAAGACTAGGTGTGCAAGAACAAGACCAAGACCAAGACCGACTATGCAAGAGTCTTGCTCCATGCAAGACTCTTGCTAAAAAACTTTACTTAGTCGCAGTGACTATAATATTCATGAGATATAAATATATTTATAACAATATATCTACTTAAAAAATTAATTTCAAATTCTTGTGATACAGCCTGGAAACAGGCAGACGAACAGGCAGTGATGTGTAAGTAATTGGGTCCCGTTTTTACCCTTTTGATTATGTAACCATGCAATATGCATTTAAACTGAAAATTTGGGAATATACGTAATACCAACGATGTCAATACTGTGGCGGCCAGGTACAAAATGTGGCGGCCGAAAAGGAAGATCTTTCAACCGAGAGAGAATCCGAAAATCCGGACAAGTGCGAGTTGGACTCGCCCATGAAGGGTTCCAACTCCGCAGCAGCAAAAAGATTTATTTTAAGAAATTAAAAGGTTTTTGATTTATTTTTATACTTCAGTTGATTTAATGAAAGTTCAATTATTAAGGTTTTATTAACTTTCGTTGGTAGTTTTTATAGTCATATACGTCGTCATATATTTTATTAGACTTATCATGCCCCTACTTTAGAAGTTGGGGGGGGACACAGATTTTACCACTTTGGAAGAGTCTCTCTCGCAAACTATTCAGATTAGAAGAAAATGATATTAGAAATCTCAATATGATTTTGAAAGACCTATCCATAGATACCCCACACGCATAGGTTTGATGAAAAAAAACTTGAGAGGTGTCAAGGGACACCCGGATGGAACGAAGTTTTTTCTTATGTACAAAAAAACCGTCATACACTACAAAAAAAAGACTGGCTTTCTTTCTATGAGAGAGAGAGAGAGAGACCGACAGAGAAAGACGCGCACGCCGCACGGCTTACAACTATAGCAAAAAGCACAGATATAGATCAAGATAGATACCGCATCTATCTTGAGTCTTGATCTATGTATGTAGCAAAAAGTGTCGTTACAACTTTTTCCGTCTTCCCTTTCACAATGCGCGATAAGTAACTTCGTTCCAAAATTTTTTTTTTGTTTTTTTGTTGTAGGGGTCCCACTTTTTTATAATTTTTCTATTTTTGTACCAAAATCTTAATGCGGTTCACAGACTACACGGTCTACTTACCAAGTTTCAATTGTATAGCTCTTATAATTTCGGAGAAAAGTGGCTGTGACATACGGACGGACGGACAGCCAGATAGACAGACAGACATGACGAATCTATGAGGGTTCCGTTTTTTTGCCATTTGGCTACGGAATCTTAAAAATAAAAAAGTTTTTATTGTTCAAAATTTTCATTTTTCTTAAGGACATTATTGCCGCTAAAAGATCAACCTATGCTGAGTTGGCTCTTGATTTTCACTAGTATTTTCAATTCTAGAACCATTCTCATATCAAATTAAGATAAGATCATGTAGCTAGTCTAATAATTTAGGTTTGAAAATGTTTTTTCGAGAAAATTAAAACGTTTACAAAAAGTTTTGAAAATGTTTGCAAGAGTCTTGCTTTTTGCAAGACCAAGACCAAGACTAGGCGTGCAAGACCAAAACCAAGACCAAGACCAGACAGATTTAAGCAAGACCAAGACCAAGACTGCACAAGCAAGAACAAGACCAAGACCAAGACTGGTCGAGTCTTGGTCTTGGTCTTGCTTTGCTCATCACTATTCCTGAAGAAATTGTGTAACGTCTGCGCCGCGCTAACGCAGTGTTTAAATTCAGCAGATTGTCGCAGCGTCTGCGCTGCGCATACGTTCATCGAACGCCTACGCTGGACAAACGCTAGTGTGTAGACAGCCTTAATCCAATATTGAAGAGCGTCAGTCAGTGACTCGAGTGAAAACGAATAGTCGATCAGACGGCGACCTCTCTACGCCATAACTTTGACAGCGTATCCATCAGTGAACTATACACGAGAGCGGAGAGTGGAACTCAATTGAAAATATCTTCGGATCGCAGCTACAGACTTCGGAATATCTATCGATAGATTTTGTACGTGATGAAAAATCTTTGGACTTGGCAGCTCGCGTATTTCACGCACGAGAGAACATTTTGCATAATTGGAGTTCGTACGAGGAGGATAAAAGTTCACTTTGAATACTTGGTATGCAATAGGATGAAATTATCGAAAAACCATATTAAGGAAGAATAACTGAGTTTCAAAGATGATTCCATGAAATGCCTTCGTTGTAAGGCTGTGATGGTATATTATTTTTATGTATGTAGTGCTTCAGAGTTGTAGGTACGTGCATCAGAAAAATAGAAAGCTCAATTTTAGATTCTTCGGTCTGAAGGCCAAAGTAAACAAAAAATTGGAAGCCAACCAAATTAATTTGCCAGTGTATTTCTTTATTACGTGGTTAATACGTGACTTTTGATTTGGTCGCATTATAGCTACCCCAGCCACAGCGAATGGAGATGTCAAAAACAATATAATCTAATATATATAAATCTCCTGTCACGATGTTTGTCCGCGATGGATTCCTAAACTACTTAACCGATTTTAATGTTTTTTTTTTAATGTGTGCTTTTTTCCAACTTGAGAGATAGGATAGCTTAGATCTTTAATTATAGTCGCAATTTTATTTTATTGCAAATTATTTGTCTATAAAGAGCGACCATGGGCGTGCGTACCATGAAGGCATAAAAGCACTGCTTACCTAATGATAAATACTTGCTATACACATATTTTAATTTAACTTTCGCACGTTTTAGATGACGTTAGTTATTATATAAAGTAAAAAATGAATACACTTAAAACGCCTAAATTTATAAAATAGCAAAAACTAATTTGCAAAACTTCATAAAAACATTATTATTTAATCGCAACGGCCCGCCGAGCGGAGATATATGCATTTGAGGCCTCGCAGACCTCGGGCATATGTGTGCGATGAGATTTTTGTATCGGTGCACAGATTGCAAACGCACACAGACATGAATATCTCATTTGCCTAGTACGGGCAAGTAGCTTCAAGGACTGCGGCAGCCGGCAGGTCTTCCGATTTCCGAACTTATCCGAGCGCCTCCGACGCGGCGTTCGGTTCGGGTTCGTTGCACTTCACACTTCGTTGCCTATTATAATCCGAGTAAAAATAATGGACGGAAATCTAATTACACGTATGCATGTATAATGCATTTTCGTTTAGTAAGGGTTATATTTGTTTACATTACATTAATGTTTAGTATTTTTGGAACGCCATTTTCTTTTTTCATGTGATGAGCACTGTTACGATAATTTTTGTTTGCGCAAGTTTATAGTTTTCTAAGACGACTTTTTTGTTTCAACATTTAAAAGTTTGCACATTTTAACAGTTTAATAGTTATTACTGAGTTTCTATATTAAGTGCGTTTTTGATTTCTTAAAAATGTTATTTGACTGTGAGGTCTGTGTTGAGAATGTGTGCTTATTAAAAATTAAAAATAACAAGTTTTCACAATTGTCATTCAGTGAAAAGATTCAAATTGTGTCGAAAGGTAGGTGTGTACCCGAGTTACAATTAAACCAGCAAAAAGGCAATGTAACTCGGAAGTTTCATGTTAAAAGTTATGAATCATATAACTGGCTGTGTGGTTGTGTGCACACGATTAAATTATATTGTTTTCATTGCATATTGTTTAATAATTGTAGTTTAGTGTGGACTGATTCAGGATATTCAGATTTAAATAATTTCTATAACGCGGCAAAGAAGCATGACCATACAGAAAAACATCTGGAGGCCTGCTTAAAATTAAATACTTTTGGTAAATCTCGTATTGAAATGAGTATCAACAGTCAGTTACGATTAGATATTGAGAGGCATAATGCTAAAGTCGATCGCAATAGAAACATTTTTCATAGGCTGATCGATGTTGTTTGCTTTCTGGGAAAACAAGAATTAGCTTTTCGATCACGATGAGTCAGTATCGTCGTTAAATAGGGGTAATTATTTAGAAATAGTAAATTTATTAGCCAAGTATGATGGAGTTTTAGAAACCCATTTACAGAATGCGAGTACCTCATTCACGGGCATGTCGAACCGTACGCAGAATGATTTGATCTCGAGCCTTGCATCTGTGATGATCGATCGCGTTAAAGCCGAAATTAAACAGTCCGATTTTGTCGCCGTCATGGTAGATGAGACTCCTGATGTTAGCGGCCGTGAACAATTAGTATTAATTTTGAGATATTTTCGTGATTCAGAAGTAGTTGATAGATTTATCAAATATGTTGATGTCAGCGCGGATCGGACCGCTGTAGCTTTGAGTTCTATAATTTTGGAAGTTTTAGAAGAGTTCGATTGTGTATCCAAATTAGTTGCACAAACTTACGACGGGGCAGCAGTTTTATCCTCACAAATTAATGGCGTGCAGGCTTTGGTGAGGCAAAAATGTCCACAAGCTATGTACGTTTGGTGTTCAGCACATGTATTAAATTTAGTTTTATCGAAATCTTTCGAACGAGTTGCTGAAACAAAACGCTTTTTTAGTATTATAAAATCAATCGTGGCTTTTTTTCACACTAGTACAAAGCGAATGGCCCATTACAACAACTTTGCCGATATGAAAAAGCTGCCTCGTGTCGCGGAAACAAGGTGGACGTATCACTCGCGCACGGTTAATGTAATTAATAATGAGTCCACCCACCTCCTAGAATTGTTTGAAAATATGAACGAAAATACACAAGACTGGGATGGCGAAACACTGACACAAGTCAGCTCATTTTTATTTAATATGAAAGAATTTGAATTTAATTTTCTATTAAAATCTTTCGCAGATATTTTTGCAGAAACGGATATTCTGTACGATATTTTGCAAAAAAAAAATAATTACATCGCGTATTGTGTAAGAAAGATAAAAGAGTTAGAGTCATTTTTAGAACGTTTCAGAGAGAAGTTCGAGATTTATTATGATGCCGCCGTTCACATAATCGGACCACCTAAAAGAAAGCGCAATGTCGATGATGTAAAAATACATTATCGGCGAATTTTTGTTGAAATAATTGATAATGTAGTGAGTGAATTAAGAAATCGTTATAAAAACATTAAAGATTTAAAGTTTGTTGAGCTACTTTCTTGTGAGAATTTTAGAAAATATAGTGAATGTTTCCCTGAAAATGAAATCAGAGAATTCACTAGTAAATATTAGGCAAATTTTTATTTTGATAAATTTTTAATATTATTCAAAATTTGTATAATGACAATTTGAATAAAGTTTTTTCTGAAGTGTTACGATTAGCGAAATTCATTGTGACTATCCCAGCAAGCAGCGCATCGGCAGAGCGTTCATTTTCGAGTTTAAAACGTATCCACACATATTTGAGAAACACACAAAATCAACAACGACTCACAGATCTTTCCATGATTTCTATAGAAAAGGCATTAATGATAGAATTAAAACGCAATCCAACTTTCTATGACGATATCCTAAAATTATAGTTAAAAAAGGATAGGCGCATAGATTTAATCTATAAATGAATGAGTAGTTTGTTTTTTACGAACCCATAGTTTTATTATTAAGTTTATTTATATATTTTGCGAATCACATGAAAATCGGCCTTTTTAACGGCCACATCGGATATCTTGCGAGGGACGTGTTCTGTAACTATCACTCACTTGCATAAGATATTTGAGGTGGCCGAAATCTTGCATCTATAGTATTTACATCAGAATATAGTAAATCTCAAGTAACCGGAGTCCGGAACCATGAGTATGTGAAAATTGAAGCCGATTAGGTGAGTACTTAAAATAGTTCTCGATGTTCTCGATAGATGGCGCTGGCAATATTGCTGTCGCTGGCTACATTGCGCTATTAAGATTTTTTCCGACCATATAATATAGGCCATCCAACTACTCCGCTGGGCCCCGCATACCCTGTGTCATATTGCTCTGCACGCCACTGAGAGCGACCATTGTTTATGCGACGCGGGTCACGGGATAGCGATGGACGTTGCCATGGTGACATACATATTTAGTCACTAATTCAATAAAATAATACGGGCGATATACTTTATATCATGCTTTATATAAGTAATATGGCAAAGAAACGTTTGCCGGGACAGCTAGTAATAAATAAAATTTGACGAAGCGCAACGCTAATGTCATGGCGCTTGCGACGTGTCACGTGTGACGTCAAATCCCATACATATTTGACATCTAACTTCGCTATAAAAAGTATCGAAACCATTTTGACTAAGCACTCCGGCTTTGTTTACATTAAGTAACACAAAAACTTTGTTTAGGTACTATCAGAGAAGGTGATTCCTAGGCAGATGGACCTACGTAGTTTGGTCGCGTTACGTCAAACCCAGCCAGATCAGAATTATTAACAATGAATTGACTTGATCCGACCAAATGACGTTGGTCTATCAGCTGCCTAGGGATGAATTTCCTCGATGGCACATTTAGATTTGAAAAAATACCGAGTACAGGTAAATAACATTTCACCCCGGCATATCTCCTCAACTTATATGAGCAAAATAAACTTAGCGTCTAGCGATATAAAGCGAATAACCATATTCACGGTGAGTTTGAAAGTAATTTCAGCTGGAACCCAACATTTTATAACTAGCGGCGTGCGGCAGACGGGCTCGTTAAGCGCTGCAGACAGTACGTTTCAAGTTCCAGGCTAATGCTTCATAAACTTGCTCAACCGCTAATAGAAAAACGAAACAACTTCGTACTCACTTGGATGAAGTCATTTATAATAAAAGCATTTTAAACACGTAAACGGTATAGTGAGGGAGCCCTAGAACCTTTTTTTTGTATTACTAACAAGCCAATTTTTTGTGAATAACTTCATTTTGATAAGACAAAAACTTTTTTGTCTGCGAAAAATCTTGAAAGTGGTAGCTAACCACATTCATTCAATCATTTCATTTAAGAGTAACATTGTCCTACAAGTAGAACAACCGATATTTTAGGACCATCAAATCAAAGTATGAAATCCTTTCTATCTCTGGTAGCTACCACTTTCAAGATTTTCGCAAATAAAAAAGTTGTTTGTCTTATCAAAATGAAGCTACTCACAAAAAATTAGCTTGTTAGTAATAAAAAAAAATTGTTCTAGTGCTCCCTGACTAGTATAAAATGAGTTCATTATTTTATCAAGTGTTTGTTATACTATATTTTTCGGGATAAAAACTAACTTGTTTTTTTTTCGGGTCTCACGGACAACGAGATCACAAACAGTTGTATGTTTTATATATATTCAGTGGAGTGACCGCGCCGCTATTTAAATTTGCATACAATTGCTGTTAAATAGTGTTTTAAGTTATTTCTAATAATAATTTATTTCACAAATACGTAGTGTCCGTGTTTGTCGCGATAATCACACAATATAACATTATAATATTAATGTAAGTTGATTCATATGTAAATCAGGCGCGGCCGCAGCCTGAAATTTTTTTTTTCACTATACTAAAAATTTATTTGCAAAAATTTCCTTTTATTATTTGGCAAGATTTTGAGATTTTTCAATTTGACCTTAGATCTTGGGCGGGGGGGGGTCATGTCCCCTGTGAACGGTCCGCCACCACCATCTGCCTCAGGCGCGGTTCGAAGGGGGGGGGGGGGGCTTCGGACCGCGCCTGAGGGAGATAGATGGTGGTGGCGGACCGTAAGTCAGACCAACCGACAGATCAAGACTTACTTTGACTTAAAGACCGTTAGACCAAAATAAAACAAAAGTCCGCCACCTCCCATGAATTAATTTCTTCCAAGTTACACCGTACTGTCTATGGTACTGTCCTTCAGGCAGCTACGCAATAGATCGACTTCTACATTTATAATATTATTTATAAGGATGAGCGCACATTTAAAATTGTTTGACCCTCATAAGGCTCGGAGCGGCTCATAAATAACGAGTCATAACTCATCAGTCACACTCATCGGCGCTGATCAATGAGTCGGTTCAATGAGTTTCAAAGTCGGTTCAAACTTTGAACGAAATGCACGTAGCATGTATGTAGTCGATACTAATAGGAACTTACCATGTTAAATCACGCTAAGCTGAGTTATATTTCTTTTTAGGGGAAGTCAAAGGATTTCTTTCTACGAAGAATAGACAATGTGACAGATTTATAAAATCTGTCATTTTGTCACTATTACATTATTATGTCAGTATTTGTAAGTATTCGCTTGTCTTTTAGAATAATTACTTGGCGAATCGAATCCCACTTACATTATAATTATATGTACTTTTACTTTCTACCTAAATTATAGTTTGAATTCGAAACTTTCGTAAGCTCTCTTATTAATACAACTGCAAAAATGTAATAATAAAAAGAACAATAGCAATTGCATTGTGAGACTGTAGATTTTAAAATAAAAAATGTTTAAAAATTAATTTCAATTCACAGAGAGAAAAACTTCATCAAAGACGTATTGTAAAAATACTTTATAACTTCTAAATTGAATAAATAAAGTATGAAGCAAAAGAAATACAAAGAATAACTCCGTAGGTATTTTGCTGAAGAAGTGTGGTATGCAAGCTGCGATTCATTTAATAACAAAGAGAATCGCGGCTTAAAAATTTACGTGGGTGATATTATTGGCGAAGTTGCCACTCGACCAGAAATTATGAAAAAAAGCTGTTAAAACGCTCAATTTTTTAAACTTACTTACTTTAAAAAAGGAGTTTATATATTTTGCAGTATAAGCAATATTTTATACGAGATCCCTGTTACAACATATTTCATATTTGCTTTGCCCGAATTGTTCATAAATCATAAGTATGTCCAGGTTTCTAAAAAATATAATATAAAACACCTAAACGATATTATAATATAAAAGTAAAGATGAAGTGTACCCTAGGGCGTGATTCGGCTACGAAGCTATATTTTCGTAAGTTTCAGGTAATTTATATCTGCTCCATCTTTGGCCCATTAGTACATTAACATAATCCGATTCTTCTACTTCTACTTCTACTTCTAGTACGTAGTTCAACTGGTTGGTTCATTTTTTGCTCGAACCAATAGAGAATATTACGCAAACACTCTGTCTGTCTGTCTCCAGGCTGTAACTCAAGAACCGCTATAGCTAGACTTCCGGAATTTTCACAGATTGTGTATATCTGGTGCCGCTATAACAACAAATACTAAAAACAAAATAAATTAAATATTTAAGGGAGCCACCCATACGACAAACGTGTTTTTTTTTTTGTATTTTTGGCTCGTAATCCATAATGGCAACATGTAGGCACTTGAAATTCTCACAAAATCCTCAATTTATTATAAGTTTATTTTAATATTTAATAATAAAATTAAAATAAAATAAATAATAAACCTTAGTGCGCGAGTCTGTCTCGCGCTTAGCCGATTTTTCGTTTAGACGTGAAACGACATATAAATAAACACTACGAATTCTGATAGGTGACTACGAAATCTATACAATTGTCTACGAAAACTGTACAGGTGACTACGAAAACTGTGCAAATGTCTACGAAAACTGTACAGGTTACTACAAAAACTGTGCAAATGTCTACGAAAACTGTACAGGTGACTACGAAAACTGTACAGGTGACTAAGAAAACTGTACACGTGTCTACGAAAACTATACAGATACGTACAAAATCTATACATGGTTGGTACGTCATTGTTATGGACATCACCCTCTTGATTCATCCTTGACAACCATTGAGATATATATATAACTATTATAATATACCTAATACCTATACATTTACATATATCGAATCCATATATTGTGTCCCGAAATTGTTCCATATAATGCATATGAAAGTTTCATTAGCAGCTACGTAGCTTTGTTCGTGTCACAATAACACCTACTATTGTTACTGTTATCGAGTTAATTACGTCGCATTCAAATAACAAAAATTGTACGAATTAACAATGTGTATAGAGTGTGCCAATTTGTTTTTCCATCAGAACGAACTAAATTGGGTTGGTAGTTGGTACAGTATCATTTTACTGTTAACACTATATTATATGCACGATCCCAGGGGAATATTCGGAGGGGAAATGACACAAAATATCTATGTAATTACTTTGTAAGTATTTTTTAACATTTTTAACATAGGTATTGTGTCTACTATCCGTAACAAACATAATTAATATTTAATTCAATCCTTCGATCGCAGATTCTTGGAAATCTATTGTTATTCTATTGTTGTCGCGATCACCGGTGCTCTTATGGGCTTAATAGGTTAAATTGCGGATACGGTGGTAGTAGGTAGTAGCACAAAGATCTTTTAAATGTTTTAATCTTATTACATAAACAATGTGTATTATTTGAGGTTAAACCTTTTCAAACGGGCGGCGTCATAAAATGACCTTTCCTTGCCAACAAACTTCAAAGTTACAAAAGGCAAAGTTTATTTAACTTGCAAACTACGACCGTTTTCATAAAAAGTACAAGAGACGTAACGTTTGCAAAGTTGTAACTTGTTACCTGTCCACTGTCTTACTTTGAGTGTAAATATCACAGAAGAATTCTACTTTGTAATAGTGATAAATTCAATAATTTGTGTCAATGTATGGAAGTTTTTTATGAATGGCTAACTATGCGATGTATGCAGCATGCATACAAATGCTATGTAAGCATTTACATTCATGCTGCATGTCCTGCAATCAAAGTTGTAAATTAGACATAACTTTACTTCAACTTGCATCGCACCCTTCCATCCATATGGACGGAAACCTGTTCCAGAATAAAAACTGACCTATCTCAATTACCAGGACATTTTATGTCTATCAAAATATGTTCAGCGGTTTAAACCTAAGGAAGTAGATTCACAGAATTTCGCATCTATATCCATATTATAAATGTGATTGTGCGTCTGTCTGTATTTCTGTTACCTCTTCACTCCCAAACTGCTGAACTCATTTTGCTGTTTGGTAACCTGAGATACTTTGAGCCCCTGGAAAGGACATAGGATACTTTTTATCGCCCAAAAATATACTGTTCCCGCACGATAAATGAAATTTGGCGCAAAGAAGTTGCAGGCGTCGTCTAACTAATAATATTAACTGTGGACAAACATAAGCTATCAGCTATCAGCAAAAAATCTAGGAGTTGAACAATATGACCGTGGAACGACCCTTTTGTTCGAAACTAACCCTGAAACGTTCACAACTGTCGGCCATGTCGGCCATATTTTATAACTTTCGACGAATTTACATTTCATATTCTGGCTTTTTTGACATCCTCAATTAGCCGCTAACAAGCCATTCACGAGCTAATTAGCCAGACCGCGATCTACGTGTACCCGTTTCGTATTCCATGAAATAATACATAAGCCTCTGAGACCCGAGTTTTGAAAGAACGTATTAGTGCCGACAAATAAAACGCAGAAACTAAAAACCTGAAAATTCAGTTACCTACCTAGTAACACGCTTTTTTAAATTTGAACTTATTATATCTATTCCTAGGTAATATATTAAACGCAGTAACTAATTTTCGATATTTGGTAATAGGTGTAGTTTTAATCTCATTTAACCTATCAAGCCACATAAGGACACCGGTGACCGCGACAACAATAGATTTTCAAGAATCCGCGATCGGAGGATTATTGTAAACGAATAACAGATTACTAAATAGGTAGGTATATATAGAACTGCGTTACACACATTATTTAATTAAATATGTTTTATGTTTAAATATAAGAAAACCAAACAAATAAAAAGTCTTAAATTCCGACATGATTTTATATCACCGCTACATTTTAAATGTAACAAAAGAACGTGATCGTAAAAATTCGAAGAAATATTCTAACAATGTAACATAACGGGCGAATCAAAAACTTTTTCTCCGATTTACCTTTCTGAACAAAACAGAATATATTTTCTTAGCAACCAGACTTCAATGTAAGCTAAATCCACACATCAGATTGTTTTAAAAACAAAGTATAATGGCCTATTCACACGTTGACGGCGCAGCGGAGGAAAAGCGAGCATTTACGAACGAACACTTAACGTGGTGAGTGGTGACTTAAAATATTATGAGGGTTTTATCTAACTAGAAACTTCCTTGTAAGTATATCATTTGTGGCATCTCTAAAACATTTTTACCGTTTGGGTATGAATCCTAGGTGGCTTTCTACAGTCAAACTACAGGAGTTACGCGTGTACCTAACTCATAAAGTATGGTCATTTGCGTTTCGTAATCTCCTTGAATCTCCGATTGCAACACTCACTCGGTAAAAAATAACATAAGCGTTGTTTGATGTCGTTTTTTTTATAAAATTAGTGGGCTTTGAGCAAATAGGTTAAGTACTTGATAGAAAGCAACTACCGTCGCCCATGGACACTCGCAACATCAAGAGTTATAGGTGCGTTGCTGGCCTTTAAGAGGAAATATGCTCTTTTCTTGAATGTTTGCAAGTCGTGTCAGCCTAGAAATTATGCCGTAGTATCTCCCATTTTATAGCAAGTAGTTATTTTTTAGAGGAAAGTCGCCGCGGCGCTGCTACAGCAGTGTGAAGAACCCTAACATGGGAAGTTTGTGCACGCCACCGACCGTGAAAGTTTGTACATTTAGGCAACGACACTTTGTCGAGCAGTACGTCGATACTTTTACCTATTATTGCTAACTACATATTGTACAACGTAATAATGTAATGTAAAACGTAATAATAATGTTGCTAACTGTTGTTCTAATATTTGATGATGCAATCATCGTGTGTTATTAGTTATTACAACCTTACACATACATTATCTGATACTTCGTAGTGGCTTCAATAATTCACATTATTCAATGAAACATTTATAATTTATAAGTAAATGTGGGACAGCCATGCTTCGAATTCGAGTTAGACCCTCGATCGAATGTTTTGTTTGGCATCGCGGAAATTTTAAGGACTCTGAAATGCAATCTCACACGTATGCCTCATCGGAAATTGCGATTGTAGATGGTTGTTAGGTAAACATTAGGTGCTCGGACTGCTCTTTTCTAGATTCACCTATAAGTTTTTTTTCCGAAATCATGTCAGTCTTTGCGACAGGCGGAGATAGTTCCCCATAAGGCACACCTCTATAGTAATTTTATTGGATCTCAGTCCAGTGTGTCTAAATCTAGGATATTTTGCCTTTAAAAGCCGTTAGTATAGTGTCTCTGTGTAGGAGCATATTTTGAGCCAGCTGGTTTGGGTGGTTCTTAGCCGAAGTTTGTACTACGTGGAAGATTTATAATATATTTTATATCATAACTTATGCGAGACTCTGATCTATTCTACCTAATCTAATTAAAACAGCATTTTACGACATGCGTACACAATATTATTATTAAAGGACGCGCTTAAAGTAGAGTTCTAGTCAAGAAAAATAGTATTCATTTTAATATTATAAATACGCGCGTGTGTCTATCTGTCTGGTACCTCTTCAAGCCCAAATCGCTGAACTGATTTTGCTAAAATTTGGTATGGAAATACTTTAAGTTCCTATAAAGGACACAGAATACTTTTTATTCCGGAAAAATGTACGGTTCCCGCGCGATAAACAAATTTTGGCGAAACGAAGTTGCGGGCGTCAACAAGTAAGCTTATAAAAGCCAGCTTTTGTGAGCTACTAGCTAGCACGAACAATTAACTTTAACACGCTCACTACGGAGTACGGGATTTATAAGTTCTTTGAAACATCTGTGAAATAGAGCTTTCCTTTCATCGATTTTAAGAATAAAACTAGAATGAGCTGAAGTGAGTGTAGCAATAACTATTAAAGCTGTTAATACACTTCTCACTTCTGTATAGATGAAAGTGTATTACTGTACTATGTACTTAAAATCCATACTAATATTATAAATGCGAAAGTGTGTGTGTCTGTCTGTCTGTCTGTCTGTCTGTCTGTCTGTCTGTTACCTCTTCACGCCCAAACCCCTGAACCGATTTCGCTGAAATTTGGTATGGAGATACTTTGAGTCCCGGGAAAGGACATAGGATACTTTTTGTCTCGAAAAAATGAACGGTTCCCGCGCGATAAACGATTTTTGGCGCAACGGAGTTGCACGCTTCATCTAGTATATTATAATGTTGTGACTGTTCACAATTTTTTAGCAAACGCCTGCACAAGGTACTATTAAGTCTTTACTTACAATGTTTGTATATTAATTACTTAGTTTGCAAATAAATTCTTTGAATCTTTGAATCTTTGAAGTGTCCTTAGTACTTCTCCATGATCTACTCTATGTGTATAATGTATAGCAAATAATACTAAAATAGGCCCAGCAGTTTTGGAGCTTATTCGATGCAAACAAACAACATTTTCCTCTTTATAATTAGTAATGATTTTACCGCCTGCCACCAAATAAGTGTTCACATTAAAATACGCCTTTACAATAATTATAACAACACCACTAAATCAGTTTTTACTTCAAAATATAACGGCGCTCAAGTTTGAAAAATGTGAAAGTTGCACCGATTCAAGTGTCGCGGCGGCTTAGTACTTAACTTTATCAGAGTCCACGGAACATTAATAATGTTTATGCAAGCGAAAAACAAACGAAGAGCGACAAAGGGCCAGCCCACAACACTGCTCTGCGGCATCGCATCGTAAATATAAAAATCTACGACGTCGCTGAACGCATCGTGCAAATTTCCGATGCGACAGCGCATCGTAAAAAGGTTAGCGACATCGCAACCCTTTTGTGCTACGTTGTTTTTGCGATACGACTGCGCAGTGTTGTGGCCTGACCCTTTGTCCACCGCAGCTGCCGTCACCGGACGTGGTCGACAAGAATTATTTTATCACCTTAGGCTCTAGCAAACTGAAATTGCACTACGCCACTACAAAGAAAGCAGC
Source organism: Polyommatus iphigenia (assembly GCA_963422495.1). NCBI lineage: Eukaryota > Metazoa > Arthropoda > Insecta > Lepidoptera > Lycaenidae > Polyommatus > Polyommatus iphigenia. The sequence continues at coordinate 22,575,745 of OY730187.1, read as the reverse complement.
GGTGGCATGGGCCGCTAGCGGCTAGACCAATGTCGATAGAAAATCTATATAATATTATACTAGCTGTCCCGGCAAACGTTGCTTTGCCATAATATAAAGTATTTCGCCCATATTATTTTATTGAAGTGACTAAATAAGTATGTCGCCATGGCAAAGTCGATCGCTATCTCATCGCACAAACAATGGTCGCCGTAAGTCTCAGGTTGTAATAATTTACTATTATTTATTCAACGTATAAAGTACCCTGTAGCCGATTCTCAGACCTACTGAATATGCATATAAAATTTGGTACAAATCAGCAAAGCCGGTTCGGAGGAGTTCGCGGACTAACATTGTGACACGAGAATTTTATATATATAAGATTATAAAACTCAAAGGTGACTGACCGACATGGTGATCTATCAACGCACAGCCCAAACCACTGGACGGATCAGGCTGAAATTTGGCATGCAGGTAGATGTTATGACGTAGGCATCCGCTAATCCAGCCCCAAGGGGTTAAAATAGGGGATGAAAGTTTGTATTTCATAATACTTCTTAAACGCGAGCGAAGCCGCGGGCAAAAGCTCGTGAAACATATAGCCTAGGTCAGTGGTTCCCAACCTTTTTTTCATGCGGGCCACAAACATGTTTTGGTCTTGGTGTCGCGGGCCGCAACAAAAAATTTTTAGGGTTATAAAATAACATTCTTCAAAATTAACGATTTTAAAGTGAAAAAAATTTAACGACTATCACGTAGACTTTACGTTATTTTGACGGTCGGCGTGAATTTCAAAAATCTTTAACATCACGCGGGCCACAAATAAAGTCCCGGCGGGCCGCATGCGCCCTGCGGGCCGCGGGTTGGGGATAGCGGGACTAGGTCATAAAGGGCATATTTTATTTGAATTTTTGTCGGACGCGGTCGCTTGCCGCATGGATCGGAGACCCACCTTAAGAGCGACTAAGCTTCGGCCATATTAACGAGCGCTATCAGTCTTTTGACTTAACTTGATTTATGTTGTAGTGCGGCTAAGAAATGCAACATTAAACTTACAGAGACTTGCGGTGGCCATTTAAAATAATGAAAGTGACAAGCGAATATTTCGTCTGGATGTCTGAAAACGAATATTAGTTACTCGGAGTGTGGATATTTAGATAACAGTAGGAGCTCGAGATGTATGCCATAAATCACCGCGTAACATTTTTGTCCGACTTCCAAAAAGGAGGAGGTAATATGTTCGGCTGTATGTATCTTTTTTTTTTTTTGTATGTTCAACGATTACTCAGCCGTTTGTGGTACGATTTTCAAAATTCTTTTTGTATTGTATAGGGCTTAGCTCGACTTTGGTACCTTGTTCACAAAAGTGGTGATCTCATGATGGGATCCTTGAGGAATCGAAGAGACTCCTTGAAATTTCTATGGAAACATATAGTGATTTTGATTTTTTCTGAAGCATTCGAGGTAAATGCTACCAAAAAGTAAGACTTCGCACCAGGTTATACCCTGGATCCGAAGGTACCGAACAGAACTTTTGAATGCTTATAGGTACAGGTTCGGGGATTTCGGCGTTGTTTAAACAACTGAAAGCATAAGCCAACACATCAATTTGATTGATCATCATCATCACAACCATAATTTTACCATGGATCATCACACTATGGCCCAATTATTGGTACTTTTCGTGATATTTTGCATCGAAGCAGATGTTTTTGATGATGATTTCGCTGTTTGTGGACCGATTTTCAAAATTCTCGTGTTGTTGTATAGGTTATAATTTTAATTTTGTATAACAATTACGAAAGTGGTGAGCTGATGATGGGATCTATGAGCAATCGAGGGAAATCCTTGAAATTTATCAAAACGCTCATAGTGGTTAAAATGATGTTTCTAGTAAGTTAAACATATGTTACGAATAAGAGAAATTTCATACGAGGGTGTCTCTTGGTCCAAAGGCACTGAACAGAACTCCTAAACCTTTAAAGATAAAAGTTTGGAAATTGCAGCATCGCTTAGATAACTGCAAGCATTTACCACAATTTCGCTTACAGTAACATAATGTGAATGGTTAACATTCGTATTGGTTATTTACGCATAAAGCCTTATTTTGTAGATAACTAAAAAGAGTGAAATTATTATTTTTAAGAAAAAAATTAAAACCGGCTTCCAAGGTAAAAACAATAGTAATATTAACTAAAAAGTATTAAATAACCCTTACTCTTTAATAGTGCCTTTTTCAGAATTCGTCTAAATCTCAACTATTTCTGTACATACAAGGTGTCTCAAAAGAAAGTTCACATTTAAATCTTTTTTTAAAAGAAAAGTCTTAGCTTTATTGAAAAAATGTTTATTTTATATTGAAGTACACTGTTTGTGAATTTATTTTTTAAAAATAACATCGTCCAAATGTAAACCGTTGCGCTCTCGGCATTCATTTAGTCGGGCACTAAAATTGCCTATGACAGCTCGGCAGGTAGTCTCCGTGATGGCTGCCATTTCATGACGGATATTTTCTTTTAATTGTGCCAGGGAAGTCGGTTTATTAGCGTAAACTTTTGATTTGACATAACCCCACAGGAAAAAATCCATAGGCGTTAAATCGGGACTCCGTGGAGGCCAATTTATGTCACCTCGCCTGGAGATTAATTTGTTCGGAAAAATTTCTCGAACTCGAGGCAGAGATCTGTTGGACGTGTGTGAAGTTGCTCCATTCTGCTGGAACCATGTTCTTTGGTTGTAACCAGGAAAGTTTTGCAGTTGGGGTACGAAAAACTCGTCTAACATCTCCACATAACGCTCTGAATTCACTGTGAGTGTGCGTCCCCTTCCATCTTCAAAAAAGTAAGGGCCGATAATTCCTCGCGCCGACATCGCTGCCCATACGGTGACTTTGGGTGAATGTAGCGGTTTCTGATGTTTTTGTTTTGGGTTGGTTGCACTCCAGTAACGACAATTTTGCTTGTTTACATGCCCATTCAGGTGAAAATGGGCTTCATCGGAAAACAAGATGTTGGTGAACGTTGGAAAGCGTTCAATCATCTGATTTACAAAGGCAAGCCTCTGACCAGCATCTTGAGGCTTCAGTTCTTGCACTAACTGAATTTTGTACGGGTGCAGCTTTAAATCTTTGTGTAAAATGCGGCATAATGAAGATCTGTGCACATTTAAAGCAACAGCACGCTTCCGAATCGAGAGGTTTGGATCATCTCGAATAGACTGAGTAACACTGTCCACGTTTTCAGCTGTTCTTGATGTTCTTGGCCGCCCAGATTTTGGTTTCTCCAGAGTTGACCCAGTCTCTTCAAACTTCTCAACCCATTTTGCAATGAGTCGAGTGCTAGGCGCATCATTTAAGTGACGAATATGTCGAATACTGCAAAATTTTCTACGCGCTACAGTCGCCGAATTACCGTTTTTGTAAAACTCACGTTACTACAGTCTCCATTACTTTGAATTCGGTACCAGTCCCAAAAGTTTCAGATATTTTGACTTTACTGAACTCACGATTAAATAAGCTGGTACCGACTTCAAAATAATGAAGACTGTAGTATGTACAGAAATAGTTGAGATTTAGACGAATTCTGAAAAAGGCACTCTAAAGAGTAAGGGTTATTTAATACTTTTTAGTTCATATTACTATTGTTTTTACCTTGGAAATGGGTTTTAATTTTTTTCTTAAAAATAATAATTATATTCTATTGTATTCGCGGGCTTTGAGCGCGGTGCCCGAATCAATTAATTTCGTAACTAAAAAATCCTAACACCCCCACTTGCGTTGCCATACTTCAGCACGGTGTTTGTGTGCATGCGACTAGACGTATGCTAATTATGATTGTATAAGTTGGTAACAAATTGCTTTACCGCGGCAGTCCCCAAGTGCCACCCGTATTTTTTACTTCACAATGCATTTTACCGTCAGTTCATAATCAGCAAGATCCACGCGTGCCCCCAATTCCCATAGAACCATTGTAGCTTAACAAATCTTATGTGGTAAATTTTTTAAAATATATTATAAGTTATAACCGGGAACAATTTTGGTTTTATGAGAGTTAGACAAACCCCCACTTAAACTGCAATGTGCAGGCTTTATTTAACTAAAATAAACTGTGTTTTTAAAGCAGCAACTGGAAATGTCCCGAAAAAAGATAAGTTTTTGTAAGGTTTTAAATTAAATAAATATTGCTGGAAACGATCTTTAATGGCGTATAATATTTAAAGGACATTTCTATATTCCTATTTCCTTTATTACACCAGCAAAATTGTCAAATATACGATGCCGAGAACATTATTGACCTCATTAATGCAAATCGGTTTAGTCGACGCGCACGTATTTGTCATCATCATCACTATTACCCCATTCCCCAGCTCCTCATTCCCCAGGTCCCCAGCTCTCCACTTCCCAACTCTCCACTCCCAAGTCCCACTACCCAATTATTCCCAGTTCCCTCTCCACCGGCTTCCCACTTCCTAGCTCCCCAATACCCAACTCTCCATGGATGCGGAGGTCAATTATCCCACGCTAACATAAGGCTGACCTTCTTGCGTACCTAGGTTTACCTTATTACCACTTTAGAAAAACTAATGTATGTACCTCAAAAATACAAGTAAATATAATATAATATAATAGAAATTCTAGCCTAGAATTTATAGGTACCATTTCTATAGAGTGAATTTTTAAAACATAATATTCTTCTCAATCCCAATCAATCATAATATATACTCTTGTACCTGACGATTACAAATTATGATGGATCCTTACGAGCAGACCTGTGTTTTTACTTTGTCAACCCAAGTCCCAAGACGATTGTCGATTTGATGATTTTATAACATAGCGACCCGCCCCGGCTTCGCACAAAATATATCTAGCCTATGTGCCTCCAAAAAAGTGATCAAAATCGGTCCAGTAGTTTTAATTTATGTTCATTACTGCCCGCGGGCCGCGGCCCGCATTGGCCGGTACCGCCGCAAACGCTACGGCCCGCGATTTTTAAATCAGTAATATCTGCAAAAATATTAATTTAAATCATAATAAGCTGTAAAGGGTCATATAGATCTATATTAAATCAACAATGTATTTAAAGTGTTTAATTGAATAAGGATTAATGCTGTAATTATTATTGGTTAAAATCGCTTCGAAAATTAGCTATTAGGTATTTGTCGTAAAAAGTAAATGACAAAAAACTGTTATTGTGAGATATCCTACGAATAATAAAAATTTATTATTCATAGGGTAAAATATCCATAAGGGCTGGTTTACACGTATTAAGGTGATAAGTAGTTAACTAAATTTTAACTTAATTTTAAGTTAATAATTGCATGTAAACACACAATTTAGTAGCAAGTAGCAAGTTAAAATTTAGTTGCAACTTGCTACTTGCTACTAAATTGTGTGTTTACATGCAATTAAGTAACTTAAAATTAAGTTAAAATTTAGTTAACTACTTATCTACTTAATACGTGTAAACCAGCCATAAGAGATAGATATACTATATATAATATACCATCGCGGAGTTTTCTGCAGACTTTTTCATTGTGCACAAATTGCAATAAGTACTTATCTTAATACATTATTATGATAAATCTTGTACTTGTAGGGTTCAGCCTGCGTTTGCAATGTAAGGGGAAAAAATAATTATTTACGACATCACATTAGTCTGACTGATCCATGTTTGCCTGTTTATGATCCCTATAGGGGTTAGCAAGATCAGCAACTTTTTTTAATAATTATGTGGCCAAAAATCACAACAATAATTCAATTTTCAATGCCGTACGAGTATTCGCTAAATAATTCTACCAATTTCCGACTATTCTACTAATTTTAGACTGCTTTAAAGATTCAGTATTTAAAACTAATTTAAATACTGAATCTACAAAGCAGTATAAAATTGGTAGAATAGTCGGCTTTGATTAGATGTGAATAATGTGATAGACCCTAAAATAGAGTAAAGCGTGCTTAGATTTACCCTAATGAACCAAATTGAATTGAAATAGATACCAGCTAGTAGTTGAGCAATAATTCCCGGACTAGTTACAGTTAGTACCCCAATTCTGCTAAATCCGACATTTAATACAGCTTCGATTTAGTTACGATATATGATGAATGTTAAAAATGGAATAGGAATAGTACCATCGAGGAAATTGATTCCTATGCATTTGAGATACCAACGTTATTTGGTCGATCATGTCAATTCAATGTTAATTGTGATCTGTCGGCTGGGTTTGACGTAATGCGACCTAACTACGTAGATCCCCCATCTGCATAGGAATCAACTTCTCTGATAGTACATTACGCACCTAGGGCAGGAAAATAAGAAATGTCTCAGATCACATGTAATTTTTGGTCGGAAAATTCCGTATCTTTAGGTACGGAACCCTTAAAATCAGTCGTTTGTCGTTTCTCTGACGTTTAAATAAATACAATTTTGCTGTTTTGATGCATGAAATGTATATCAGTTTTAGATATTTTAGCTCCATGATTTCATCAGTCTTATTACAAAGACAATAACATTAAAAATTTACAAGAAATTAGATTATGTAGTACCTACAACACGTAGGTAGAAGGACAATCAACAAGAGGATTAATGTATTTAAGTATTTCGCGAATAGTTTGCTTCAACTTTTTCGCCAAATCATTAATTGTGTGGAACTAGAGCAACTAATCAAAAGTTTCGGTAAACCTTAACTGTGCTCTCATTTTAGGGTTCCTCGCTATCCTCGTCTAAAAAGTGGTAGTACTCGTAGTAAATTGAGGTTAATGACTGTACATTGTTTATTGACTTTCTTGTTTTACCACCTAAACAAATAAAAAAGTGTTTGAGATTTAGTTTAAGCTCTACTTAATTTGTTAAAAAATATTATTAATAATATGTTACTATCCAATTTTACTTTTGATTGCTTATTATATTAATATCATTTTCCTATTTCAAGTAAGTGTTTTGTTAAAAACGTATCTCTCTACCTTTCAAGAATATACTCGTATGTAGTGTTTAAATTGTGTATTCTTATACTGGGAGTTAGGGTTAACACCGTTATCCTCAAAACCATCAAATGAGCCCGTCAAAATGAACAACTTTTTCTATGAGAACAATGTTGGGAACTCAAAAAAATCCGTCGTCATACCCATACGAATTGTCGATCCGGGCAATTTGTATGGGTATGAAGACGGCATTTTTTTTTCATCAAATTATCAAAAGTTGTTCATTTTGACGGGCTTATTTGATGGTTTGGATAACGGTGTTAACCCTAACAACCTGTATATATCTAAATGTATTTATTTTTGTTATCAGAAAATAATACTACTGTTAATAAAATGTGTGACATTATTTTCGCCATAATATTATGAATAGGCGGTATTTGAGCGTGTGTCGTTCTGCGCTCAGTCGCTCGCGGAGACAATTCGTCAAGCTTTTTATCTCATTTTCCGCATTAACCGGCATTTGCGGTGGATTTTATTGTCCCAATTTCAGGTAAAGTAGGAAATATGTCAAATTCCGTATGGCATAACTAGTTACTGTAGTAGTCAACGGGACACTTGTTTTTAACCGACATCCAACCGACTCAGCCACTAGTGTACAGTGGCGGATAGTTGGATTTTCAAAATTATTTTCTTCCAGATCCCGATCCTAATCTAATGGCATGTCACTTGTCAGTTTAAAATCGCAAAATCCGTTCAGTAGTTTTGCGTGTAGGAGTAACAAACATGCCACACTTACTGCACTTACGAACTTTCGTGTTTATTATATTGTAGAGGTGTTAGTGTTAAGTATCTACTGTGGTCTAGTACAGTATTTCCCAAAGTGTGGGTCGCGATCCACTGGTGGGTCGCGGGTAGATTTTGGGTGGGCTCTGAAACTATAGGAACTACAGGAAAGGCAGTGAAAGTCAGTAGGCTGACGATGATGATATGGTGGTGAATAAGAATTAACGGATAAGTGCTGCGGCAGCAACATGCCGCTGCTTTTTTGTCTTCATAACACACGGTGGGCCGCGAACTATAAATTTTCTTGTAGATGGGTCGCGGTCTCGACAAGTTTGGGAAACACTGGTCTAGTAAGGTAACAGTTTCTATGACAATCTATGTTAGAGCAATTTAGTATCCATCAATCCCCAAGCGGCACCCGGCTGCCGCATAACAATTGAAAACCTAATTGTATCTACGATACCCACGATGGAGGTGCTAAATATTCGAAATAAAAAAAATCTCAGGACTTTGTAGTAGTTACTACTTAATACTAAACTTATCTTATTTTATATTTATAAATGTTAACTGTGCTACTACTAAAAAGTCCTTCAATTGTGGTCTCGATTCCCGGCTGATTTGATTGAATTTAAAAAAAAATCTAATGAAACATTTTTGTACATGTATGTACATGGTATTATCATCAAAATCAACTTTGCAACTTCTTGTACTTTTCGCCAGGTCCTAAAGCGACGGATTTCGCCTACCCATTTTAAAATTCACCCCGTACATAGAGTAAACAAACATACCACCTAAGTAACGAGTTACGAGGTAATCCATTTAGTACGGTTTAGGTTATGTGCGATTTGTTAAGCCATATCTAAATTTATATTATAGAGGGGGATCTGGATGGAGTTAAGTATGCGAAATATGAGGACCGCACTCATCGCATCAGATTTTACGTATAGACAGTATAGGCAGTATAGGCCATGGCTAGGGAATGCAATACCGAGATACCGGGATCCCGCATGCATTTTGCGGGACTAATCCCGGTCGAAAATTTTGCGGGATCCCGCGGGACTGGCGGGATTACAAAGAAATGTGATTCATACGTGTAACTTTGCGCGCGGGGGTGCGTGAACTGGCTACAGACAGCCCGCTAAACAATTTACCTTCAATTCACCTATAATTCACTTTAAATGACAATTGAACCAACCAGCGTGGATGCTGAGCGAGCTTTTCCAGCTGCTGACTACCTTGTGTCGAATATTAGGAACCGTTTCGGAATCTTTGGGCACGATTTTTACCTATACATATTTCGAAAAAAAATTTGATAAAAAATGAAAATAAATAAGCGAGTTTTTTTAGTTACCTTTAATTATTATTATTACGAAGCCATTTCCAAAAAAATGATTAGTTTTTCTTTCATTTTTTATAAAGCCTGAAGTATGGAGGTGTTAATAAACCCTTGAAAAAAGGGTCCGACAAAGTTTGTTTTATTTGAGATTCTAAAAATAAAACGGGGTCTATCAAGTAAAGTCATTGTAACGATTTATTTTAAAAGTTTATATCCACCCAGCGGGATCCCGCAAATACCGGGACAAAGCGGGATTGTAATGGTTCAATCCCGCAAATACCGGGATTGAAATTCTCTTGCGGGATTGCATTCCCTAGCCATGGCCTTTGGGCGACAGCGTCCTAGGGAGGGCGGCAGCGTCCTAGCCTAGGATGGCGGCAGAGTTCGTACATAGGGGCGGCAAAATTAAAGTGGCCAATACTCATCCATACTAATCCATACTAATATTATAAATGCGAAAGTGTGTCTGTCTGTCTGTCTGTCTGTTACCTCTTCACGCCCAAGCCGCTGAACCGATTTTGCTGAAATTTGGCATGGAGATACTTTGAGTCCCGGGAAAGGACATAGGATACTTTTTATCCCCGAAAAATGTACGGTTCCCGCACGATAAACGAATTTTGGCGCAACGAAGTCGCGGGCGTCATCTAGTTACTCATAAAAAATATAAATCCGGCCCTGACCGCACTCTGTGAAATAACAAAGCATGCAAATTAAGATTCTCAATGTTGCCGTGAGTCGTAACTCGTATTGGTAATTTTTTTATTATATATTTTTTTAAATGGACCGAATTAACTCCTGGCAACATTAACAATAATCTGCATGCTTTTCTGAGTTCAAACGCATTCATAGAATGTGATCCTCATACTTTGCACACTCGAATTCCACCCATGGGCCATGACCCAGCGCCAACGCTACTAGAGGCAACGAACGTAACGAGTAGGTAGCTGTGCTCCAATATTTTTATGCGCAAACCGCCAGGGAATTTAGGGTTATTAGTTCCAATGAATATACCTTTGCCCTTAATCAGAAGCGAGTGGTTTCAAATGAGTTACGTCGATGCCTCGCCGAGGCACTAAGCCGAGTACCAAGCGTACCGAGGCAGCCTCGGTACGCTTAGTAGGCCGCAATAAAAGTTATACCACTGCCATACGTTATTGGAACAAATATTAAGTTATGATGTATTTTATCACTGTTTTGACTGTCGATAATTAACTGAGAAAAGACCGAAAAAATGCATTTCTTCAGTCTCTAATAAACATAATATTATTATAGTTTATGGCTGCTCTATAGGGGCCCTACCATGAGCTCTTATAGCAGTATTACTTTAATATTACTTTTGAATTTCGCATAAACAATAATGATCTCTATTTGTATAAGTATAGCTATGTTTTTTGCTTGTGCGAAATCTGAAAGTAATATTAAAGTAATACTGCTATAAGAGCTCATGGTAGGGGGGGGCTGGAGGTGCCGAAAGAGACCGCTACTATAATAATTAATAGGTAATTCGTTTGCTCGTCTGCATCATCTCATAAAATGAAAGTACTGCACATCAATAATTTCAGCAAATGTATTATTATGTTATTACATATCAACATTATTAAGGTACAACTTAGGTAAGTGTAGAACAGGAACAAGCTAAAACATTTTCTGAGACAGAAAATAGCGAAAATTTCAGGTACCCGTCTAAATACTTGTAAGAAAGCTTTTGACAGGCGTAGCGTAAAGAGGTCTTAATTTATTCGCTCAACTATAATATTACCATATTCTAAGTTATCTTGCCAGTATTTAGGTAAACATTTCCAACACTGTCCCAGACTTAGAAAATATTATTTAGCTCCGCAATTTCGAGACCCAAGTTAAAACCATAACAGTATCCAACTCGGTACTGCTCTCGACGGTATAGCAAAATAAGATCGAAGGAGGAATCGTCAAATAAGAGAAGTCCCATTCGTATAATAAAATAAAAACGTCGCAATAAAATACACAACACTAGTGCTTCACATCAAAAAACGTAAAAAGTGTAATAAAATCATCTTTGAAATTACGAAATCAAACAATACGCGCCGGGTAAAGGTTTTTGAATCGGGCCCAGGCCAATTTGGCTTTTACGAGACGTAAAAATTAATGTGCCTATCGTATTTGGGTATTGGACGATAAATCAGAATGAATATTTGATCAGGCATCGCCTGGCTTCAATGTAATAAATTATATGCCGCGGTTAGACCAATACTTTTTGCTCCCGACAATTGAATGAAGATTTAACTCGATTTTCATTGGACAACATCAATTAAGGCGACGCCTTGATAATTTGACTGTTATAGCGATATCGATTTTTCTCAGCAATGACTAAAGCTAATAAATTAAAGTTCATTGTCAGTATTCATTCTCGCTATAGAATATTCAAGGAAAAATATAAATTACCTATTATTTTAACGGGCATTTGTTTCCCTAATGACGATGTTTGATAGACGCTTTATTACAACAATTTGCAACTTGATACGCGAGAGCTGCGATTTCAAAACAGCCTGACGTTGATAAATGAAGAAAACCCATTTATCAAAGTACCCACCTACGTACGATTATAAGATTATTTTCGTTACTGAAATGAAACATTTTGTACTGTATTAGTGCAGTCGCCAGAGGTTTTAACCTCCGAAAATTGTAATAGTGAATGGATTTTTGTTTTTGAGGTGTCGTTTTCTTTTTTACATTATAACTTGCAAAGTTTACCAAAAATTTTTTTGTGCTTTTAATTTTTTAGTTACTCAATTAAAAATTAATATTTCACCATATAAAACCGGTCCAGAAAAAAAATGTTTTTCTTATTCCTATTATTTAATGACTCTTATCCGATTGTTTACGTTGAAAATTAACCAAATACTTACACAATTTTTAAAAAAGAAAGTTTGCTTTGCTAAGCTAAATACAACTATAAGGTTTTTGCAAAGTTTTTAGAGATTAACGCTCGTCGTAACAAAGATAAAAGGGTTTGGGTGGATTTAAGGGTTGCACTTGCAACGAAAAGTGTGTTAAACTTACTTGTTGTGCGTATTTAATTTTTAGTGAAATGATAACTTTTAAGTACTTAAAAACGTTTAAATATCTCAAAAAATGTGTAAAATAGACCGAAAATATTTTTCTATATTTCTTGAAAATTTATTTAAGTGAGAGCTAAAACATTAAATGCATCGACAAATGAAAGACTTCTTCTAGTCTTGAAAATATATTAAAACTTCGTACTTAAGGCCAGAAAAAAAAATGGGTGCTACAAATCTCACGCAGGTACATACTAAAGACACATGCTGCGACCTATGTTTGGAAAATGCTTACCTGAATACAAAAAATATCAGTTCTTAACCTAATTTGTATTATTTCCTTTAAGTATGTTTTAGAAAATATAATTAATGAAAAAATAAATAAAAAAATCAATTTTATCCTGTAAAAACCTAACCAAAAGAAATAAAATACAGATTTTCTTCGAAATATCCGTGAAAAGTTTGTGCTACATTTTCAGAAAATTTTATAAAGTAAGAGCTAAAAAGTTATACACATTAAGAAATAGAAGGCTTTGTTAAGCCTAAAAAATAATTTTAAACTTTCTATTTAAAACCAAAGAAAAATAGGAACGCCATTTACCTGGCGAGGCACACAACAAGCACATTTGGAGGTATGCTCATCTACATACAAAAATATTAATTTTAAATCTAAATTAAGTATATATTTTTTTCAACTTATTTTCTTTCTTTGGAATATAAGCAACGACACAAATCAAAAAAATAATAATATATTTTATTATTTTCCTATATATTTAAAATAAAGAAATATGCAAATTTTCTTCAAAATTTTACAGTTTATGAGTTTACTTGAAGTGGAAGAGAATAATTTAAAAATCAAAAGCACAACTTTTCAATAGGTAAACTATATTTTTTATGTTATCAGCTACACATACCTTTTTTTCTTTTCAATTTTCATCCACTATTGCAAAAATCGGAGGTTTGCACGATTTTTGCGCTCTAGGAACTCCACTATATTATATACAATTTCAATATTCATGATAAAAGTATTAGATATAGGTATTTACATCACGTAATTTTATTTTAAAGTACCTACAGGAATCTACTACACTGTACACTATAATTAGTATTTACTGATTTACTGCATAATAAGTACAACGTTATAAGTCTGTCAAGAAAATCATGACAGGCGGGAAAATTTTCTAAACGTAATCACGTTTAGAAGGTGTATTTTTTATTTGTATTAACACAGAGAACGCATAATACATTTTAAATATTGTCACCTTGCACATTTTTATCTCGAATTAATAAAGTTCTCATATTTTTTATTTCATTTAAAAATTTTCCCGCCTGTCATGACTTTCTTGACAGACTATATATATATTTTTTTTTTAATTTGTCCCGGTCGGGACAGGCAAAGGAAGCTTTGCGCATACGGCCATTTCTATGTTTTCTCTATTTAAGAATGATAGTGAAGGCCGAAGCCAATTCTTTTATATTAACCATCTGAAATAGAGTTTTCATCAGGCCGAAGCCAATTCTTTTATATTAACCATCTGAAATAGAGTTTTCATCAGGCCGAAGCCAATTCTTTGATATCAATAATATGAAATAAGTTTTTTCATCAGGCCGAAGCCATTTCTCATGTTTTGATAGTATTTTACTGTCCCTTCTTCAATTTGACTCTTGACAGATGCCTAAAAAGTCTGCTAATAAACAATAATTAATGAATAAGTCTGTTCACACACTTCACACGTAGGTACCCCATTTTGCAGTCGTTGTCGACCGCGTGTGTGATACCCTGGTATTAACAAAGATCTCTAAACCTAGGACGCCATCTAGTTACTAAAATGGAAACTGTTTGACAATCAAATTAAAAAAATAAGAAAATGCCTCATGGCTCATTGTCGCAGCACCATATAAAAGAAAAAAAAACTATATGTCAAGGTGACAGTGACATCGAAATACGCCATTTAACACTTTTGACATTTGCCATTGTGCATTTTGTTTGTTGAAAGAATTAAGAAATTATAACAATGCTGTAATTCATAAGTTTTAAACCAAAATCTTTTCAAAAAACCAAAAAAATTTCAAACACATCTTCAGTAGTGTCCGCTAATATATCTTTGGAAAACAAAACAGCAATCCTTCAAAATGAGTATGAGACCAGACGATCATCGTAGAAAATGGGACAAAGATGAGTTTGAAAGAATAGCAGCAGAAAGATTAAAAGCGGAATTAGAAGAAGAGGAACGATCCCAAAAGAAAGGTACATTGAAAAATATTCACGTACTAAGTTCTACTCCCACACATACATGATAACTCACAATTGTGTTTACAGCCCCGCCCGTCAAGAGAGAGTTACTGAAACAACGTGATTACAAAGTTGATTTAGATTCAAAGTTGGGTAAAAGTGTAGTAATCACAAAGAACACCCCAACTTCACAATCTGGAGGCTACTACTGTAATGTTTGCGACTGTGTTGTAAAGGATTCTATTAACTTCCTTGATCACATCAATGGCAAGAAACATCAAAGAAATCTTGGCATGTCCATGAAGATTGAACGAAGCTCACTGGATCAGGTATCTTGTTTATTACGCAAACATACTTTTTAATATATATTACTTAACAGTTTTGTCCCCAACAAAAGATTTCCAAGATACCGCAATTGAGGTGTTAATCCTTCAAAATGGTTTCTTACATACTTTTCTAAGGTGTCCTGTAAAACGTTTTGTAAGCTATTCAGTGTATAGATTACCTTTTAGATGTGGGATAGTTAATTATTTAGACCAGGGGTCACTAATTAGTTTTGCTCGGGGTCCATTTTAAGAAATAAAATACCCTTCGTGGTCCACTTAAAAAAAAACAAATGTAGTTACAGAAATTACAAATTTTGTTGTGGTATTTGTTTGTATCAATGAGAAAAGTGACAATTTTTGTTGCTACATGTTCATCAATATGTCGAGAGTCGAAACCGAAATTAATTTTTAACGAAGTTCATCTTCGAACATGCTTGGTCCGCACACAATGGGTCGGCGGTCTGGATGCGGAGCTCGGTCCGCCATTTGGTGACCCCTGATTTAGACTATTACATCAATAACGTTACAAAATTATTATTTTCATAATATTATATTGTCAACTATAAGTGAAATCACTTCTGGTTTTATGCAATATTTTCTTAAGAGGTTTTAATGTTGTTATTAAATCCATAATTATTTATACTGTCTAACAATAAACTACTTAATGTTACAGGTAAAAGCTCGTTTTGCACTGAATAAAAGAAAACTAGAAGAAAAGAAGCGAGACTATGAACTAGACACACGCCTCAAGGAAGCAGCGGAAGAGGAAGCGAGACTCAAGGAGCTTAGACGGGAGAGACGTCGTGACAAGAAACGGAAGCTTCAAGAAAATGATGATGATGATGAGGTACCAGCTCAGTCTGAGCTGGCACAAATTATGGGTTTCTCTGGTTTTGGGGCTTCCAAGAAATAGATTTTTCTATAAAATAATGATTTTAACTGTAATTAAACTTTTTATCCATCAACAAGTTTTTTTTTATCTAATTGCTTACAATTAATATCCATATTATTATATATTTACAAAGTACTAGAATTTCTAGTCTAGAAAATAATGTAGAATGTATATTTAATGGATTTAATCACTTACAATAAATGATAATAATAAGAGCTCAAAAACATTTAATCATTATGTAAATAATGGTTTATTAGGAGAGGCACCAAGTTATATGTAAATAGATGTTTTTATTTTGCATTCAAAATATGCTATGATGCGTAACAAGGTCACAATGAAACGCGCCAACATGCTAACATGCTCTTTCATCATGTACAGTCAGAGAGAATTCATACAATTTAATGAACTTTATTTATGTAACTGACTTCCAAAAAGGAGTTCTATATTCGGCTGTTTATATTTTTTAGATATTTTAGGTGAGTTAATTAATAATGTATTATTCTCAAACTATTTTTAATATTTATTATTCTCAAACAATATTACTGTAATAAGTGTAACTATAGCATCTTTTTCTTATTAAGTTATTACTAATAACTTAATAAGAAAAAGATGCTATAGTTACTTATTATGTTTTCAGTCTCAGAATAATGAATATGCTTATTCAGCTCCTGCTGAATCAAATGAGTATACTGCTAGGCGCAGCACAGTAATAACTAGACATCGGATTATATGCATTTGCATACTTGCATATGCAAATGCATATAATGGCACTTTTAGGCGATAGTGCATATTTTTGCAATTTTTCGTTGATAGTGCATATTTCGGTAGTTTTATGCCCTCGTAGTCTCCAAACTAGCTATCATGACGAGGCCACAAAAGATAGATCAAAACACTTCAAATATGTGGCTCCATCCCCATTAAAAGAATACGATGCACCCGATAGCACCGATAGGTACAATATCTTTCTAGAAACAAATTTTTTCTTTGTAGTTTGCAACATTATTAAAAAAGGGAATAAAGTAGTTACCGATTTATTAAACTTCCATGAGCATTAAGATTGCAATGTGTGCAAAATGTTGGTAGAAAATTATTATTGGTGCTGTTTAAAAAAATTCAAAACATGGATTTGGGGAAATTATAAAATTGACGCTTTTATTAACGGCACCACCGGAAAGCTCTTCAAAATTTAATAAATTTTAATGATTAGTGACTTTTGATTGTGCATATTTTGTGCATATTTCGGTCATTTATTCGTGCATACTTGCATGCATATTTCGGCACTTTGATCGTGCATATAATCCGATGTCTAGTAATAACAATTTGCACTGAGTCCCACGGAAAAACAGTAATAGTTAATTAGTACACCCATGATCCATTGTGGGGGTTGGAACAAGACAAAATGTTGCTCTATCACCATGTGTTTTCACCATTAAATTTATTGGGGCAAAAAATATTGTTTTGTGGTTTATTATTGTATTAAAATCATTCTCCAGCGGGGAAAAATACAGCCTGCGGTAATTTAGTAGGAATCGATCTGATTCACCTATAAATAAAAATTAATTTTAAATTTTGTTAGTCTCGCTAAAACACGACAACGGCTCAAGTCTCAACAGATTTGGCTAATTTTAGACTTGAAATATTGATGGAAGTCTAGGGTCTAGGGTAGGTTAATATTGAGAGGGAAGTGATAAAAAGTTAAGGTCATTTAATTTCCAACAATATTATACCTACAGTATGAGTGCTTAGTAACTATGAAAACCAATTTATAAGGATGGTAAATTATTTAAAAATAATATTATACTTCAACACAGTAGGTACAGTTGAACGAATGTTATATTTTTTTTTTTACATCAAAATGAACAATGACGATTCTGAACACAAAGGAAATAAGAGGAACGGCTATTTATCCATTGGTACCATTACCTATTATTACACTGCTTCGCTAACAGTTGTAAGTCATGATTTTCCGCCAACATCCGCTTTTGTTACGCCCCCATATATAACGCAAGTTCAAAGTCATGTAGCCAACATTGTGCAAGAGATCAGCACCATGAGATTACCACTATTATTTTTAATTTCAATCCTAAGTTTCTGTGCGTTTTGTGTCACAAGAAGTGCAGCGTATAAGGTATTTATAGAGTTACAATGTAGCCAGCGAATTCATTGCGCTGAAAGTCCCATGACTTTACCGGTACACCGATATACCGATGTATAAAGACTATCCCTTCCCAGATTTCAAAGAATGACCATACCAAATTTCATTATAATTGGTTCAGAAGTTTGAGCATGGTCACAGACAGACAGACAGACTTCTGCTAATGTGTGATAGACATTAGTATGTGTATTTACATAATTATATAGTCAGCTTTTTTTTAAATTTTAGTCCCCATTTTGGTAAGCAGATACTAGAAACCAGTAGCTTACTTAGCATGCACAGCAGTGTTTTATAATAAATAATAATTAAATTAAATATATTGTGATGCCCTTAAACCAGCTTGTACCTTAGTATATGAAAAAATAATACTTGATTATTATTTTCAGGCTGTTACTGAAATTGAAAATTTAAGTAAGTGTTAGTTTGAAGTCTTCAGAAGCTTATCTAGTAGTTAGTAGAGCTAACTACTAGATAAGCTTCTGATCAAAATATATAATTTTTACATATTTTCTGTATCATAATAATAAAATAACAATTGTTTTTTCAAAACAGAACAACTTAGAAATTATGAAATAACAAGAGGAAAACGAGAAGTTGAAGAGTTTTATAATGATGATGAATATCCACAGAGCCAATCTCAAGAGAGCCAAGAGGAGCCAGGGTTCTGGGACAGAGTCGTAAAAGTTGCCTTAAAATTGTTTAATAGATTTATAGAATGGTTAAATTCTCCTTAATGTATTATTTGTCAAAATATTCGTTTTATGTCAATAAATATTATTTAATGTAAGCTTTTAAATTAATAAATAATATTATGAAAACATTGTAAACCAGTAGAAATATAATTATATTAAGTAGACTAGCTGACCTGGCAAATGTTGTTTTGCCATATAAATTATTTCTAATATCAATTAAAATTAGTTGAGCCGTTTTGGAGGAGTTCGCGCATAAACACTGACATGAGAAATTTATATATTAGATTAGAATATTAGATTGTATACTATTTTAAGGTATAATACAATAGCAATAAGAGTTTATCTTATTATAAGTAAGTTTATCTTATCTTATTACAAGAATATAAATATGACATTATAATATAAAAAAATTATGTAAAATTTTTTTCAAATAGCTGCATGGTTGTGCCACTATTTACATACATATTTTGCTTGTGATCTTGTGGTGAAGAGGCCAATACCACTTATTTGCGCGGATTAATATAAAAAGCCTGAATATTTTGCCATATACTTATATTTGAATTAATAACATGTTATTCACTGATCAAAAGTTCCCAACCACACACAGTACCACAAACATATTTATGAAACTATATACTTCAATAAATCCTCAGGAACGCTTAGTGGATTGTAAGAAGTTTGTTCTGATAGATGCCTTAGAAATGTAAGTTCATGGCTTTCAAGTACTTTTTTGAAACTTTTTGGTTGCTTTTTACACATGCTAATAGACCTTAATACTTGTCTGTAAGATGCTGTTTTAAAAAAAGTCCTACTCGTTAGAGCTGTTTCTACCACACATGCATTAAGGGACGATTTAACAAACTTGTTTTCGCGCAAAGATTTACCTTCCAGGGCGTCTGCTAAAATATGATAAACTTTTTTGAAATCAATTTTTTCAGTACAACTTGCAGGGGGCCTGTCCTCAAAATCAGCTATCAAACGTAGAGCTGTGGCAGTTTCAGTTTCTAAATCATCAAAGTTATACCGATCTGACATAAATTTTGCCCAGCTAGACAATGGTACATAAGTAGTTTTATTTCTGGCTATTTTCCTTTTGTAAGTTTGTAGTGTTTCTTGTCCTAATGCTTTTCTCTTGTAAAACTCTAGAGCTGCTACAATTTCCTCTTTGCTCTTGGAGCAAACAACGGCACACAATTGATCGATTTCTAGAGAGCCGTTTGCTCTCAGTGCTTGTAACAGCTCATACTTTTCAGCCTGAGTCCAATCTTTTAAAACATCAACATCCGAACATTCCATGGTTGCAGTTTAGTGTTCTATCAAGTACGTAGTATAATTTACATTAAAATTCAGTTTATACGTTTGAATCAGAACTTGGACAGAACATGAAAACTGTAAAAACTGGTGAAAACTAAAATGAAAACGATGAAAACAAAACAAATTTGGAAATTGAAATGTCAATATATTTTTTTTATTGGCTTTTGGCACTGACACCTGACACCGGGGGTGTACTTTGCCACATAGGCTAAATGACTAGTGATTGGACAGTACCAGTCACTGGACAAAGCACAAAAACACAAAATTTATTATGGTTGCTATAAAAACTACCTGTTTTTAACACGTTCAGTACCACCGACTCGCCCGAAGAGTTCACGTAAATTTGATTCTAATGTCGACGACTCGCCTGGCGAGTTCAGTGTTTTTCACTAATATTTCCAAAATGCATCCGTACAAAGCATCCATATTTTCTGCTTAAAGTTATAATTTAGACTAAATTATAGTGTTTTTGTGCTCTGTCCAATGACTATAGTAGTGTCCAATCACTAGTCATGTTCACCATGAACCTATTATAATGCATACGTCGCAGTCCACTGGTTAAAAAAGCCGTTCAATCAAACAGCTAGCCCTTTGACTGAACAACGCCATTCAATCACACGGATATACGTCGTGTAGCCGACTTGTTGACTGCAACGTTCAACACTACAGCTAGACGACGCTTAGTTAACTGGTTAAAGGCAAATTAACTAAGGTGACCATTAGTTTTAGTGTTATTATTACACAAATGTGATGATAACAAGAAGACTAAATTATTGTATTTTAAATAACTCATTTTGAACAAAACTGCAATAAGCACCTTGGTGATGCATTTCATAATTCCGTAATTTCTCCTCGAATATTTGTTTTAATTTTGATTCACTCGTATGTGCTCCCATAATTTCTGTCATTTTAATAACACTTGTAACGTATATTTACGAAAAATATCTTAATACAATCACAAAATACCGGCTAGTTGACGCCATATTGTAAACAAAACGCTCCTAGCGCCACGGTGGTGAGCGCTGAACTAATTCAATCAAACGGCTGCTTTTGAATCAGCTGTAGTCTACGAATAACAAAACTACAGGAAACGTAACACCCATACTTCAACGGTTTTAAATTTGGCTCCTTTTCGAACACTAAAATATGACAATTCAGATTCCGGCCAAGGTCGTTTCCCAGGTAACGTATCATAATATTGCGCGCTGGACGACAGCCTGCGCGGTTATTGTCACTGTCACAGTTATGAAACAAAGCCGTGGACAATAATTGTCAAAAGCGGATGGCATTATGCAGTATACACCAAACATTTCTACTATCACGAAGAAAGGAGTACATAATTATCATTTTAAAATCAAACATTTTCCTCTGATCCTTAAGTCATCGAAAATAATAATATATAATAATTTTGAACAAACCTTGTACGACTCGGACGAATTTAAAACTATCCAGAGCACCTAGACAAGACGTTTTCAGATTACAAAAATCTATGTGCTAAATTATTACATAATTATTACAGAATTGAAATAAAAAACTTACGGTGCAAATACAGATTTTCGTAATCTCTTTAATTTTCGGTCATTACTCATACAAAATATATCATGACTATTAAACTAGTAATCTGGCTCGGCATCCAATTCTGTTCGTTTCTTATAGTCCGCGCGCAACTAGTTCGCCGCTCTGCCCGTATACTCACATACCGGCAGAGCGGCCAACTAGTTCCGCGCGGACTATACTAAACGAAGTACGAACGGCATTATAAAAATAAGATACTCCATAATGATGTCAGTCAGACCCTCGTTTATGAATTATGATTAAATTGTTACACCTTGCATAACACTGTCCATGGCGACTTTGTAAAAATTTTGTAATTATATTATTTTTTGATTATTGCATTTTTACAATAACATGTAAACCTAATAAGACAAACACAAAGAGACCAGCTTAATTTTACGCAAATACCCAGGCATCCAACTTAAATAAACCATCTTTTTGGACATGTTTTTGGGTCGGAAAAAATACAAGAACTTTACCTAAGCATAATTATAAAAAATTCACTTACTGATGAAACTTGAAAGGTTATTCCTGTATTAAAAGTCGTATCTGTATGACTTCTACACCATTTCACAGGGCATTTAGGCATTTTAACAACGAAAATTTTGTAAAAAGCTACGTAAAAAGTAAGTAAACAAATTGTAAAATGAGTTTGACAATAATTATCATGTCAACCTGGTTGAATGTCACTCGTGTGACATTCAACACGAAAAATGTGTACCGAACACATGCATAAAGTATACATGTATTCGGGTCACATTTTGTAGCCTTTTGGTGCACTTTTTTGACGGAGTTACTCTTCCTGTAGTTTAAAGTTCACTGGCTGTAGTGTTGGACGTTTTGAGCGACTGAAATATTCAATTAAAAAGCTAGACGTGTGATTGAATGTTGTTCAGTCAAAGGGCTAGCTGTTTGATTGAACGGCTATTTAAACCAGTTGGCTGCGACACATACCCCAATGGAACTGCCATACCTACGAAAAAATCGTGCATACCTACGCGGCTAAACATGGCGGCTTTAAGTGTTGTACTGCGAGTATTTTCGCTAATCTATCGATGAAATTATCGATGAAAATTATTATCTTTGTATTGTACTTATACTTAAATCCACTTTGTAAATAAATAAATAAAAAATTCTTTGTTTGCACAAAAATGAAACTTATTTTCTAAATAATTCCCCTTTTAAATTTGGTTAAAACTTTTAACTATTTCTCTACTCAATCTTGTTAATTTTGAAGTCGGTACCAGCAAATATGAACGTGAGTTCTATAAAATATTATTGTAGTATATTGTTTGGGCTGGTAGCGACCTCAAAATTAAAAAGATTGAGTAAAGAAATACTTAGTTAAAATTTAAGGCAAATTTAAAAGGGCAATTATTTAGAAAATAAGTTTCATTTCATACTTTTTTACTTTGGAAATCGGTTTAATTTTTTTGTTTATAAATGTGCAAACAAGGGATTATTTATTTATATATTTATAAAGTGGATATAAGTATAAGTGCAATACAAAGATAATAATTTTCATCGATAATTTTATCGATAGATTGGCGAAAACACTCGCAGTACAACACTTCAACAGGCGAAGTGACAGTTCACAGCGTAAGTACCATTGATACTAGGAAGAGAGAGGATCCGGCGTAAATTTTTCTACGTACGGTACGGTAAATTTAACTCTGTACCTGGCGGCCATAGTTATAGTATGGCCGCTAGGTACATAGTTAACTCGACATACCGTACGTGCCTTCAAGATACCTACCGTGGAGAGTCCGCCATTTTGTATTCCTGCTCTCCGAGGTACGTGAAGTGTCAAAGTATCGTTTATTTACATTAAAATAGAGGATAATTAGAAATTTCACAAATATTTCTGTATTATTATTGTGTGTAGAGATTACGGACAAAATAGACATAATGCCTAACTGCAGTGTTGTTGGATGTGGCTTAAGAAAAAAGGAAAACCAGAAAAGTTTATCGTTGCATCGAAATGTTTATATTTTTACTAAAATATTTGTCATTTTACTAATGACTTGACTTCTTATGTGCTAATTTAGTTAATAATTACACAATAAATAATATTTTTGATATAATAGAATATAACATGGCTTTATTTTCGATATTTATTTAGTATAGAAATTACTAGATTTCACGTTTACTTTGTTATCGAATTTATCAAAAAGGTAGTAATCTGATCATATTATAGGTATTTTTAACCGCCTTTTTTAATCCGCCTCGTAAATCTGTTTGATCTACACATAATCATAAAAATCAATATCATTTTTGATAGTTTTTTTGTATTAAAACAGGACAACATTTAATATAATATAATTGTCCTGTTTTTATTCTAATAATAATTTTACTCATTAGATAAACATCAAACTTCTATAATTATTCATTAAATTATATGATAAACTTTAAGAACTTTAAGAATCCTGAAAGCATTTCTAGCAAAGTTGATAAATTTCGTTATACTTTTTTACGGAACCCTTCGTGCGTGAGTCCGACTCGCACCTGGCCAATTATTTTTAATATTTTTTTGAGTGTATACAATAATCTTATCTAGTGTATAATACGACGGATCGGGCTGAAATTTGGTATGCAGGTAGATGTTATGATGTAGGCATCCGCTAAGAAAGAATTTTGATAAATTCCAACTCCAAGGGGGTAAAATAGGGGATGAAAGTCTGTATATAATAACACTTATTAACGCGAGCGAAGCCGCGGGCAAAAGCTCGTAATATAATATAATATAACAGGACGCTCATATTATAACATCTTAGTAATTTATCGATATCCTCGACAAATATCAACTGAGTGTCCCATCACTAAAGTCCGTCATGTTTGGTTCCTGGCAATATGGCGCCGGCCACACTTTTTTGTAGTAGTGTCACTTCCATCTGTTTCGTAGACAGAGTAAAAGTATAGACAGCTGGATATTTCCTTTTCACTCACACAAAGAAAGAGATAGTTAAATACATATTGCTTGTGGAGAAAAGAGATAAAATAATTATTTTCTGTCCCTCACCGCGTGGCCATTTTTTCCAATGTGATACTCCTGTAGGAGCAAACCAAAGTTTGACGTTTCGTAAGCAAACAGCTGGGATTTACAAATTTCGTTTGATTTAACTAATTATTGTAACGTAGAAGTAGTGGTTTGTGTTTTTCTTATAAGATGTGTATGTGCACCTTATTAAAATAATGTTGGGATGTAGTGTTATGGGCTGTAAAAGCAATACTTTAAGGAAAATTGAGGGAATATCTTTTCACACGTAAGTTATAAACAATTTCGTTTTATTTTATTAGCATCACAGTTTTTATAAATTATCTTTCTTTAATTATTAATATTGTTCACAATAAATATATATTATTTTACTAGAATTAGCATCTAATATATTGTATTTTAAGTATTTTGTTTTTATAACCTCAAATGCCAGTGTTGCCAGATGTTGCTTACATTAATTACCCTGCTAATGGGGAAATTTAAGTAAATATGTTTTTTCAACATTTTGTTGTTTTTTAACCGACTTCAAAAAAGGAGGTTATCAATTCGAAGCGTAGGTATGTATGTAATATTTCTAGAACTGCCCAGTTTTTGTATAATATGTTAGTCTAGATCAGTGTCTGAACAAATGAAACAAATTTCAAAAGTGTATGTATTTATGTATGTATGTATGTTTTTATGTTTGTGTTTGCATATCTCCGGAACTATAAGTCTGATTTGAGTAATTCTTTTTTTGTTGTACAGTTTGGTATAATTGTTCAACTTAAGGAATACTGCAAGTTTCATCAAAATCGGTCTAGTAGTTTTGAGATAACGTAATTTTAATTCTCAATTAAGTACAATTATTTTGAAGTCGGTTTTATACTTTTAATCCTTCGATCGCGGATTCTTGGAAATGCTATTGTTTTCTATAATTTTTGTCGCGATTACCGGTGCTCTTATGGGGCTTGATGGATTAAAGTACTATTTCAATACAATTATTATGTATCCAATTTTTTTTCAGATTTCCTAATGACCCTGAAATCCGTAAATTATGGAGAACTGCAACAAACAGACTGAATTATTGGGACCCACCACGTGGTTCAAGAATATACAGTAGACATTTTAATAAAGAAGATGTATTACTTAAATGTTGGAAAGAAAACATTTCTTTTTCTGTGCCTGTCAAGGTAATTTATTTATAATTAATTAGGTACTTCTTATCTGTGTAGTGTGTACAGAAATTAAATTAATATTTTTTATTACAGCTCCTAGATTCTAAGAGCGAAGCATCAGGTACCTAACCCATCGTGTGAGACCTCCCGCTTTGTATGGGGAGGGTAAATGGGAATATTTCCTGCTCCTCCTATCTTCTTTTGATTAATTTCGATGCGGGTCCCAAGACAGCTTTAGCATGTCTCTCGGGCTCCTTGAGATCATATCAAAGGGTTTTTGTGGTTGGATACCGCTGTCGATTCTGGTGACACAGGAGACACAGTGGTGGGAAAGTGTGGTGGGCCAAAGCCCGATAAAAAATACTTCTTTAAAATTTAAATAATTACTGCCGTACTCAGAAATATTTAATGATTATTAAACTTCAAATAAATGAAGAGTTTGACAGATATTATATGGGGCTTAGAGCATATCAATTAATGCACTATGTGAAATAAATATGTTGATGATTGAATTGTGTTTTTTTAATACACTAATGGCTAATGCCAGATTTTACCCGCGGGTTCGCCCGCGTATAATTCCAATAGATTGCTGGTCTTTAATGCAATAAATCATGATTAATACAATATACTAGCTGTCCCGGTGAACTTCGTGTCACTCAAAAACCTTCCCTGGACTTCAAGGATTATTTGAAGGCTAAAATTAGCAGAATCGGTTCAGCCGTTATCGAGTTACAGCGTTACTAACACAATTGGAAATTCATTTTTATATATATAGATTATATCTAATTAAATAGTTTGAACTTTGAAGTAATGTAGTTTACGAGTTACGACCGAAAAAATGTCACAATAATATTATAATATTTTTGGTGTCGAATAATAATATAAAATTTTCAGTAAGTACATAATATAAATGTAAAAGACTATTTACATTTATATTTACTGAAAGTTTTTAACTTGGCATTAATATAATATTAGATCCGTGGGTAATTTTTTCATATCTCTTATTACTGGTAACACTAACTACTTTTCTTGTTGTCCCTTTCAGAGGCACGCTGAGAATGATTCTACTGGGTTTCTTTTTCTAAGATCTGCTTCCTTTTTCATTGGTAAGTACACAGCGTCACAATATTATGGCGGACACGGCACGCTCGTGACGTCACGAAAAATATTGCCAATGTAGCAATACTGATTATGATACCGTTGTCTTGCTTTTATTGCATATGTTAGACAAAGAAGTCAATATTTTTATCATTTCGTTTTTTATACTATATACATAATGAAGTATCTATAGGTTGTTGTGGCATTTCCATTACTTTCCTTATTCAGAGACCCCAACAAAGAGTGCGAAATAGAAGAAAATCCTTTATGAAATTATAACAAGATGAAAAGATGAGAGGCAGAATAAGAATTATTTCATACTTATTAGGTCATTTTAAAAATATTGTTTTTTTCCTTGGAAGTAGGGTTAAATTTTTTGTTAAAAAATAATAATTTCTTTTTAGTTATCTACAAGACAAGGCTTTATGCTTATGCCCGCTGTACACTCTCGCCGAGACCTCTCGGGCGAGAGTCTCGTGCGAGAGCCCCTTGCCCGAGTGCGATCATGTACATTCTCGCTTAGTTCAATCGCAGTTAAGAACTCAGAGAAGATGGACGAAAACGACCATTCACCATTCACCATGCATCGAAAGATATCATTGTAATCCAAAGATTTAAAATCATATTTAATTTTATTTCTACAGATAATGACTGATAATGACGTTTATTATTGTTATTTTTCTGTTCTACATTTTCCAACGGCGGGACTAGTACTGAAAGACGCGAGAGTGTACAGTAGTGCGCTCGTTTTCCTCGCGAGACCCTTTGTCTCGGGCGCAAAATACCGACAACGGACCGAGAGGGTCCGAGACAGGCGAGACGAGGCGAGCGATTTACACTCTCGCACTCGGGCCGCCTCGCTGTGTCTCGGCGAGAGTGTACAGCCGGCTTTACAAGTTACATTAATCTCGTTACAATCACAGCGTTATATTATTATTATTATGGTATTGAAATTTGAATCACTTACCTACGGATTATCGTATTCCCGACGTTTCGGCTGCTATCCAGCGGCCGTGGTCACGGGTGGACTCAGGTGACAGTCGACAGACCACAAGTGGCTGAAGATTTTCAACTACCCGAATATTTATCAATTATTATATTTTGTATAACGATATACGCAGAACGCACTCACACTTATTTGGAGTCGGAACGTAATTGATTTATGAAAAACACACACACACACACAAAGCTGCAGCCAAAATATCGGCAATGAAAAAAGTGCAAAGGAAAAGTACTACACGACGGACGACCACATCCGTAAGTGATCAAATTTAAAAATGTGTAATACTAGAGTAAACCAAAGAAATCCTTCGATCGCGGATCCTTGGAAATCTATTGTTATTCTATTGTTGTTGCGATCACCGGTGCTCTTATGGGGCTTGATAGGGTAATTATTATTATTATGGGTTTAATAAAAATTGGGTATAACAATGTAACATAAAAACTAAAATGAAACCGCACAAAGTTAATTATAAAATATATATTGTTTATACTGCTTAGTGAATGCGTGATAACTGATATTCTGTTATTAATTAACCGTTACAATAATGAATTACATTTAAACTATTTTATAAGGAACCGCCTCAATGGCACTTTATTCTTCTAACTGTTTGCAAAATGCAACGGTGTTATCGATCTATAGAAACATATTTCTATGCTTTAACTGTTTTTGCAACATTGGAAAAACAGTATGATTTATAAACTACTTATTTACACTGTCTTCGTGTAAATTTCCTTTACGACGGAATAAGTGATGGCCGATTCTCGCGATTAAAATCGTTTCTAATGCAGTATGACTTCTGTCTCAACTCTCAAGTATAGCACGCCCGTGTGAGTGACATGAAAATTAACTGAGACAGAAAATGTGAATTAAAAATTGTTTAATAACTAGAATCAACCTTCTGATTACATTTTGCCTTAGTTATTAGTGACTAAAACATTACTTTAGGATATAAATGCAATCTAGGACACACTGGAGATGGGTCATTATTTTGTAGAATACTGTTATAAGTCTTTGAGAATATAGTTAATATGTTTTTTTTATAAATAACTAAATAGCAACTTATACATTTTACGGACGATAACAATATTACAAGGCACCCAGTGCAAGCTTTAAATGTATCGCGCTTCCTATTTATACAAAACAAAATATTTTTTTCCACCTTTTCATATTTTTTAAACTCAATTTAGTTCGGGGTTGCCAGAAGAAAAAAATATGTACGCCATAAACATAGAAACGCAAACGTATAAAATTAGCACTAGGCTCTCCAAACAACAAACATTTTATATTATTAATGACACCATACCATTTTTATTAAAATTACTTAATACTTATCTGCAATAGCAACAAAATCTGCTAGAGTTTAACAGTAGTAGAAACGTAATGAAGGAAAATAAATGCGAAAGAAAACTGTTAATATTTGAACACAACGGTGTAATTCTTACCTACAACCTGTATGCAATACAAATATGGGTACACACTATTATAGGTGGGATATATCACTAGGA
The DNA here is from genome assembly GCA_963422495.1 of Polyommatus iphigenia. Classification (NCBI taxonomy): domain Eukaryota; kingdom Metazoa; phylum Arthropoda; class Insecta; order Lepidoptera; family Lycaenidae; genus Polyommatus; species Polyommatus iphigenia. The sequence continues at coordinate 22,546,775 of OY730187.1, read as the reverse complement.
TACAGTAGAGATTATACGAGCGTATACGAGGGTAGTTACATACAATATTAGCCGCGTACTGACCAAGCGAGCAGCCTCGCGAGGCAGTTGCTCGGTCGGTCAGGACGTGTCTCGCCCGAGATAAACGCACGCGCTGCCTCGCCCGAGCGTGCCGCGGCCCGAGCCGAGCGTTGTCGGTTTTTGACGATGCTCAAAAGCGCCTCGATACGTTTGCCGCGCTCACTAGCCACGTCCTGACCGACCAAGCAACTGCCGCGCGAGGCTGCCTCGCGAGGCGGCTCGCTTGGTCAGTACGCGGCTATTGACGTTTGACGTTAGCGCGGAACTGTCAACTTTTTTTAAAATGACAAACACAAAAAAGCGAAGAACTGCGATGTTAGAACATATCACTAATGGCTCATGATGGATATTCGAAACTGAAAATCAAGCAAGTACGTTAGGTATATTATGTAAGAAGCGAATATAACTAACTTTTATAATATTGTATCATCGGATGGGTTTTACATATTTAAATATAGGAGGTTGCTTAAATTAAAATAAACTATTATTTCTTATAATATAGCAAAACCCATTTCGTTATTTATAGTATTTAGATCGACCTACAAACTATTATATGATTTGCTTTGTTTAAGACTATTACAACTATGTAGATCACTAAAACGGCAGTGGTAATATCCTATAGGCAGTGGGTCACAGTACTGTTTTATAAAAAAAAATCTTAGATGTATGGAAATGCGCTATTGGAAATTCATCTATGCATAAACTATTTACTATACTTCGATTTTTAATGAGGGTTTTTGATATTCCATTTGCCACCATGTGCCGCTATGAACTTCGTTAAAAAAAATTGGTCTACGTGCTTGCACCAATTTTACTCGAAACTTTCATACAGATAATAATTAGCAACAAAAATTGACACTTTTCTCATTGAAATGTAAATAAATACCTTTGGGCTTTGTAATTTATTTTTTATTAAATAAGGGGGCAAACGAGCAAACGGGTCACCTGATGGTAAGCAACTACCGTCGCCCATGGACACTCGCAACATCAGAAGAGCTGCAGCAGGGCAATCGCGCTATTTTTAAACGTTTCAATTCAGGTTCACATCTACTTTGGTTGCGGTTCAGTTACGGTTTGGTTCCGCTGCGTCTGAACAAATTTCGGTATCGTGCTAACGTTTCAACCGTAGCTCAACCTTAGATGGAACTCGAACGAAGCGCAACGTTTGACCTATAAACAGACATTGCAGCGGACCAATCAGCGCTCTTCTAATTTAATTTTGATTGGTTTAAATATGAACAATTTTTTTCCGATGCGTTAATTGGTCAATTGACAAATTGTTTATTGAAACATGGATGAATATGACACGAGTGAAGTTGTTTTGGTAGTTATGAATGCGAATGATTATTACTTGGAGTTTTTAATTTACGTAATTAAATTTATATTGTTTTACTATATTTTACAAGCGCCATAAGTGTTGAGTAGTGACTAGTGACTTGTGACAAAAGTTTTATGTGGCGGAGAAAACATTTACGTAAAGAAGTAATGTCAAAATTCAATTCACTTTTTAACAAACTCAAATAGTCCGTAGTGTTATTTTACAGCTTTGAAGTAAAACATAAGCTTAAATTATAATTTGATTATATCTTATGTTATATTTTTCCATCGATTTTCGTCAATTTAACATACCAAAATAAGAAACGTTTCAGAAACGTGCGAGTAGAAGTTGCATTGTATCAACTTTTTGTTTTGACAGCGTTTGCGCTTGAGCTGAGGTTCAGTTACGTCTCAACTGGCTGTCAAAACGTTAGCGCGATACCGAATCGTTCCAAAAGTCGATCAACGTCCGAGTTTCATTTACGGTTCAGTTGAAAAAATTTAGCGCGATTGCCCTGCAGGTGCGTTTCCGTAATTGCCTGTTTAATAATATTTTTTTTATAAAATGTGCGGACCTCGAAGGTCATTTCATTTCTTAAAATGGACCCCGAGCAAAACTAATTGGTGACCCCTGGTCTATCCTGTCAAATAGACATTATCGTGACACATAATGTGTCACACATGACAGCTATATCGTGACATATGACAGCAGTTTGACACGATAGACGCTACTGGCTACATAGCGGCGCCTGGTGGCAAATGGAGTACCTACCAAAAACCCTCATTGTCAGTTAAAAGAAACCCAAACTTTGTATCCCTATAGAGTATAGACTGACGAAGACCGAAAGAGAGGCAACGTGCATAGGAATGTTATTTTTACTGACTGATTTTATTGAACGATGTAAAACGGGCGTAGAATAATATTGTTCATAATAATCCTGTACAAGGGCGTCGCCAGCCGATGGCGCGGGGGGGGGGGGGGGGCAAGTTGAGTTTACCTACTACAATTCATACTTTTCTCATTCTCTATGAATTAGAGTGGAATTGGTAAATTCATTCGAGTTTCGACGTACGGGAATGATTGTTCAAGGCTTGAACTTAAAGCAAATCAACTCAAAGACTTAGGACTTTGGTTGCATTATATTTGGCAACTTTTTTAGAATCTCTAGGGGGGGGGGAGTTGCCCTTCCCTGCCCCCCCCCCTTGGCGACGCAATTGATCCTGTATGCAATTAAATTTAGCACACACATAGGACACATATTTTACACAAGTAACAGATTTCGCTTTATTATAATGTGTAAAATGATAAATTATTTTACTTGTCATTTTTCTTTTAACTTTGTAACTAAGAAATATAATATCTGAAAATGATGCAATGGTTCCTAAACGCGAACTATACATTATTATTTTCAACGAAATGTGGACTTTACCATACTAGCTGAATCATGAATGTAATACACAGGGATTCGCTTAACACAACTAAACTTTATCGTATCTATTTGTATATTTCAAAAATTCAACAATCTTCTGCTAATGTGGCACTAGTTTCGAACTATTTTAACTACTTATTTTTGACTAGGTTTAGGATTTCAAAACTTTCGATAGGACGCGGGGAATGTATTGCAAGCTATAAATTACTAGAAATAATTTACAAGGAGATGTACACTCAGTAACATAAAAACTATAAATAAATCATATCGTCCGTTAACGCCGTAAAATGTCGTAGCACGAGACAATAAATATTCAAACTTAACTTTCGATAGTGATTACTTCTAACGCATTTAAAGTCTAAGGACATTTTATTCCCGAGTGCACATACAAGTTTTGGTATACAATAAGTAGTCGTAACTAAATAATATAACATAAACTTATCGGCGTGCGATACGCGCCCGCCGTCTACTTAGCTAGTATATTGCCGTTTATAAATAAGACACTATGCTTATGTAAAATACAATAAGTTACAAGTAGGAGTTACTCTCGTCAAATATACAATGAACACGCAAACGTGGCGTACTTCGAACAAAAAAATAGTATGCTAAGGTTATAGAAATCACAGGTTAAGCGGAGATACGAGACAAACGGGTCATGTTTTATGCCATTTAGGACCCGAATGTGACAAAATATCAACCCAATTGCGATGTCTCAATAGGACACCAATATGTGTACGCATCGAGGCGAGTGGAGCAGATGACGTAAGTATATAGAATTTATAATACAATATGAGGAACAATAATTATTGTTGGTGTAGAAAATATAAACTAAAGTACAGTTAAATAAATACATAACAAACTTATCTGATGCGCCAATCAAGTATAATAAAAAATCTTAACATAATTTTAAGTAAAATAAACCATTTTTAGTGGTGTGTTAGTTTAGTATTTTCTCCGAGTTCCGATCAGATAAGTTTGTCGGGTCCAGCCCGTTGCATAAGATAAAGTCAGAGCCTTTAACCAAGTTGCTAATATTCGAAAATAAATTATATAGGATCTGATAATGTCAAACCCCATACAAAATTTTGAACTTCGTTATACTTCCACGCAACTTCGCTAAAAACTCCAACTAAGACGCGAATAAGATCTAAATATAAAGGGATTTTGATAGTATACTTCATACTATACATTTGTAGGATACGCAGAACTTAGTATACATAACCCAAACAAGACACTAGGTATCCTTAGAAAATATGACGCTATTTATACGCCATTTAATTTGCTGCCCTAGCGCGCCTATACATTGTACCTACTAATAAAATTCACACAATGGATACGCATAACGCAATACAAATTTTTTGACGTCTTTCAAGCGTCTTAGATTTGTTGACAGTAATTTTCCTATTCATTAGCACTGTTGATTAGTAATCATCGAAACATTAACCAATTAAAAAAGCTATTGGATAGATACTGTCAAAAAATCTAAAAGAAAAACAGGCACCAGAGATAAACAACATTAGTAAAGCGCAGGGCAGACCCTACTCACCCACCCCTAGTGGCTGCTCAGTTTGCCCTATACAAACTGAGTAACCACTCAAGACGCCAACTCGAAAAGGACGCCTCAGTGGCCAAGAATATTACCCGCTTGAGGGGCGAAGGCGCCATAATCAGATCACACTCTATCCTAAAACGTGGCACTGGTAGAGCGCATCTATTGTGTAACTATTTTAGTATAGACCGACAAGGCTCTAGATTTTTATTCGTAAATCGTAGATCGTTAGATTATTATTCGTAGGCTCTAGATGAACGTAGCGAAAAAAGGAACTAACGCCGCCATCTTAAAAAATCACATGTTTTTGACAGTTCTCCTTTACCGGCAGCGCCTCCGCCCACGTTCATTTAAAGCCTCGTCGATCTGTAGGGCGTTATATTTATATGTACCGCCTTATCTACGTGGCCTCGACGGTGGGTGGGATGGGCGATAGCGGCGCCCGAGAGGAGCGGGGTGTGGCGTGGCGGGCGAGCACGGCCGCGGGCTCGCCGGCGAAACACTCAAACGACGTGTCCAGGAACAGCTCCTGTAATGTAAATTGATTTATACATATTATGATAAACAATTTGGTAACAGCGATTACAGGCTGCTGTTTATATATGCAAGTACAATATAAAAAATTTTCTTTGCTGTTAGACGTCAGTATATGACTATTTGTTTCGCACGATTTTAATGTGTGCAATCGCAGGTTACAGCTATGGTCCGGAGTGGAAACAGGTCCATCGTCTCATTACCTCGCAAAGGAAACTATTGAAAGCTCCAATCGCGACGCTGTGGAAACATGCATCCATTAGAATTTCTTCGTTCTTCGTGCCCTATAGGAAGATTACGTACCTGGAGGAAGCGTCGCGCGCACAGCATATACGTGCCGCGGGCGAGCAGCGCGCACACGTCGCTGTACACGCACGCGCTGCGGAACGCGTCCGGGTGACGCTGCTTCAGCGACAGCAGCGCGGACCGCGTCTGTGATATCCAGGCGAATGAATTAATATGAAGTCGACAACGAAAATCTGACTATAGATATTATATTATAGACTATAAATATTGTGTGGCTTGTCTGGGCCTTACAAATCATTTGGCCATTTAATCAGATGGGATTAAGCGCTATAGACTGCAAAAAAATTGTCAAATTTTTTGTTTATCGACACCACAATGTTGTACAGTCTCTTAACGAAAACTATTTTTTTACCACGCGGAATATGTCACACCGGCTGGAGGTAATATTATACACAATGCTATAAATATAAAAGTTGCCTTCTGGCTTCTACATTTAAAAATATTTTACCTGTCGCAGATGAATCGGATTGGCCATAAAAAGCACGTGATTCAAAAGTTGAGAGTGGATCGCACTGGTCTCCCTCGATACACCGCTCGAGCCTAAGAAAAAACATTTGGATATGAACTACACTGCTAAAAAATTTAGAGATTATAACATGTAGTTAATCTATTATAAAGTAAATGAATCGTGAACTCCATATCGCAATTCTTAAATTTATATTATAAACCTTCCCAAACAAACACGAATATTTCAAGAACACAATTTGGTAAATCAGTTTAGGCGTTCTCCAGTTTTACAAAAATTTATGTATGTATAGATTAAATTGCATAATATAATAAAATTAAACTAAGAAATTTAAAAAAACCCCGCCAAAAAACTCTAAAAAGTAATGAAATAATATTTACTGACTTTAAGTTTAAATAATTCCTAAGAGTAAAGTAATATTTTAGTTCATAAATGTTGTCACGGTGTGTCGGGGAACCGCCAAGTAAACTACCACAACAGCGACTTTTGCATATTTTTTTAATAAATAAATTGTTTATTGCACACAGAAAAGTAATTACATCACATTTTAAGAACACACTATATGAAATTATTACATATAAGAATATCTTGTTAAATTGCGCAGCCCCTACACTAAGAAATTCTTGTGCTGTAGGGGGTTGCCTGCCAATTGATACTCGTATTATAAAAACACATAATATGATTATGAAAGACATCAGTAAACAATTATTCAACATCAATTATTCAAGAATCTAACATCTAAATTAAATTATTATTATTACATTTCATGTTATATTTATCAATTCTAAGTGACAAATTGTAATATTATACATATATTTATTCTTAATTCAGGTATGAAAACATTATAAATGCATGCATTAATACAGAAATTAATATCTTAATTTTATTGTTATTATTGTATTTATATCGAGTTGTGTGTGCGTGTGTGTGTGTGTGTGTGTGTGTGTGTATGTGTGTGTGTGTGTGTGCAGTTTCATATTTTTTACTTTATGATGTGCAGTAGATTTTCAGTATCGTTGTATTTGAGCGTGATTAGCCAATTGTTTACCGCAGACTTGGCGTCTCTTGTGTTCATTAGGTTAAAGTTTTCTATGATTTTGCTGACATTATTGTACAAAAATGGTCCTAAGAAATATTGTTGGTGTTGGGCCATTGCAGTATTTGTTTTAGGCCTGATGAGTATTTGGCCTTCCTTCTTTTATTACAATGATTTATTACAGCTACTTCTGTGTTACTGGTGTGGCGATGTTGTGTAAGTATTGTTTTCCTAATAAATAGTTGTCTGACTGTCAGTGTCTTTGTAAGTTTGTAGAGTTCAGCTGTCGGATAGTCGTAAGGTTTGGTTATAGCTACTTTCAGTACTGCCCTTTGGACTCTTTCGAGCTGTATCATTAGTGTTTTGCATGCTCCGCCCCAAACGGATAGACAGTAGGACAGTATTGATTCACATAGAGCACGGTAAACCTCCAGTATCAGTTTTTTGTCAGCGAAATTGCGTAGTTGCTTAAAAATATAAATAAGTTTACGTACTCTTTTGGTTAGCACTGATATATGCTCTCTCCAGGAGAAGTGTTTGTCTAGCATTATACCCAGATATTTAATGTTTGGTACTTCTTGTAGTTTGGGACAGTCATTGCATAAGTCGTCATTGCAGTTTTGATGTATAAAAAGTTCAATAGGTGCTATCTTTCTACGGTTTGTGGTAAATTTAATAAATTTTGTTTTACTAACATTTAGCGTAAGTAGATTTTCAGACAACCATTTGGCAACTATGTTTAAACCAAGTTGTGCATGAGTCCGAGCCTCCTCCCAAGTTTTTCTGACAAAAACTAAGGCAGTGTCATCAGCATATGAGAATATGCTACCATTAATAAGCGATGTGTTACAGAGTTCATTCACGTATACCAGGAAGAGGCTCGGACCCAAAACACTTCCTTCGGGAACGCCATAAGTTACAGATTCTTCTTCACTAACTATATTAGCTATTTTAGTTCGTTGAGTTCTTTCACTTAAGTAGCTTTTAAACAAGTTCAGCGCAGAACCCCTTATGCCTAAGTATTCAAGCTTTTTAATAAGTGTGGGGACAGAGACCGCGTCGAAAGCTTTTGCCAGATCCAAGAATACCCCAATTACTTTATTCTTATTATCTATCTCCCTAGTAATTAATTTTGTAAGTTCAGAAATAGCTTCCTCTGTAGAGCGACCTGATCTGAATCCATACTGGCGTGTTGAAAGTAAATTATATTTTTCTAAAAAAGATGTAAGGCGACTTTTCATAATTTTTTCAAGGATTTTGGAGATAGATGGTAAGACAGATATGGGTCTGTAATTGTCGACACAGTCTCTGCTACCACCCTTATGTATAGGAGTAATTAAAGATGTTTAAAAGCTTTCGGAAATATGCCTTTAGACAAACATAAGTTACAGACATGTGTTATGATTGGTATTAAAGTCGGAGCTGATTGTTTAAGAATTTTCGAGGAAATACAGTCAGTTCCGGCTGCAGAATTACTTTTTAACTGTTTAATTATGTCACTAATTTCTGTTTCATCAGTCGCTAATATCCCCATTGAGTTTCCTTGTGACACAAGTTTCTTACTTCGGCTACATCTTAAATGTTTTGTAGTAGGTATATTATTTGCTAGGTTTTTGCCTACGTTAGCGAAATAGTAGTTCATGTACTTTACGGATTCTACAGGGTTATCTTTTAGTCGGAACAAATTGACGTCGTTAGATTTTTGGGCACTTGTGTATGTAGCTTTTCTTATTATATCCCATGTTTTTTTCATGTTACCCTTATTTTCTTGTAGTTCTGCTTTATGATAATTTTCTCTTAATCTGTTTACTAGATTGGTACCAAAATTCCTGTATCTTTTGTAGGTCTGCTTGAGTATGCCATTGTTTGGAGATTCTTTTAGATCGAGATGCATCTTATCCCGTGTACGCAAGCATCGCAAAATTCCAGGCGTTATCCACGGCTTCATACCACTCTTTTGGGCATGTTTGACTGTGCGTGAATTTAGTTTTATTATTTCTGTAAGTTTTTGGACCAGAACATTAGTGGCTAAATTGGGATCTTGTATATGGAGTATGTCATTAAAGTTACATTCTTTAATTTGGTGTGCGATTTGAGTTTAATATAGAGCATACTCTTTGGGCAGTGAAGGAATTTGTTACTTTGTACTTGATATTTATCAAGGCCGGCAGGCCGGTGATCGGTAATGAAGGTATTTAGAACATATGTTACATTTTGATATTGAGATTTTATCATTATGTGGTCTAAGCTGTCTGTTACTGTCGGTAAATGTAGGAATATTATGTGTAGCCAAAATACCGTGGCTGGCCAATAAATCTAAATACTGAACAGAATTTCTATCTCTAAACGGAGGATCGATATTAATGTTAGTATCACCCGCAATAATGACGTTGGCAGAGTTCTTTATTCTATTTAGCAGGGTGTTGAGAGAATTAAAGAATGGCTCTAGGTTTTTAAATGACGGAGATCTATATAGTGATATCAAGGAAGTATTTTTGTCGAGTTTTAATAGCAGACAGTTTGTATCTACCATAGTTGGTTCAGTTACTTCAATTTGTAATTCACATTTTGTATAAATAACTATTCCACCGTTCTGGTTAATACAATTTTCTGTGTGAAAAGCCTTATAATTTGGTAGTTGGGGGTATTGCTTATGCAAATGTATCCAACACTCTGTTACAATAATTATATCGCATTCGAAACCTAGACGTTCGAGCAGTATTTCGAATTGGTTAAAGTTTTTATTGATACTTCTAATATTCAATGTTAAGATTTTAAGTGACTTTTCGTTAACTTTTAAAAGTGAGCCATAATAGTCGCTGATTCTCTCGATTCGGGTCGCTATGAACTGACCCTTAAACTATAATGTTATGTGAAATCAAACATCTACATTAGCGGTCCCCCGACACACCTTGACAACATTTATGGACTAAAATATTACTTTACTCTTAGGAATTATTTAAACTTAAAGTCAGTAAATATTATTTCATTACTTTTTAGAGTTTTTTGGCGGGTTTTTTTTTTAATTTCTTAATTTTATTTTATTTTATGCTTTTTAAACTTGTGCAGAGTAATTCCTATCAACTGGATCATATCCCAGTGAATACCATCTATAAAATATGTCCTCTTGGATGAGGCCGTCAATATGAGCCCAAACATGAAACCTCCACTTTGGGTTCATACGGAGCTCGGCTCCTATAGAATTCAGGTGATTCTGAAGCAGCAGCATGCAAATATTTACTGTTATATATAGCTAAGAACACTCTCGGTCATGTCAGCATTCAAACAAAAAAAACTGGATCAAAATCGGTCCACCCGTTTGGATGCTACGATGCCACAGACAGACAGACAGACAGACAGACACGTCAAACTTATAACACCCCTCTTTTTGGTCGGGGGTTAAAAAAGAATTTACCTGACAAGAACGCCTGCCGCAACTCGTGCGCAGACGGCGGGCGCGCACGCACGCACGCAAGACACGTGGACGGGGAGTGCGTAAACGTGGCCCCGCCCACCGACCTGCTGCCATCGCTTATCCCCTCCTCACTCCTCAGCCTCACTTCATCATCCTTCTCTTTCTTTTCCTCTATTCTCGAATCTTCCGTCACCTTCGTCAAACTCGCGAGCTCGTCCGACTCTTTCTCGATATGCGTCGGCAGTTCCGCCTTCGTTTCTATTATCCTTGTCATGCCATGGTCGGTTTTCGAGATGTTTATAATGGCCGACGTAGTGACGGCTGGGTTCTGAGATTTATCACTTATAACTATGGAGTCAGCTAAAAAGGAAGGAACTCGAGTTTGAACTAATGTGGAGTCTTTAGTGTCATTTGGCTTCACATCTTCTTCCCTGCAATCGAAGTAACAATTATTAAAACGGTAAAAGAACGGCTCGAGGTGATACAGTTGCAATCCCTTTGGCCATTCGTTGAGCATCATAATTTAGAATCGCGTAACGTAAGATATATCTATCTCTTTCACTCTTATGGGGTTTGCATTTGATACTTTGAGAAACAAATGGCTGTTTTATTTCTATTATAATATATGTATACATAATATATGTTTCTGTGATCGTAACCTGGGGAACAAATCCATGAGGTCCCTGGGCAGACAGATGCCGACGTAGTGTGTTGTGGGCGGCGGCGCGGGCGGCGCGGGCGTGGGGGGCGGCAACTCGGTACTGCCCGCCTCGCACCGAACCTGCTGCCAGTCGTACTCGAACAGGCTGTGTAAATAATAGTTCTTAAGTGTTTTTACAAAAAATGAGGTGACGTTGAGGCAAATTCTGAAAAAGGAACTTAGGTTAGAGAGAAAGAATTATTTGATAATAATTAATAATTTTCGGTTTTTTTTAAGAATATTATTGTCTATGTATAGCCCGCGCGGAACTAGTTAGCCGCGCCTGAGGTATGTGACCGGTGAGTCCGCCGATAAAAAGACAATCTAAGGAAATAATATATTTTAAAGTGCATACGTTTTTTAAAAAACGGAAAGCCGATGTTAATAGTTTAGAACAGTGGTCGCCAACCTTTTTTTCATGCGGGCCACAAACATGTTTTGGTCTTGGTGTTGCGACTCGCGAGCCGCAACAAAAATTTTTTAGGGTTAAAAAATAACATTCTTCAAAATTAAAGATTTAAAATTGAAAAAAATTTACGACTATCACGTAGACTTTACGTTATTTTGCCGGTGGGTGTGAATTTCAAAATTGTTTAACATCACGCGGGCCACAAATAAAGTCCCGGCGGGCCGCGGGTTGGGGATAGCGGGTTTAGAATATAAAACTGATCAATTGTCTAATGTCTTTAATTTATTCTTTCCACTAATAAAATAATATTATAAACTTTATTTTATTATTTTATATTTATTAATTATTAAAGTTAACATACAACAAATAATATAAACTTAAAATCACAAATTCATTAAGTACTAAAAATAAAAACTAAAATAAAATATACAAATATACAAATATATACAAACTTAGAATATAAAATTATAAAAAGAAAAACTTTCCCAGGTCGTCCCCATCTGGCAGAGTGCCCAGCAAGCTGACAGCATTGCCACGTTGAATTGCAATTGCTATTCGCTGTGCTAGGTAGCTCCCGGCTCTGGGATCTCGGGTGGCTTCAATAAGCCTCTTAGATATTTCTCTAAAAAGCTTATGTGCCCCCACACCCCATGCGCCTAGGGTTTCTACCCCAAACGGTTCAAATATGAGATCTCCGCCGAGGTTCTCATATTTGCGCCGCTTGAGGTTCTCTGCTTGATTGGCCGCAGCGCCCGCACAGCTCGAGGTGCCCTGAACATGGGACGGGGCGAGTGTGTCGACACAAGTAGCGTCCCACACAAGGGCCCGTCCCACATTCCAGGGAACCAGAGTCATTCCATCGGGTCTCTTGCCATCGTCGCGAACCAAACCAGAGGGGCTCCAGTATCGCTGGCACGCCGGCAGTGACAAGAGCCCGACGATAATATTATTGTTCACGATATCGCGAGATTGGTCGCCACTGTCTAATCTCATGTGCATTGCGAGCAGCAAGCAAGCCCCCTCACCCCCGTCCCTACCTAAGGCGCGGCCAACTAGTTCCGCGCGGACTATAACTAACTAATCTACAATATAAATTTTTTGTTAAAAAGTGATGCTGGTGATTAGAAACTTTATTGTAAGATTGGTGTAACAAAATCGATGTTGTAGAGCCAATATTCAAAATACGTGATTCAACTCGGAATCTACAACTTTTATGCGCGATGTAAAAAGCGTCGACCAACAACCACGCGGTAAGTTTTACATACAAGTCGAACGATAACCATGAATCAATACAATCAGAATTTATCTACTTGTGTGGCAGAGATGATTTTATTTATACAGCATTTAAATAATTATTATAATTAAATAAAGCTCAGTATAGAGCTGAGCTGAGATATATATCTATACTAAATGCGAAAGTATCTCTGTCTGTCTGTCTCGCTTTCACGCCAAAACTACTGAAGCGATTGTAATGAAATTTTGTACACAGATAAACTAAAGCCTGAGAAAGGACATAGGCTACTTTTTAACTGGAAAAAGGGTTTTTTTTTTATTCTATTTTATTTATAGGACCTTTATCTTAAGACATGTCGGTCCTGTTAGTTAAACAATACATTAAAAAGCAAACAAAACAAACTTAGTTTCTACTAATTATGTGATGACTCACAGCTATGTACAGTTGTTTTGCAGCGTCGGACGAGGGATTAGCCAATAAACTATTAAATAACCCAACATCATGCTGATTTAAATTAAATGACAGCATAATTGCATGTCTCTCTTGTTGAAAACGCGTACATTCTGTAAGAAGATGATGTACATCCTCCACTACTCCACAAGTGTCACAATTGGGCGAGTCCTTCTTCCTCATTAGAAAGGCAAATTTATTTAAAGGCATATGGCCCGTTCTCAACCTGAGAGCGGTTACAATAGTCGCTCTTGAAAGCTTGGTACGCAAAAACCAGGGTACATGAGGGGGCTCACTTTGAATACATCTATACCAGATTCCTTTTTCCATAGAACGTCGATTAAAATATTCCTTCCAAAAACTATAACATGTTAATCTATACTTTGGCAGCACTTCTGAATAGTTTGGAAAAACATTATATTCTAAACCGTACACTGAAGCTATTTTCGCTAGAGAGTCAGCCCTCTCATTGCCCTTTAAACCTACGTGCGATGGAACCCATTGCAATTTTATATCTATGCCACGATCCAATAAATAATTTAATTGCGACAAAATGTCATATGCTATCGATACGCCCCTCCTGCCAGAAGCGCATCGAGAGATATGCTGAAAAGAACTTTTACTATCACTACATATAACAAATTTATTATGCCTAACATAATTTATATAATTGAGAGCCTTCGAAATTCCAATAAGTTCCACCGACATGATTGAAATATTAGAATTTATTTTAAAACAATTATTAAATAAGTACAATCCATCTACACTAGAATTTGGATCGTAAAATGCTGCCCCCCGATCTGTACCACTCTTCGAACCATCGGTAAAAATAAAATAATAATTGTAATATTTTTCATTTAATTCTTTTAACAATTCATATTTTAATGCATTAATTTCATAATCTTTTTTAGCCGTGTTTATACATTCTAAATTAATTTTAATTATGTTTTCCGAGTCAAAATTAGTAACCCACGTTTTTAGGTTAAACATATCTAAGACTGAAGACGAATAAATCACCTCATTTACCATCTTTTCATAGCACGTGACTAATAGTGGTATTTTTTTCCTAACCCAAAAACTATTAGACTGGCAAGCTGCAAGTAAATTATTGATACACTCGTTAGATTTGTTATCAATCCACGCTCGTATCTTAGCACAGTACTTATAAGCTAGGTACATTCTCCTAACGTGTAGCGGAGGTATGGACAACTCCGCCTCCATCGCGTGTATCGGTGTGCTTCTAATGAACCCGCCAATAATACGTAAAGACTGGTTTTGTACGACATCAATTTTATTACAATGAACTTGCGCACTATTGTCGTATAGATAGCAACCATAATCTAATCTACTCCTAATCAAAGACAGATACAACCTACGCAAATGATCTGGGTGAGCACCCCACCCGGATCCCCTTAGGACCTTCAAAATATTTAAAAATTTTTGAGCTTTAATCAGTGTTTCGTTTAAATGTTTACCCCAGCGCAACGAGTTATCTAGCCACATGCCTAAGTATTTATATTCGTACACACGTTCGATCTCTAATTGATTTATTTTTATAGAAACGGGTTGTCTGCGACGACCCCTACTAAACACACAAAATTTAGATTTTGATGTCGATATAGATAAACCTAATTCATCCAGCATATTTACTAATAAAGTGAGCGCTTTTTGTAATTGCTTCGCACAGGTAAGTAAGCTTTTATCGCTAACGTAAAATACAAAATCATCAGCATATTGGCTACGGAATACAAAATTAATTATTTTACAAATTTTTGCGGTACTTAAATTAAATAGGAGAGGGGAGCTAGGGTCCCCTTGCGCCAAGCCTCGACTGGTACATCTGAATACGTAACCTTGATTATTATCCTTTATTTTTAGACATCTATAAGTTAAAAAATTCCAAAAGTATATAATTAATGATTTTCCGATTCCTAATTCATCCAGTATCTGAGTGACCATTTCTATAATATTATTATAAGCGTTTTCTATATCGATGAAACACGCAACGGTAGGTATATTATTTGTAATGCCCAGCTGAATTTGTGAAACGATACGCACTAAGCAGTCTAAAGATGACTGTCCGCTGCGGAAACCTGTAGTGAATGGAGATAACAAGTTGTTTTTTTCTGCGAACCATTCAATTCTTTTGTTTATCATGTTATGAAATATTTTGCAAACGCAAGACATTAAAGATATCGGCCTAAGTTTTAATAGTGTATGAGACGAACTAAATTTGGGTATAGGAACAATGGAAATATTTTTCCATTGTAGTGGAAGTATACTGCTATCATTAAGTATTCTGTTGTATATACAAAGTAAATATATCTTGGCTCTTTTAGGCAAATGATAAATCATAGAATACGTAATCCCGTCTTCTCCGGGAGCTGTGTCCCTTTTTTTTATGCAATGACACATTTCGTGTAAAGAAAAATCGGTTTCTAAACTACTATTAGACGAATTAAAAGTAGGCATACTAGGAACAGCATAATCTGGAGCCAAATTATGAAGCAATAGACTTTTTTCTTCGTAGGAAATTTCATACTTTTGTGTTCTGTAACCTTTAATCCATCTTAATCGTCTCCACATATCAGTCATCGAAGTTGATTCATCAATACTATTGCACATTTCTTGCCAGCTGAGATTTTTTGCGCGTCTTATTTCTGATTTTGATTTTGCAGTCTTTTCTTCTAAAATTTTTAAATTTCTAGGGGTGGGGTTTTTTCTAAATTTTGAAAGTGCTAGTCTGCGTTCCGCGATCAATTTAGATAACATAGGGCACCAGTACGGTTTTGGTTTAAAATTATTTGTAGGCTTAGAACAGATTTTAAAAGTAGGAATAAATTCTTCGGCCGCGTTAAATATATTATTAATTAAGAAATCATAAGAACTTTGAAAGCTTAAATGATCTGGATATGAAATATTTTTAAAATAATTTTGATATGACCTCCAGTCAGCTATTTTAAAATTTCGTTTGATCAAGAAATTGTAAGATTCATAATATTTAAATTTAATTTTAACGATACAATGGTCACTACCCAAGTTCTCATTTGTTACTAACCATTCAATTCAAAAGAAATATCGGGCGCAGAACTCTGTAATAAAATATTATTCACTAATTTTATTCTGGTCGGTTGACCAGTGTTCAACGATACGAAATTATATTCTAGCGCGGAGTCATGGACCCATTTACCCCTATTGTCATTACGACTCGACCAATCCGTGTGGTGAGCGTTGAAGTCACCAGCAATTAAACAATTACTAGGAAATAATTGAAATAATGAGTCCCAATCTGTTTGTGTAGTTGCAAGAGACGGAGGACAATAAACAGAAATTATATATTTTAAACTCCCACAATTACATAATTTTATACATATTTATATAATTTCCATACCTGGGTTTTGATGAGATGTGACTTCAATAACTTGTGCAATGATTGTTTTATGAGTGAATATAGCAATACCTCCGTAACCGTCTGTTCGATCCTTCCTAAAAATATTGTATCCCGAAAAACGCAAGTCCATTTCGTTATTGAGCCATGTTTCAGAGATAATCGCCAAATGAATTTTTTCTCGTGCTAACAAAAGATCAAAATTCAATGATTTAGGTTTTAAACTACGTGCGTTCCATTGGAATATGTTCAAAGAGTGTAATTGTGATACAGATCGGGCCGGATCCACTTATGAATACGAGTCACCACTTAGATAAGTGATGACCATATTAAGTAGATCTTCTTTTTTATATAAACTCTTAAAATACGTAAAAACTTCTTGTATTAATATAGCAACTAAGGACATTATTTTTTCTTGAAAACTTTTCTCTGATTTAAAAATTTCAATAGCTTTTTTGATACATTGACTAAGGTTAAACTTATTACTATTATCTTCATCATCATTTTCATTATTTTTTGAGCTATCGTCTATATTTTGCACGTCCATATCCTCTTCAGTCTCTGTTCCTTCTATTGTATCATTTGGTCTACGTTCAATCTTCTTTCTTCGTTTCTTCTTTGATTCAGCTAGCCTAGATACACTTTCCTCTTCGATATCAGTTGTTTTATTTGATTCTCTTACTATCTGGTCATCTTTTTCATGAATTTTAGGTGTTGACAGCAAAGCATCCTTATATGTTTTATTTTTTCCGATAGTGTGTTCATCCCCGATTTTATTTTGAAAATTTTCTTGATTTATTATTTAATTTATTTGCGACTTTTGAGATTCTGTCTTATCTCTCTTATTCTCCAAATAAAGTGCTAAAGCTTTTCTGTAGGTACAGTTTTCTAGAGACATAATGTTTCGAATTTCTTTTTCTTTCAAAAAAACCGGGCATTCTTTGTGCAACGCCATATGTGGGCCCTTGCAGTTTATACATTTCAAAATATCAGTATCACAATTCCGGTGATCTTCGCTACATTTAGGACAAGTTGGTTTTTTGGCAGGACAAGCGCGAGATAAATGGCCAAATCTCCAGCAGCCTGAACATTGGCTAACTGGAAAAATATAAGGTTCCACTTTAAACCTACACCCGTATCCGAAGACATACGGGGGCAAAGTGGAACTTTTGAAACTTAAACGTATGGTCTCACTATCAATCCATTTTCCGTTCTCTTCTAAACGTTTTAATCTTTAAATTGCAATTATTTCAAAATCACATTTTAAATTCTCAAGCCCTTCCTTTTCGTCTATCAGGCCATATGATAGGCTTATTTCATCAAACATTTGACATCGGTAACCCAGAGTCTCAAATTTTTGGCAGTTGATCAGTTCATTACATTCTTCTCGGGTTTCAAAATAAACTATAATTTTATATGGACTCTTGTATGTTATCTTTAAAATATTCTTTATATTTTGGGATCTAAAAAGTTTGGCCATACCAAATTGCTTGGGCAAAACCTCTTTAGCGGTAATTGAAACAGCGTATTTTTCTTTTTCTAAAAAAATATCCATATCTTCACCCTCTTTCCATACCTCACCTTGTTTAGGACGTTTTTTATTAGTTTTTCTTACTATAGTCGTAAAAGAATCATACTCTTCCACCTCATCGCTTTCTTACATCGTTCTCTTCCGTCTCTGTTCTCCAGTCTCCAGCATAACTAACACTTGTTGATCACAATTTTCATACAAAACATCCTCGTCCATTGTCACCAAACACAAACAAACACTGATAACAGTAATGAATTATATAATACGAGTACTATATGTTAATACTTCCTGAATAGAATAGACGTTAATTACGCAATCTAAATCAGAAAACGCGTGCGCTTGCAAACATTACTAGCGCGCCACTGGAAAAAGGGGTTGTTAGGTTAGGGGATGTTTATGCGTATATTTGTATAAATTAAGTTACTTCCAAAAATTCATAATAGATGGCGCTGTGGGTCGCTTACATCGCACAAGCGCTAACTCATACGTGTTTCTATAAGATGTGGTAAGGATAAAGGGTCGTTTCACGTTTTTTTTTTAATTTTTAAGAAGATTTTTGAAGTTTGAAGTAATCGTACCGCGGAAGCAACTTTGTCGTGGTACTTTTGCAGTAATGTAGCCTACATGATGGAAACGGGAACTACCGCGCACTATAAGCTAAAGTCAAGTCGCAGGCAACAGCTAGTAATATTTCAAAGCTGAGTGTGTTCTAATCTCACAATACGACTGAACCTATTATAGGCTACTTGACCTATATTCAATTTCATTGAACAAATGCATATTTCTAGTAGAACTTGGCCTAGGAATCCATATTTCACCCTTATCATCAAATAAAAGCTTATGATTGATAAATAAAGTCGATTTGAAAATATGATTTTATGAAAATAGGATTTGTACTGACGAAAACGCTTTTGCGGTACTTCCGATTTGGATGTGACGTCATCCTCATAGTAATTTAATATCTTTTATTTATCGCGCTCGTTATATGTAAGTTTATCTGTACACAAATAATAAGAATAAGCCTAGAAAGATTTGTAAAATATATTTTATTGAATAATTCGCTTAAAACATGAGTTTTATATATTATCTCCATTTATTGTAGACGGGAAATGAAATGGCCAAAACTTTTCTCGAAAAGTTTTCAACATTACAAATGATTTCTAATTTCTTATCTAATTCTTTTATAATTTTTGGGCACTTTTAGACTCGTACATTTAGCACATAAAAAAATGTTCAATAAAGAGAGTTTAAAATACAAAGCGTATGACGTCACACTATGGCGGACAGTGTTTTCGGCGCCATTTAAGAGGCGTATTTTTCAATAAACATTTTTATGGGTTTCTACTGTGTAAAATATTAAAATATTAGTTTTTTTTTGTGAAAATGAATGATTAAGAAGCGATTAGCATGAAGAAAAAAAGTGGGTCAAGTAGCCTATTATGTAATTTGGCACTGATATGGAGGACTATACAAAATAGTTGCCTATGTCTTATATCATATTATGGCTACTTTTTTCCGGGAAAGTGTATCTATCGGAATTCGGCGGGAACGTCTAGTTATGAATAATTATATCACCTCATTTTGGCCATCCGTTCCCTCGTGGACTTGGACCTATCCCTCAGGGAGAGGAAGGGCTTGGCGCGCGAGTTGGTGTCCGTTAGTAGCCAGCTTAGGTCGTCCTCTGTCGCCGCACTCTCCGATAGATGAGGCCTGTGACAAAATATGATTAGGATTTGAAATAGGAATGTATAATTTCAAGCAATAAAGGAAAAACGAAAATAAGTCTACGCAATTTAATAATTTATACCCGACCCAATGCAATAGTACCATCGAGGAAATTGATTCCTAGGCAGGACCTACGTCATGTGGTCGGCTTATGTTAATTCAATGTTAGCTGTGATCGGTCGGATGGGTTTGACTTAACGCGACCAAATTACTTAGGTCCGCCATCTGCCTAGGAATCAACTTAGCTTTGATAGTATGTACAAAATTAATTAAAATCGGATCGTTAGTTTAGATGCTACAGTGAAACAAACACACATACATTAATTTAGATGCATACACAGGTCGCCAAAACCACAACACTTTCTTTTGGTTTTGACTAATGTAAAGAAATACATAAAGATGAACTCAGGTGTAATGACATCACAATTTGACATGCCGAGATGCCACAATGAGAGTTTAATAAGGTTTTAATAAGGTTACGTTCTTAAAATCTTTGCAGTATAATAGCAATACTGGGCATTTCTATCTGAAGTCTGACCCTGACTAATTATATCTCGTCAAATCGATACCCAACATACTGTTTTAGTTTCGGAACACACCAAAATATATGAATAATGAAATAATGCAATGTATATTAAAAATATACCTCCTATGTTTGTTGAAAGAGTGTAGCGTCGCGTAGCCGCTCATATCGAGCGTCGCGGGCGGTGAGCTGGCCACCTCCGGATTGAAACCTGGTCATAGACAAAATATTTTGTGATTTGTGAGTCGCAGAATTTCGGCTGGCAGAAATTCTGCTGCATTCAGTTTCATACAAAAACCCTGTTTGATTCACACGAGCGTAATTTTGTGAGTCATGATTATTGATTTGTATAAAAAGATATTTACGCGACCAAAATTCTGCGACTCACAACTCACAAATAACGCTCGTTTGGCTTCACCCTTAAAGGAATTGAATGAGGCTAATAATAATACAGACACTCCAGAATCGGAGGATAAAAAATTTGCCCAGTAATATGCGGTGAATAAGCTCAACAATATAATCTTTTACTATAAGCTAGATGACGCCCACAACTCCGTTGGGCCAAAATTCATTTATCGCGCAGAAACCGTAATTTTTCTGGGATAAAAAGTAATGTCCTTTCCCGGGACTCAAAGCATCTCCATATAAAATTTCAGCTAAATCGGTTCAGCGTTTTGAGCGTGAAGAGGTAACAGACAGACAGACAAACTTTCTCATTTATAATATTAGTATGGATGAGTATCAGTTATTACTTGACGTGGAAGTCCGCCGATGCGACTCGAGCCGTTGTCGATGCGTGCTAGCGCTCGCCTTCATGCCGTACAGACTCGAAGAACTCGGTATTGGGCTCAGAGTAAGCACACGGTCCCTGAAATGTGGTTATAACATTAATTACCTTATCAAAGACATTTTAAAGTAATTTAAGATTTGGGATTCAAAACACAAATTCCAATGTGAAGGGTTAAAGAGCTGGCTAGCCTGCATGCATTTTTTAAAGTGCCGAATAAGAAGAGTACATTAAAACTTTGTTTTGCTAAACTAGATGTTGCCCGGAACTTTGTTCCGCTAAAAGTTAATCAGACGTAAATCATACATTTTCCCGGAAAAACTAATACTATACTGTTTAAAAGTATCTCCGTAACTTGAATCAAGATCAAACAACGATTTAATCGTGAGTAGACCAACACTTTAGCATTTACAGTTTTATGGATGTCATCAATACATTTTATTTATGAAGCAACTACTTACGGTATAGCATATTTCCCAACGAAGGAGTCGCAACTGCTGACACCGCTCGTACTCGACTCACTCGTATTCCTCACTCTGCCCTCATGCGCGTGTTCTAACGAATTCATTCTGACAGGCAGGAGCCTATTCTCTAAATTCATTCTATGACCTGACCGGTCGTAACTGGTCACATCTCGTAATATATCAACCGTCCGTGACTCAGTTAGCGACCTCTCTTGGGACGTGGAGCAACCCTGCGTCGGCAGCGTATGCGATTTGCGGCTCGGCTCGCGAAGACCCAACTTATGATCGACGACATCCTGATTCTCGATCTCCAACGATATCGGTCCGATAGTCTTGTTTAGTTTCGTGCTCTCGGAGTGTAAGCTTTCCGCGGTACTCTGATCTGTGTGGTCGGATTGTTCGCTGAGGTCGATATCGAACGCGTTGTACCGGCGGTCGGGCGAGGTGATGTAGTAGTGAGCGGTGTCGGTCGGATCCATCACTTGGGTGTAGTTCTCGTCCGGTATGACGGGGAATTGCTCGTGTCGTGTGTGTCGGACGCACAGCCAACCTGTGCGAGTGATTTTTAAATAAATATATATTAATGATAGCCACATTAGTACTTCACTTTCAAAATAATTATAATATGATAGTTGAAAAGCTTTTTATAATACTTTACATGATTTTGCAGTTTTATATGTTACGGTCTATTGACCATGCTAATGAGCAAGATTTGGCCTTGAAAATTATTGTTGTTTTTGAAACATGGTTTCCACAGGCGATTAGAAATTTATATAACAAAGAGTGATACAAATACGTGTACCGTGAATTAAAATGATTACATTTGAATGCTTTTTTACATAAAGCAAAAATGTACTATTAAAGAAGTTAATTCCTAGGCAGACGGGGGACCTACGCAGTTTGGTCGCGTTACGTCAAACCCAGCCGACAGATCACAATAATTAACATTGAATTGACATGATCCGACCAAATGAGGTTGGTCTGTCAACTGCCTAGGAATCAATTTCCTCGATGGTACTTACCAAGCTCAGCCAACAAGTTGGCCCCATCGTAGGTACTTCCTATTAGACCCAACACGTAAAAAGCCGTCGCTCGCACGGAGTATACCGGGCAGTATTTGACCAGCCTCACTATGTGAACGGGCACAGAATCTTCTAGAAAACCGTTGCTCAGCGTCATAAGTAGCTGTAAGCCTTGTGGTGTGACCGCTGTGCTGCCCATGGCCCATAGTGAAGCCTTGAGATTCGCTATCTCTTGTTCATTGGAGCACTTCTTCTTTTGTAGCACCTAAAGTTTATTGTTTAGTAGAGTATGTATTGAATTATAATGATGATATTATAAACACTATGAAGCTTTTTAATTTTATTGTGTTCAATGATATTATATAGTATGGGATCCGACCGCAAGATCCTGCATGAATCGTTTTTTTCGATGAAATATATTTTAAAGTAATCTTTAGAACGTATGGAATTGATTAATGTTGGGTGGCCTTGTCAAAAGTAGCCGCAAGTACCTCTAATTAAGCTTAATGTTCAAGCGATACATCATGTGATGCTGAATATCGGTATGTAGATGCCTGGCAGGATTTGAGGACGTCGAGAACCCGCAAGATTGCCATTTTTATTTAACAGGCGTTTTTATTTTTCTCTTGCGCTTCCTAACCTCACGCGATGTCGTATACAAAAGTGATGGCCACCCTAAGTTGCGGCAGACTTAGAGTTGGCCACCATTTATACCTTATTTTGTCACGTCATTTTCTTCCGAATGATGTTAAATTTATTGAAAAAAAATATACATGCAAATTATGTATTAATCGCATGAATATTAAGCTTAATTAGAGGTATTTGCGGCTACTTTTGACAAGGCCACCCAACAATAATCCATTCCATACGTTCTAAAGATTACTTTAAAATATATTTCATCGAAAAAACGATTCATGCAGGATTTTACGGTCGGATCTTAGGCCAATATGCATGGTGAAAAGTTAACACCCTGACTAATATAAGTACTTAAACAGTGCCTTAGCAATACACTAATTTTATGTGTTACATTGGAATTTGGAAGTGACGTTCGATATCAACAAAGGTAAAACATAGCATAGCATAATTTAATTATTTTTATTTGTAAAGGGTGCTAACGTTTAAGAATCGACACCTACCTATATAACATTTTTTTAAATATTTATTCAAGTAATTTACAGCATTAGGGCCGATTCACACCGGAATGGCAGAGGCGAGGCGAGCAGTTTCAGTGTCATACATGTCAGCATCTTGCGGCATCAATAATGAAGATAAAGTTTAAAATCATATGACACTGAAACTGCCCGCCTCGTCTCTGCCATTCCGGTGTGAATCGGCCCTTATGCTAAAAAACTTTTCCTGAAAAAACGCCAACTGCATATTGCATAATATCATAATCTTAGCGCTATTCAAGAGCTCACCTTGTAGTGCGGAGGCAGCGCAGTCATTAGATGCAATCGCGCGCGCGGTAAGGGCGCGTGTGACGCGGGCGTGTGCGACAGGTGTGACGAGTGTGACGCCGACTGTGACGAATGTGACGCCGAATGTGACGCCGTCTGTGACGCGAGCTGTGACGGTTGTGACGGCGGCAGGGCGGCGGCGAGCGCGGCGTGCAGATGGGCGGGGGGACGGGCGGAGCGTCGCGCACGCGAGCGCCGCCCGCCCGCCCCGGCCGCTAGCGCTTCGTGTAACGCCGCGTCGACTAAGCGTACGTATCTGTGTGCAAATGTTACTTGTAAGAGCCAGTCCACACGGCGCGTTGCGTCGACGCAGCGCTGCCGTTTGACGCATAGCCGGCCACACGGGCGCTGCGTTATTACGAATCAGTCAACGTCAATACTCCCTCCCGCTTCGTCTCGGGGGCTGCTGTCCGTCATAATATGTGCGTTGCGACGACGCAGCGCGCCGTGTGAGCACCTTGGTTATTTGTATGAAACAACGCAACGGCAGCGCTACGTCGACGCAACGCTGATGCAACGCTGATGCAACGCGCCGTGTGGACTGACTCTAGCTGTCTCTTTTGGACGCATAAATCAGGTTTATCTTTCGTTGTCTCAAAGACAACACCTTCTTTTAGTTCTGCCATGGGATTATAACCCATTATGACGCTAGGTTCGAATCCCACTTCTCACTTCGAGGGGAGGGAGAAATTTATAATATAAGCTTGGACATAACACAACTATCTTTTAAGCAGAGTGACGGACATATGCCTAGTGCACTTGACGATAACAAAATTCCCAAGCGACACTATGACAACTCGAAATTCAAACTTACCTATAATTATAGAACTTGTTCCAAAAATCCAGGTGTTTCTTCACAAACGTAGACGAAGCGGCGTCAGTCGATTGTATAGCGGCTGTTATCTCCAACGTCAGCCACAGTAGGTACCCTCTGTCACCCGCAACCGACCAGTCAATGTTAGACGGCTCCATAGACCGGTCTAACCGACAGTTCTGACCCAACGTGTCACGCATCGTCATCAACTTGTCAAATAATACCTGCACAACAAATCTCAGTTTAGTAATGATAATAATCGGTAAGTCATTTTTAAGTAACAAAAGCCGAAAAAATTGCGGAAATAATTTCACGAAAGATATTGCTAGCAACTTCGTTGCATCAAAAAGCGTTTATTATATATTAAAAAAGTATAAAGTACGCCATATTTCATCAAAATGAGCGATTTAAGCATGAATAGACAACAGACAGACACACTAGTAGAGATAAACTACGATAACATGGCGCGCCTCCAAATTACTGTTTCAATGTGTGTAGTCACATCCTTATGAAAGAGTTTGTATGTAGCAAGTATTCAACCAATCAACCAGTACTCGTAATATTTCACTTAATGTCACTTATTACCAAGATTTGTTGGTCAACTAATCATAACTAGCCGACCGCGCAAGACCACGCACTTCAAACGTTTTGACAACGCACTTCCAACGTTTTGAATTTTGGAGGGGCGCGCCATGTTATCGTAGTTTATCTTTATACCTAAGTAGGACAGATCTAAGTACTCTCAAAATATATATCTTATTTCGTAAATCGAATTGTTACATACTGGTACACTGAAAGCCTCCTCCAAAATCGTCAGAGCACACTTCACTACCGCCTTAGATTCGTCCTTTATTTGAACGATCAACATCTGCAGCAGCCATGTGTCCATGTCCACGGAATTTTCGCCCATATCCCGTTGTCTCCAAGGTTCAATATTCTTCTTTAACTTGGACTTCTTACGGATGAGTTCGATGCTCTTTCTAGAAGCTCGCAGAAGGACGTTTAGGAACTGAGTAGCATATAATCTGGATGCTTGAATATTGCACGTCATCGTTTTGGCAAGAATATCACGGGGGCAGGCATCTAACGTATAATCTAGACTTGATATAACTAACTTAACGTAACAGCTATGATGAGTTTTGGTTGATAGTTCTAGGAGGCTGAAAAGGAAAACAACAATAAATATCCTAAGTAGACACATAGTTTAGAGCAATGCCATTAACAAAACTAAACCAGACAACACGTTTAATAATAATATTGTTCTACATGTGTAACTTTCTTAATTTATGTAAAGTGCTAAAGATAACATGAATCATTATGACACTTCGAGACTATAGTCCAGTCGCAGAGAAGGTGAATAATAATCGTCTTTGTTAAAACATTTCTATTGCCGCCTAAGCGATATTTCTAATGCCGCCACTCCAAATAGGCAAGCGCATTCGCCAACGCGCTGGCGATACTCTTGCCAACGCGCTTGTAGGTAATCCACACTCTTGCGACAAGTGTATTTTGATGCACCGACACCGCGCGGGAAGCTCGCAAGCGCGCCGGCCAAGGTTCAAATACCTACCGCCAATGCGCCAACGCCCGTTCTACACATTGAGCCAGTGGCTGAGCCAGCGCGCTCGCCAACGCGCTTGCCTATGTGGAGTGCCGGCATAAGTCCCTTTCTACCGGACACAAGATAGCACATATCAAAAGATCAATGTAAACTCACTTCTCATAGAGTCTCGTCGATTTAAACATCCGCAGGCCGGTGTATGAGTGGCATAGCTGTCCCACGAACAGGAAGTACATTTGACACATGGTGGTGCACATGTGCTGCGGGCTGAACAGGCACTCGTGCGCCTTGCGACCAGTCTCTATAGCCTCTATCTGACGGCTCACGTCGGTGAAGAAGTCTTCTAACAGCTTTTGAGAGTCCAACTGTAAATTAATGACAAATAAAGTGAATTTATGGCTTAACTCTAAAGTTAAAGCTAGTCAGTTTATAGCTATAATATTATATTATACTAAATTCTAAAACTTGTCAGTTTAAGGCTACTCTTAAAGCTTATTCTATTCTACACGTCGGAGGACGCATATGTAGACGTCGAAATGTAAAAGCGGCTCAAAGTGTGCATTTACATGGAAATATCAAACCAAAATTCAAAATTATGTTTCCATATTATCGAAGAAAAAACATTTAATTACAATTGAAAATAGTTTTGCAAGGAAGAGCTGTTAAGTAATATTATTATTTATATTTAAATAAGATAGCAGGTGCTTTACCTCACTTAATTGTTAAATTATGTTTTAAATTTTCGTCGATGGAACAAATGCTATCTGAAAACGGTTTGATAGCAATAAAGTTATTACTTATTATTATTTCTGGATAACCAAGCTGTTCAGGCTAAAAAAAGGAAAGTGGTAAATAAGAACCTAGTACTCACGTCATTATGCCTCAACAAATGCCGTATGAGCTGGCAGCCGGCGCGCGTAGCGGCGTGGCCGTGTCCGGAGCTCGACAGGTCGGTATGGGAGTACTTGTTGGCGGACGGCCGTAGATAGTTCATGATGCGAGCCGCCCACGCGCGGTGACCGCTGTCGTTGAGGTCTAGGAGGGGCTCGCTGTCCGTTTCCTAGAGTTGATAGAAAATGGCCAAGTATTAAGCATAAGTACCATCGAGGAAATTGATTCCTATGCAGTTGACACAGACCAACGTCATTTGGTCTTATCATGTCAATTTAGTGCATAGATAATATAAGACAGTACTGATAATTTAGTGTTAATTGTGATCTGTCGGCTGGGTTTGACGTAACGCGACCAAACTACGAAGGTCCCCCATCTGCATAGGAATCAACTTCTCTGATAGTACATTATAAAGCCTGGATATCGCAGTTTGGGTTATACACGTCAGAATTCTAGAATTGAAACCGCAAGACAATATTATTATACCGTCTATTGAAAATCTTTAATTATTGTCAAGCGAAATTTTTTTAACTGCAATGCAATACGACACTCGAAGTTTTTGATTTTCTGCTCATCATTAGCGCATCATAATCAGAATCTTTATTTGCAATAATATGGTGTGTACACATGGACGTATAAAAAAACAGTTCAGTGTCGGCCAGCTGGCTGTATGTACACGGTCCGCACGCACACATTCTTGCGCTAGTCCATACCATTTGACAGGCGTCAGAACGTGTGCGTGGCCGACTCAGAAGAAAAGTGAAGATACAGTTTTGTATATGACAAGACTCCGTCCGCCTTTTTTTCTACGTTCATGTGTGTACATACATTAAGATGTTACAATATGTTAAGAGTGTCTCACATATTATTGTCGTTTTAATCGACGTGCAAATATTTAATTCATGAAGCCCCAAGCGGCCACATCCGGCCGCGATAACAATGAAAAAGCTATTGTGTCTCGTTTTGCCACGATCGATGGGTTAATGAACATTTTGTCAAATTATAATAGTAATAATTATTAATATAAACATTCTTATAGTTATTAGTTAACAAAACATAATATGCCAATTTTTTTATACTCTTAAATGTCAAACTTATTAATATAATTTTTTTTACATCGTCATATTTTAATACTTAGATTAAATAAAGTGTCAATTAGTCAGTCAATCAATCATCGTTCTAGTACTGTGAAATTTTCCACTGCTTTAGAATTTTTCATTATTAAGTTTTTTTTATATATTATATCGTCTATCATTTTCATAGAATAAGAAAATATTTTTATTGTTATATATTTACCTTCAATATTGTCCGAATGTTTTCCCAATTCCACGTATTGCCATCCTTATTCTGCATCACTAGGGAGGACTTGAGGAGAGTGTCACTTTCACGTTCAAACAAGTTGAAGAATTTCGTCTTCGTCACTTTTCTGACGGCTGCACTAGTACGAGAACTGACGCTGCGGCTTTTAACGAGGGCACTGACGTTTCTAGAGGCTAAATCCGCTCTTGAGCCCACACTATGCCTCTGTTTAGGCTCATACTCCCCGTCCGATTCGTTCAAAAACTCAATACTGTTATCCTTGTAAAGCACATCTGTTTTCGGACTGGCCACACTAGCGTTGTCTCTTTCTTTTCTACTTTTGGATGTGTTGTCTCTGGTCACGAACACACCGCTGCAGTATTGTATCACGTGGTCTAGGAACAGGCTGTTAGCTGCCGGACGCGCCTCCATGGTCGCGTGGAGTCGGCGTAAAGCCGCCACTGCAGCGAGGGCGGCGGGTTTGCCCGCTGCGGCCACGTCCAGCAGAGTTGGCAGGGCCGGCGATAACGCGCTCAGAGGGGGCGGCAGCAGCGAGTTGACGAGGTGCAACAGTTGCCCTAGCAGTACCGTCGCCCGTACCGATATGAACGTGTCGCTCGTCACTATCACTTCCGCCAAACCGTCGAGGAGGCCGGCCTGAGGATTTTAATCCATTAAAAGATATGCGAAGTGTTTCGAAACTGAGTCAAAAGGTAAAAAAAACATTATAAAAAAATCTACACATAACAATAACGTGCACATATTGTGTATTCAAAACTCTGCTAATAAGTTTGCGATTTGCTTTTGTGATTATTTGCGGGCAGATACAATAATTAAATAAAAGCTTTTAAAAATAGCCAGAAACCTGTGTAGAGTTTAGGAACACACACGTCATAATCTCATTACACTTACCTCCAAAAAGCACTGCAGTAGGAGCGCGAGGTGGACCTCAATAATATCGAGGCCGGTCGCGCTGAGGTGAGGTAGTATGGAGATGCCCTCCGCCGCTACGAACCCTTCGTTCAGGCGGAAAGAATCCTGAGAAAATATAAATAGTAATTATTATGACTCAACTTATTTCATTAACTATAAGGAAACTGTATAATATTTTGCCACTTTTAAAAGAAATTTTCTCTGCATTATCTTTATTTTTATTATTCTGTATTAAAATGAAAGTAATTTTTTTTTCTGCATTTGTTATTGCACTTTGTTTATTGTGAAGGTATAATAATTTTCTGCCAAAACAATTTTACAGATGCATATTATGTAGGTTTAAAGCATTAAACTTCACAGAAACTATATAGTACTAGTTTTGAAGCTAAAAACTATGTAGTACTTAGTTAAATTTAATAAACGGATCTAAGGGCCTGTTTCACTACTTCCTTATAAGTGCCGGATAGGCTATCCACCACTTAACTAGACAGATAGAGTTTGGAGAATCTGTCAAAAAAGTTGCGGATAGCCTATCCTGCACTTTATCAGGAAGTTGTGAAACAGGCCCTGAATGTTTTTACTTACTTGAAAGTCGGACGGATCAACGGCACCTAAAGCTACGGATATTTCGTCCGTCCACTCTGGCTGAGGTAGACCAACCAACTCATAAAGGAGATCCAAAATAGCTTTCTGTAAAAAATTGTGCTACTTGATTAGGTTTTCATTGCAACAACACTGTGGAAAGATTAAATCTTGAGAATATTACACTAATGAAATAAATGCAGCATTGATTTGATTTGAATGAAATTTTGAAACAGTTAAACTACAAAACGATATTCTCATCACGTTTTGATTTTGCCCAATCAAAAAGTTTTACACTCTTTGATTTGGCAAAGTGAAAACTCGAAAAAATTCGTTGTTTGGCGTTTATTTTCAGTTGACGAGAATGCTCTGCTGTTTGATAGAATTCAAACTAGTTTGAAGATAATATTTTGGGGTTAAAGTAACATAATCAGAGGATGGAGGAGGAATTGCTCGGCAATGATTCGGCTCTACTATTAGCATGATACTCAAGCTGTGATATTTTAATTCAGTACCTGTATTTTCTGCAACATTTCTGTTTAGGCTATAGTACCATCGAGGAAATTGATTCATAGGCAGTTGATAGACCCACGTCATTTGGTCAAATAATATTCAATTCAATGTTAAATGTGCTCTGTCACCTGGGTTTTACATAAAGCGACCAAATTACTTAGGTCCCCATCTGCCTATGAATCAACTTCTCTGATAGTACAATATCAAATGCAAAAGAAAAAATTATAACACTAATAAAACACACTTTTCTTGCACTTTTTCCACTATATTAAAATATTATATTATAACTTTTAACAAATTACACTACCGGTTTCGAAATAATTCATCATCAGGTGTTATTCATTCATTCACCAGTTTTTTTTTAATTAAATAAGGGGGCATACGAGCAAACGGGTCACCTGATGGTAAGCAACTACCGTCGCCCATGGACACTCGCAACATCAGAAGAGCTGCAGGTGCGTTGCCGGCCTTTTAAGAGGGAATACGCTCTTTTCTTGAAGGTTTGCAGGTCGTATAGGTCCGGAAATAGTGCTGGTGACAGTTCGTTCCAGAGTTTTACAGTGCGCGGCAGAAAGTTACGCGAAAAACGCACTGTGGAAGACTGCCACTCATCAAGGTGATGAGGATGGTATGTTTTTCGCGTGGGACGATGGCGAAAAGTTGCAGGTGGTATGATTCCGAACAATTCCTCAGAGCACTCCCCGTGATACAACCGATAGAGGATGCAGAGTGAAGCTACATCTCGGCGTAATTCCAAGGGGTCCAAGCTGTTTGAAACACTATGGCAGTCAACAATTCGAGCGGCCCTTCGTTGGATACGATCCAGAGGGAGCAGTTGGTATTTTGGCGCCCCTGCCCAGAGATGAGAACAATATTCCATATGAGGCCGAACCTGCGCCTTGTAGAGTTGTAGGCGCTGGTCCGGACTGAAGTACTGTCTCGCTCTGTTAAGAACACCAAGCTTCTTCGAGGCTAATTTGGCCTTACCCTCTAGATGATATCGGAACTGGACTTCGCTCGATATGTTGACGCCAAGTATCTCAATGCTAGGGGAGATGGTTAAAGATGTGCCCTCGAAACGAGGATATACGACCATTGGTGACTTTTTAGTGGTGAACGCGCAGACTTGTGTCTTGGCGGGGTTGAATTGGACCAAGTTACGTCTACCCCATTCAGAGACCTTCTCCAATGAATTCTCCACCTTAGACACAAGCTCGTTTCGACTCTCAGTGACATTTTGCCGAGAAATATTGGGGGAGCCGGTATATACAGCATCACCTGTACTATCATCCGCATAGCAATGAATGCCGCTGGTCTGCAACATGTCATTGATATGCAGTAAGAATAGAGTAGGCGATAGCACACAGCCCTGAGGAACACCGGCATCAACAGACTGAGTTTCCGAGCATTCGCCGTCAACTACGACCTTTATGCTTCTGTCTGCTAAGAAACCAGTGACCCACTTACATAATTTCTCGGGCAGCCCGTATGATGGAAGCTTTGATAGCAGCGCTTTATGCCAAACCCGATCAAAGGCCTTCGCAATTTCCAAACTAACAGCCAATGCCTCTCCCTTCGACTCAATTGCCTCAGCCCAACGATGAGTCAGGTACGCCAAGAGATCACCAGCCGAGCGACCCTTACGGAACCCGTATTGTTTGTCGCTTAGTTACCCCTGGCCGTCCAAGTATCGAAGAAGCTGGCTATTGATAATGGATTCCATTATCTTCGAGAAGAGAGAGGTTATAGCGATTGGTCTGTAGTTGGAAGGATTTGAGCGATCACCTTTTTTGGGGATCGGGTGCCATGTGATCGGATTCCAGGAAGCCGGGACGATTCCAGTGGAATAGAAGAGCCGAAAAAGACGCGTCAAGACCGGAGCCAACTCTGGAGCACACTTTTTCAACACAATAGGCGGGATTCCGTCAGGCCCACTCGACTTTTGGATATCAAGGGAACGGAGGGCTTTTCGCACTGAGCGCTGATGAAACCGAATATCCGACATGATGCTCGTGCATCGCGGTATGGTCGGCGGTTTCTGCCCCCCGTCATCCAGGGTCGAGTTTGACGCAAAGAGCTTGCCCAGAAGATCGGCTTTGTCTTTTGCGTCTTGGGCCAACGACCCATTTCCTACGTGTAGGGATGGTAGGGTTGGCTTGCAGAAATTTCCTTCAATAGCTTTTGGCCAGAGACCAGAATGCACGGGTTCCCGAGGGGAGGCGCTCAAGTCTCTTGCCAATTCTATTGACGTGCTGTTGCTTTGCCCGAGTAATCTCTTTCTTGAGGGACCTAGAGGCAAGGTTGTACTCCTTTTTATATGTGCTGGTATTTAAATCCCGAGCAGACACTGCGTTGGCCCAGGATTGGTAAGCCTCCTGCTTCCGGCGAGAAGCTTTTTTGCGGGATGAACCAAACCAGGGACGAAATCTGCCGCCAATTGGCACTACAGAGGATGGAATGAAAAGTTCCATCCCCTTGCATCACCACATCGGCAACAGAGTTGGCAGTGTTGTCGGGATCATCCGGCGAGAAGCACACGTGCCCCCAAGGATAGGATGCAAGGTGTCAATTATTTCGAAACCAGTCGTGTAATTTGTTAAAAGTTATAATATAATATCTTAATATAGTGGAAAAAGTGCAAGAAAAGTGTGTTTTATTAGTGTTCAACATGAATTTCCACCAAGAACCGACAGTACAATCAATTACGGATAAAAAATTATAAAACAATGGCGTATACTCACTCGAACCTCAAGGCGAGGTAGGTATAACGCGTGTACTAACGCCCTCAAGCCTCCCGGAGCCTGCGGATGACAGAAGTGCAGCAGGCCGGGCCAGCTGCGCAACACACACAACAGTGCGAGACGGCTACACGTGAAACGCATCTCACGCTCATCTCTGCAAGTGAAGAAAAGTCCATTATATGTATACAATTGTTACAACTTTACGATTGATATGCAAAATAGAATTTTAAAAAGATAAAACCGACTTCAAAATCGTACGTATTTGAGAATTAAAATTCCATATCTCACAAACTACTGAGAGTAGGTAGTGCTAGCATTTGCTAAGTCATTTCATACCGACCAAATTTTTGTCCAGCGGTAGCTTAATATTTATCAATCAATATAATCAGCGTCGATCGCCGCACCCGTGGTGGAATGATAACTGAGAGTATTTCAAAGTTGGAAAAATAATAGTTGCGAAAAGTGATTTTATACCGAATGAAACTTCGATGGATGATTATTGAGGTCATGTTTAACCAAAAAATCACCGTCAGCCGTATTGCAGACGGGGGATTCAACGTCAGTCGCGTTACTGAACATGTAAAACTTTTTTGAATATAAAGTCATTTAATACCGTACAAAATGTATACAGGTGAATGTTTCTATTTTGTAAATAATAAAGAAAACCGTCAGTCGCTAATACGATGGTGGAAAAACCGTCAGCCAGCAATATAAGTTATGACCAATATAGCCCTACTTCGCGCTCAATGTATCCTAGGGCGTCGCGTAGACGACATTTCCACCTGCAAACATTCAGCTGACGGCGATTTTAGTTTGAATTAACCATAAAATTATCTCACATAGCAATTTTAAGTAATTAATTCGATAGTCAATATTTGTGAAGAAGAATTATATACATTTTACTTTAAAAGCGCCATCTGTTGTTATATACTAAAACTAAAATAACACCTACCGAACCTAAACGTGTATAATCTAGATATGAACATTTATTGGGTGCGAATTGGGATCTTTTTAATGTCAATTCAATACGATTCCCAACAACAACTTTGAGATGCTCTCAATTTTTATTCCACCCAATATGAAGTGGCTGACGATCAAAGCTGTTATGTATTAGTGGAATACTATTATTGTAACGATTTTCGCTTGGTATGAAATGACTTTTTAAACTGAGCACGACCTCCCCTACTAGAACCTATTTTGATGAAACTTGCAGTATTACTAAGTTGAACAATATCTAGTACATCAAAAGTTATTCTTATAACTCAAATTATTTTTATGACAAAAAATAATTTTATGAAAGAAACTTGCATACATGTTTTTTTCATAGACATAATTGTTTATGAACTACATAGACTTAAAGTGTTACTTATCCTTACTTTTTTAGTAATTTTATAAATGCGAAAGCGTGTCTGTCTGTCTGTTACCTCTTCACGCCCAAACCGCTGAACCGATTTTGCTTAAATTTAGCATGAAGACACTTTGAGTCCCGGGAAAGGACTTAGGATACTTTTTATCCCAGAATAATGTACGGTTTCTGCGTGATAAACGATTTTAGGCGCAACGGAGTTGCAGGCATCATCTAATATGATCATAAAATATGAGCAATAAACATTTCTATATTTACATAAAAACAACTTAGATATCAACATACCTGCTACTATCAGTACCAGCTGGTCGGAAGTGAAAATCACAGTATGGAGAGCTCAGGCAAGTTAGATCGATTCTCGCAGTGTTACGTGGGTTTGGATTATTGAATGTGTGAAGTAGAACACCACATAGCGCTTCAGCCATTCTGGGAGTAGCACATTCAGCCAACTGTCTTGTAACCGCAGTCACTCCACCACAGGATATAAATAAATCTGGATTCAGCACACCTTAAAACCATCATAACAATAAATTAAATATGAATGTATTTTATTATTGTGGAAATAAAAATACAGTTTTTAAGAATGAAGTTTAAAGTCTTTCCATTTTGTTACTACACTTTCTTGTTAATACACTTTTCTATAGTTTAGAGAGAAAGATGAGAGACAAAACATATATTTCTATCCTTCATAGAGTATTTGTCTTCTTCTTTTTCTAATAAAATACTAAAATTTTAACTTACATATTTCTGCCAATGTTGCTATGGCTGGTCTTGACAACCGATCACCAGTTCCGTCTCCCGCACTGCCTGCCCTCGCAACAGATGCCAGACACCTAAGCAGACCTTGATCTACATAAGCAGACCTATGTCGACTTTGGCCCTGGTCTACTGCTCCAACCACAGCTATAATTCTCCTTACTACTCTTAATGCCTGAGCTCTTTCCTCCTCATTACGTAACATCAAATCCATTGACCTAGAAATTATGGATTGTAAGAGTTTTGCCAAATTATACCTACTCATTCATGCAATAAACACAAAGCAAATAATAAACAATAGTTAATTAATATTTTGACTATTTAGTATCTAATAAAGTCAATTTTGTAGTCAAAATAATAAATGTCCGACAATAGTTAATTAATATTTTGACTATTTAGTATCTAATAAAAAGTCAATTTTGTTTAACTTTCTTTCACTCTATCCAACTATTTTGAACCTTTGCCACTCTTTGCCATAATGTAGCATTTTCCACAATTTGTTTAATCCGATTTTTAACTCATAGTACATATTGTTTTTATTGCTTATCACAACCATACAAAATTATATTACCCTTGTTGTAACTTGTATGTTTTGTTATGTGGTACATAGCCGGTTTTATTTGACGTAACAATATTGATGGTAATACTGGTATAGTACAATGGAAATATTGTTACCTACCTTACTACTAAATAGGGTAATTTCATCACATTAAACGTAGCAACATCACTCTCAGTTTTTAATAAATATCGTAGAACTCTTAAAGCAGCTGCTCTTATGACCATCGACTGATCAACTAGACTCACACGTAGGCTGCAATACGAAAGCATCACATTTTAATAAAATATAATATTATGTCTTGATCTGATATTAATTCATGAACAAATATAGATGTTTTATGTGACTCGTAATAGAAATGTTGAAAAAAATAAGAAAAACCAAAACATACATTTTTTTACATTTCAATCAACAACAGAAAAACAGAAATATGAGTCCTGAATAAAAGGAAGATGTGACAAATATATTACTTACCAAACCATCAACTCATCAGTGGTGAATCCCAGGTCACATCTTTCTTCCTTTCGCAAAAGCATTACTAGGGCGTTTAGGTAGGACATTCTAAGACTATCTGAGTTTTGCATACTTCTAAAACCTGGCTTAAAATCGGTAGGCACATTCTTGTTAGTGGGTGAGGTATCAGGGTGGAACGGTTTTTTTAAGTATAGACCTTGAATAATTTCGATTATATTCTCTTCAGGAGTTTTATTTTTAGTGTCTAACCTATATACTTCATCACCATGTTTACCTGTAATTATTGAGAATTTCGTTTGATCACTCGAGCATTTTAGGCATAAAACCATAGCAAAAGATGTTGATGACTCCTTCACTACATGTTTTTTGATAATCTTATAGTTATAAGCCAATTATTTTACTAATATTTACCTTTCCTACGACTCAATCTATTTTCGAAAGTAGCCATTATACCATTTTCTCCTCGCACTTAATGAATCGACACAAAGGTAGTAAAAAGTAAGTAATACACGGTAATAGCATTTACATTATTTGAATTCTTTCGTAAATTATATAAAATCCAATGCAAAAATGTTTAAACTTTAGTTCCTGTTAAGTTGAGAAGACGCATTGTTAATTTGACATTGATGACATTTCTTCGTCTTCTTCTTCAATTTTTTTTTCATGAAAATAAAGGCACAGTTGTTAACAAAAATGACTAGGTAGTAGATTGGACTCTACCAATTACCAGTCATTGGACAAAACACAAAAACACCTTAATATTTATATTTTATTAATGTTGCTTTTAAAATTGTCTGTTTTTAAAGAAAAAAAACGCCTGATTTTAAAGAAAAACAGGTAGTTTTTAGAGCAACCTTAATGCTAAGTACTCACATACGGTTTTGCTCGATAGTTTTACTCAAAATCGAGCGAAAACCACCGTGTAGACCGCAAAACTCACAGCTCGAAGGCTCGCATCGAGCCAGTTTGAAGGCTCGAATCGAGCCGGCTTGACAAATTTTTTGATACAACTCTTCCTTAGTTTTTATCAGGGATGTAACGGAGGTAACTATATCGGAACCGAAGTCGGAGTCGGAGTTTTCAAATTTGACTTATCGGAATCGGAACCGGAGTCGGAACCGAAGTCGGAGGTAGAGTTAGAAGTGGTGGCAGGAGAGAGGTCTGTTTTTAAGGACCAATAAAACATGATTAAGTCACGAATTAACAAGTGAAAAAAATAATAGACGAAAGTACGCACATAGCGGGGGTCGGGAGGGTTCCTCGCGCTACATAATAATATACATAGTAATAATAGTATGAACCAGTTTAAATACCCGTTGACGCGGGCCACCGCGCGCCGCTTTGTTCTGCTTCGACCTCCGATTAACCTCCGATTTGAAAGCATCGGAGGCGAAGTCGGAACCGAAGGTGTAATATTAACCGGAGGTTCCGACTTATCGGAACCGAAGTCGAAGCTTCGTAACATCCCTTCGGTCGGTTTTTATTATTCGTGGCCTACGAATAATAAAAACTATTGAGTGTAGATAGAGGAGAACTATTTTATATGGGGGATATTTGAAAAAGTGTCCAGCTGTACGCAGTAAATAACAGTTGAAAAATCCTCCAAGAGTGGCGCTAGCTGCAACAAAGGGTATGGAATGAATGTACAAAATATAAATTGAATAGAATAGAATAGTACAAATTGAATAGATCAAAATATAAATAGAATTACTGGGTTAATACCAATATATTTTGTAAAATATAACCTAAAAAAGTTGGTACCAGCCCGGAAAAGTTCTGAGATCCTTGACATAGCAATTACGCTAAGGTAAGCTGGTACCGACTTCAAAAGCATGAAGATTGAGTACAGAAATAGTTGAGGTTGAGGCGAAGTTTGAAGACGCCACTATAATAAGGAATAAGAATTATTTGATTGTTTTTAGATTAAGAATAAATAAGTATTACTTTTGTTTTTACCTTGGAAGTCGGTTTTAATTTTTTGTTAAAAAATAATAATTTTACCCTTTTTAGTTACATAATATGAGACAACAAGGCTTTATAGCTTGTTGTCAGTTGTACATATCACTAGCGGGCGCCCGCGGCTCCGCCCGCGTGGAGGTTACGGCTGCAAAAAGCCTACCCAGGAAAGACTCGGTCAGCAAAATGATTCCCAGGTCAATTCACAGATTCCGACACTGACATCGATGACGCGGACGCAGTCATTATCCGAAGGGTGTACACTGTACAGTGCACACTGCACAGATTGTCTTCCTCCCGCAAGCGCATCCCGCTTGGTGACGCTGACGCCTACTATCGTAATATTTTAATTTCGCCATAATTTCAAAACCAAACGTCCAATTTTAATCATTCACAGACCAAATTTTATCTACATAAACTGTACTTAGTGATGAAATAATTTATTTTGATAAGGATTAATGGCATGAGTAAAATAAACGCGTTTAAATGTTGTCCAAAAAAATTTAAGATTTTTAAATAAAAAAATGGTTATTGTGCCTCACTCGACATAGATAAGTATAGTGTGTCACGGACTTTTTTGTAGATATTTATAAGATCTACAATACTTAGAACATTTTATGGTTCTATCTTTTATAGTTTCGGCAGCGTACGCAAAATAAGTAACTTTTCTGGTTGATTTTTTCATCTGGCGTCTGAAAAACCCAAATATCTTACGAAACCCTATTTGTTCCAAAATAAAATGTAGCCTATGCTTAGCAGAAATAATGTAGGATTTGCTTGGGGTGGTTTAAATAAAGCCAAAATCCTCAAACTTGTATCTATAAGGATTCAAAAGTTCTGTTGGGTACCTTCAGAACCAGGGCATATCCTGGTGCAAAATCTTACTTTTTGGTAGTATATGCCTGAAATACTTCAGAAAAAAATGAAATCACCATATGTTCCCATATAAATTTCAAGAAGTCCCCTCGATTCCTCATGGACCCCATCATCAAATCACCATTTTTGTGAACATGGTACCAACCTCGGATTTAACCCTGTGCAACAACAAAAGAATCATGAAAATCGGTCCATAAACGGCGAAGTTATGGTTGAACATACAAAAAAAAAAGAAAAAAACAGACGAACATATAACCTCCTCCTTTTTGGAAGTCGGTTAAAAAGAAAATTTATAAGTTTAATAATCATGCTATTTATGGCATTAGTGATAAAAATGTCACATCAAGTAATAATTTGGCTTCAAATGTTGCATAGTTTTTTACGTGCACTTTAGGGATGCACTTTACTTGAAGTATAGTTTATCGATAAAAATATTGTCATGGACTAAATGATTTTGTTTTCAGGATTTGAAAATACTTCAAAATAGACGACGAACAGAAATATTTAGATGCAAGTTCACCAATTTTAAGCTATGGATTTCCGCAAAGTAACGCCTGATTCCATTAACTATTTAGTTATTTTTGTAAACAAATGAGGTTTCGAATAGTACGCATCGCGCAATATTTCTTTACCCTTTTCTTTTTATTGTCCATTGTGAGATTAATATCAATTCTGTGATAGCGATCGAATAAGTTATGCAATACGCAGGTATGCAACGAACAACTCGTGCGCGTGCGTCACCGCTCGCTTGTGAGTCCCTACTTATTTGCCGCCCGCGGGTGGTAATACAGTTCGATCACTATGCCTATTCGCGCGAGTGGGACAGGCCTGCCTGTAGTATAATAGGTTTGCATTCATATTTTGGCAACACTACGAACGTCACCTGTCAAAGCCAAAAACTATGGCCGTGTTGTAATTCGTAGTGCGTGCCGAATTATAAATTTTGTTCAATAGATTACCGAGATCCCTTCAAAATAAAACATCGATAGAAGATTTCGGTGTTCACTTCACTAATAAAGTGTATGAATCACATTGAACAACATGCAAGCGCCTATAGAGGTAGATTTGACGATGTGCCGAATATGTTTGGCGAAGAAGAAATCATTATGTCCTTTATTTAAGTACAAATTGTCTGGAAATTATGCTGAAATGCTTACATCGATAGCCGATGTCAAGGTAGGTACATAAATAGAATTACAGACACAAATACAATGTATCTGGTGAATGGTGACAAACCAGTTTATTCTCTTTCATCGGTTATATTAATGATTATTAGCGTTATAAAGATTCATCTGTTATTCAGGCTATCTTTATGGGTATAAGGTTATACTATGTTTGAAATAACCAAAGTATTCAACAACTTAAACACATGTTATTGCAGTTGTTCCATTGACGTTATGGGTTATCAATTATCAAAGTTTGCAAACTTAAACCTTATCTTCTAGAAATAAATGTATTTTTACCATTGTATGACTAGAAACATATTATAGTATTATTACCATTCATTTGGTAATGATTATTATCAGTCATTCTCATAAACGAATAATAAAATTATTACAGGTTGCTTCAAATGATGGTTTGCCAGAGAAAATATGCACAAAATGCTGTGTTTCACTGGAGAAGGCGTTTTTACTTAAAACCATTGCTGAAAGGTAATAGGAATTGTAAAAATGTTTATATGAAAATTGAGTTGTAACCATGGGCGCCGGTGGGGGGGTGTCAGGTGGTGCACTTGCACCCCTTGGGAATCACGGGACCAACAGGAATTATTAAAATAAAAAGCAGTATGTTGGAAGCCGTACAAAGATAGTTCGTAATGTTTCGGCACTTAAATATGTATAATATTCTGTTGATGTAAATAGACAGTCACTGTTGTTCATAAAAAGTAAAAAGAAAAGAAAGAAAAGTAAAATCTTTCTGCCGGCGCCCATGGTTGTAACTTGTAACTAGCATTTTAATTTTTTTTTATAAAATATAATATAGTACTTAGTTTACAATTTAGTAATGACTATTTACTGTCCAAGTTCAATAACAGGTCACCATCTGTCAGCTTTCAAAATATGTTTAAACTGATTTTGTTCCTCAACAGATCTGATAAAAAATTGAGAAAATTGATTGCGCAAGTAAAATGTAGTGTTCCCACAAAAAAGATATCCTTTGATTCTTTTACTGACATCAAAGAAGAGATTGCCCCTCTTGCTGTAAAAATGGAGCCAAAATGGGAAATGGAGATTGACCTAGACGCTAATGCTCCAAAGGGCAGGATTGAAACAATCGATGGACAGGACATTGTTATAGCAAATACTGTCATACGCAAGGTGGACCATGCTGGTGATAGCAGATCCTCAAAGCAGAATGATTATGGTGATGTGAGTAATTTAACCTATCAAGTAGATTTCCAAGAATCCACGATTGAAGGATTTAAAAAAAAATATAGATTTTATTATCAATAATTAGTGTCCGACCGAAACTGATTTTTCAACCGAAACCGAAACCGAACTTTCGGCCTTACTCCCAGTTTCGGCCGAAACCGAAACCGAAACTTGGTAAAACATTCACAATTACGACTATTTACTGAAATTTATTGATTTTTAACATAAATTACAACTTTTTAAAGTAAAGAAAAAGTACCACATTGATTTTTTAACTTTTTGCGACATTTCTTAAAATAAATATTATTAATCTTAGACTCGAATATGTTCCCTAGAAACTTTTTTAATACATGTATAAAAATACAAAAATATATAAAACATAAAAATCATCGCGTGACGTAACATAGTCTTAGATTCATTAATCGCGATTAAAAGAAGAATGTAAAATCTATTTGAAACAAAACGAGATTTATGTCGCCATATAAACGGGTACATTGTTCAATGAGAACTTAGTTTAATCAAACGAAATTTCAAGTGCGATTGGTGAAATCCCCGTTAATCTTTCGATCGTGGATTCTTGGAAATCTATTGTTATTCTATTGTGTCTTGCTCACCGGTGAGCTTATGGGGCTTGGTGGGAAACGAAGGATTACCCTAAGAAATAAGAGCAGAAGTTATTTCAAGTCATTTTATTTAGGAGCGATTTCACCTACGAAATAGAACGCGCTTAGTGTACACTAAATCGGTTCTAAACGTATAAACGCATTTATAGCACCAAATTGCAATTCACCAACATAACGTTCACAGCAAATTCGAGTTTTATCTTCAGAACGTCCAATGTTGTACGGTTAAACTTCATAAAAGCCGTTAAAGTCCTGTCAGTGTAGAGTCATGGCGAATCGAAAATCATAGACGAAAAAAATGTCAAGATGACAGTTTTGATAGATGCGTTTGGGTAGTTTATGTATTGTTTCTTGCTTTTTGTTGATAAAATAACGTAACTAGACTCAAAAATGATAAAACAATGTAAAATCATCGCGTAATGTCACATAAACTTAGATTTATTACCTAATCGTGATGAAGAGAAGATTAGGAACAAAACGAGTTTTACATCCCCATAGGAAAGCGTTTACACGTGGGAGAGCCATGCTTAAACGTGGGAGAGCCATGCTTCGGCACGAATGGGCCGGCTCGACCGGAGAAATACCACGTTCTCAAAGAAACGCTTGCGCTGTGTTTCGCCGAGTGAGTGAGTTTACCGGAGGCCCAATCCCTTACCCTATTCCCTTCTCTAACCTCCCCTATTTCCTTCCCTTCCCATCCCTACCCTCCCCTATTCCTTCCCTTCCCATACCTACCCTCCCCTATTACCCTATTCCCTCTTAAAAGGCCGGCAACGCACCTGCAGCTCTTCTGATGCTGCGAGTATCCATGGGCAACGGAAGTTGCTTTCCATCAGGTGACCCGTTTGCTCGTTTGCCCCCTTATTTCATAAAAAAAAATCAGAACTAAGTTTTATAAAACGAAGTTGTGTGATTGGTGAAATCCTCCCTTAGACAATAACGACGTACCACTGAAAACACAACCAATTGCAGTATATTATTTTTATGGGAAACATGGACACGTCACACGACCGCGGTCGTAGTTCAAAACGAAATTACTAAGCAAAGTAGCAGTTGACGTCACATTTTTTTGCCCCAGAAGGCGTTTTGCCACTAAACCTGAAAAATATGCTGAGGGCCGCAAGAGTGAAGCTTACGGGGAAGTGGACTAAATAAGATTCTAGCAGGGTAGGAACGGTCTAAGAGATTGCGTGTCCATAGTTAAAAGTTAATTTTAAATATTTAAATAAAACTCGTGTTAAAAGGAAAAGAGTGTGGCGAGATGATTTACTAGATAAAACTCGCAAGATATATCCTAATTTATCCTTTAATCTCACAGTCAAACAAAATTCTTAAGAAAATAAAGTTCATACACAATATAATCAATTTATCATAGCATACGTAATTTGCCAACAGTTATGTATAGGTATTAAATAAGCCTGCGTTTGTCGTAAAAATAAAATTGAATAATATAATTTCGATAACAATAAGTTTTAACAATTTAATGAAAATAAAACGAAATGCTAATTATTGATTTGGGACTAATCTGGAAAACATAATCACAAAACACGATTAAATAGATGGTGGCGAACTGAGCCGGGGCCTCGCTGGCAAGCAAGCACGAGTTAACTGCGAAGTTTACCGAACAACGCATGAATTTCGGCGGGGTCGAAAGTTTCGGCTATATTTTGGCCGAAACCGAAACTAAGGCCGAAACCAGATTTTTTGGCCGAAACTGGCCGAAACCGAAACCGAAAGTTCGGTCGGTCACTATCAATAATATTAGGCAATTTTACTTGTTCTTTTTGCAATTGTGTTATTTATATTTCAAATTGAAAGTATCATGCTTAAATACTTTTAACAGAAATAGTAAAAAAAAAATGATATTTAATCAATATTTAACTTTAAGAGTGTTGGTGATGTTGGCTATTAGTAGAACTACTATGCCTATTTGTAAATGATGTTGATGATTAATTGGACAGAGTTGTATCTCTAATATTATCATACATTATTCACCCATACCTAGAGCAAACATTTGTTTCATTTTTAGGCAGACTTTTTTGATGATGACTTATTTCACAATGATGATGATAACGATGAAGATTATGTACCAGATAAAGAAGTTATGAGCAAAATCAAATTTAAGAAGCCAAAGTTAACCAATATAAAAGTCTTTAAAGCAAAGAAACCAGCAAAGAAAACAAAAGCTAATAATAAAATTAAAGAGGAGTTGCTAGCTAGTGATGTAGACATTTCAAGTGGAGAAGTACCTACGAGAATTGCCTGTTGTAAGTATTAATATTATGTTTTTTAAAATAATTATTTACAATACACATTTTAACAACAATTATACTAAAGAGAAATGTACCTACTTCAGTTTTCTAGTTGTGCCATATTAAATTAAATTAATGCCTTATTAAAACT
This sequence comes from Polyommatus iphigenia, assembly GCA_963422495.1. NCBI lineage: Eukaryota > Metazoa > Arthropoda > Insecta > Lepidoptera > Lycaenidae > Polyommatus > Polyommatus iphigenia. The sequence goes on along the minus strand of OY730187.1, from coordinate 22,502,256 downwards.
TTCAAAACAAGGCATTTCATTAGCATTGTTGAATAGCTTTGTCCACACTGTGCCTTTTTCTGTTCGTCAAGGGCATGCGTTATAGCGCAGTCAACAGCGAACGTGAAGCATGCCCGCGACGCATGCAATCTGATCGTCAAAAACTTTCGCTTTGTTAAAATGACAGTTGGCGTTGCGTTCTTTGACGCATTCAATTATGGAATGCGCCAAAACGAAAGTTGAATGAAATAAGATGACGAAAATTGAAGACGAAAGCGCATAATGTGGACATAGCTATTGGCTAACTTGTTTGCGTCAATTAGCCTAAGTGTTAGTTAATAGAACTCCAGCCATTGGTCATAAAACATTTTGTAACAGCAAAGTTTTAGATTAAATTATCTTTTAGATCCCATTCTTAAAAACGGAGCTAAAGGTGCCCCAATATACTTGAAAAGGCCAAAAGACGCGACGATTGTAAAAGTCCACAACTACAAGCCCCCAGCTCGCGATGGGTCGAGGATTAAGAAACATGTACAGAAAGAACGAGAGAAATTAGTTTGTCCTGTCTGTGGCATATTGACATACACTTTAGGAAACCACATAGCGACACATGAAGGTAAATATATATCTTATTCTGAATATGTATTAATATATTTTGAGCTTGGGCTTCGTTGAGTATCTTAGGAAAAAGCACTATTAATAATTTATCCTAAATGTAGTTTACATGCCTTCTAATAGGGTACAATGATCATCAAACTGAGGACGCCTTCAGATAACGTCACCAGTAGTGCGGCAGCCGCGCGACTTCTATACTAAAGAGAACGTAATGTGAAGGCGTCCTTAAGTTATGAACTAAAGACTTATATTATGCAAGTTCAAAATTGAAAATGCATAACGATAGTCGATAATATTATATATAAAGAATTTAAACTATTACAGAAAAGAAGAAGTTTACGTGCCCTGAGTGTCCTCGCACATTTGCGCAGAAGAACAACTTGGCGATACATCTCAAGAAGCACAGCGGTATCAAGGACCACATTTGTGACGTATGTGGGGCTGGATTCTATACACAAAAATCTTTAGCAAGGTAAAGCACCTAACATTTTGTTAGTGTCCGACCGAAACTGATTTTTCAGCCGAAACCGAACTTTCGGCCTTATTCTCAGTTTCGGCCGAAACCGAAACCGAAACTTGGTAAATTTTTACTTTAAATTGAATTTTTTACTTTTTGCGACATTTCTTAAAATAAATATTATTAATCTTAGACTCGAACATGTTCTCTTCAAACTTTTTTGTACTATATTCCGTTTTTATACGAATCCAAGTAGGTGCGATTTCACCTAAGAAATGGAACACGCTTAATGTACACTAAATCGGTTCTAAACGTATAAACGCGTTTATAGCATCAAATTGCATTTCACTAACATAACGTTCACAGCAAATCCGAGTTTTATCTTCAGAACGTCCAATGTTGTACGGTTAAACTTACACTTACATAAAAGCCGTTAAAGTTCTGTCAGTGTAGTGTCATGGTCAATTGAAAACTACTAACGAACTACCCAAACGCATCATTTTTTCGTCTAATAAACTTATGTATCGTTTCTTGCTTTTTTGTTGATAAAATAACATAACTAGACTCCAAAATGATAAAACAATGTAAAATCATCGCGTGACGTCACATAAACTTAGATTTATTAATCGTGATTAAGAGAAGATTACAAAATCCATTTGAAACAAAACAAGATTTACATCCCCGTAGGAACGCGTTTAACGAGAACTAAGTTTGATAAAACGAAGTTGTGTGATTGGTGAAATCCTCCCTTAGACATTAACGACGTACTACCGAAAACAAAATCAATTGCAGTATATTATTTTTATGGGAAACATCGACACGACCGCGGTCGAAGTTCAAAACGAAATTACTAAGCAAACTTGCGGTTGACGTCACATTTTTTTTGCTCCAGAAGGCGTTTTGCCACTAAACCTGAAAAATATACTGAGAGCCGCAAAAGTGAAGCTTAGGGGGAAGTGGGCTAGATAAAATTCTAGCAGGGTACGATCGGTCTAAGAGACGTGCGTGTCCATAGCTAAAAGTTAATTTTAAATATTTGAATAAAACGCGTGGTAAAACGAAAAAAGTGAGGCGAGATGATTTACTAGATAATTTTTCGCAAGATATATCCTATAATCTCATAGTCAAACAAAATTCTCAAGTTTAAAAATAAAGTTCACACACAATATAATCAATTTATCATAGCATTTACTAAATCGTTTGTTTGGGAATCATTGTTAAAATAGCATGTAATTTGCCACTAGTTATGTATAATATTAATCCTTCGATCGTGAATTCTTGGAAAGCTATTGTTATTTTATTGTGTCTCGCCCACCGGTGAGCTTATGGGGCTTGATGGCCTGAATAAGCCTGCGATTGTCGTAGAAATAAAATTCAATATTATAATTTCGATAAAAATAAGTTTAGACAATTTAATGAAAATAAAACGAAGTGCTAATTTTTGATTTGGGACTAATTTGGAACACATAATCTCAAAACACGATTAAATAGATGGTGGCGAACTGAGCCGGGGTCTCGCTGGCAAGCAAGCACGAGTTGGCTGCGAAGTTTACCAAACGACGCATGAGTTTCGGCGGGGCCGAAAGTTTCGGCTATATTTTGGCCGAAACCGAAACTAAGGCCGAAACTAGATTTTTTGACTGAAATTGGCCGAAACTGAAACCGAAACCGAAAGTTCGGTCAGTCACTACATTTTGTAGCCAGCAGTTTTCACATTGACTTAGATATGAAAGCTTATCGTTATTGGGTAATTTTAGGGAACAAATGAATACAATATGAAGTATTATTAGTTTGTAATAATGCCCCAAGCATGGTAAAGCTATTTCAGAAATAATATATTTATATAAATTTCAGTAATAATAAGTTTACTGAGTGAGTTTTGCGAGGTGTCGTTTAAAATACCGGCAACGTAAAAATTTTAGTTTAATGTTTTCTTTCCAGGCATAACCTAATACACAAGGGCGAACGACCATACCCCTGTAACCTGTGTTCAAAGACCTTTATTGCAGTAAGTAACACATAATAATAATATATACCTAATATTTGAACTCACACCTCTAACCATGATTAGACAGAATAAATGTATCAAACATATAATAGACATCTCATCACCTCTATCCCCATAAGCGTGTGGTCGTGTTGGGGAATAAAGAGTGGTAAAAGTTCTTCCTCTGTTATTATAGGATATATTAGTGCAATGTTTTTGCACTTATTTAACAATACAAACGTTTTGCACGTCCGTGTCGGATTAGCGGACTTGTCGGATTATACATCTAGTACTTTTAGTCTGATTAACAAGTGCCATTTTCCTCAGAACCTGATCTAATGCACCGAAAATTATGATTTTGGTCTCATTCGATTCGGAATACCATCTAGAACAGATCTAATGCACCGAAAATTATGATTTTGGTCTCATTCGATTCGGAATATCATCTAGAACATTCTATCAAAATTCCAAGAGGGGCTGAAAAAAAATGCAAAAGTTATAAACAATTAAGTAAACATAAAAAGAAGGGTTTAGTTTTCTTTTTATATTTCGAAAACTATTTGAGATAATCAAAATTTGAAAATAGATCCTTAAAGAGCAGGAAATTTCCTAAAAAAAGTCCTAGATCCTGGAACCTTATCAACAATCCTTATAACTTTAATTGAGCGGCGAAAGTAACGGTAAAAACGCGTAGTTCGGATTTCGCGTGAATTGTCGCAATCTGCCACGTGAACTAAAAAATATATTTTAACTGATTAAATATTAATATAAAGAAATAAAAAAAATTGGGTACTAAGTAGATGTATCAATGAACAGTTATCTGTCAACAAAAATAAATTATCACAATTTGTTTAATTGTTATGCTTTTGTTCATTTGTTAATAGTCACCATTTTAATGTTAACATAAAAAGGCTGATTATTTCAAAACAAGAAATCTAGAAATTTTTATTATTCTTTTGAGCTAATCTTAAAAGGGCTTATAAGAGATATCCGTTGAAAAAATTCATTTTTTTTTATTAACACCCGAACCCGTTACTTTCGCCTATCAATTAAAGCTATAAGGATTATTGGTAAGGTTCCAGGATCTAGGATTTTTTTTTAGGAAATTTCCTGCTCTTTAAGGATCTATTTTCAAATTTTGATTATCTCAAATAGTTTTCGAAATATTAAAAAAAAACCAAACCCTTCTTTTTATGTTTACTTAATTGTTTATAACTTTTGCATTTTTTTTCAGCCCCTCTTGGAATTTTGATAGAATGTTCTAGATGGTATTCCGAATCGAATGAGACCAAAATCATAATTTTCGGTGCATGAGATCAGGTTTTGACAAAAATGGCACTTGTTAACCAGAGTATTTGTACATTTTTGAAGTGAAAACTTCTTTAGCGGCGTTGAGCACTTTTGTGGGATGGGTAAAAACTGTGAAACTCGCGTCAGATTTTCGTGTTGATCGAAAAACCATAGAAAAACCGTAAGACGGTTGGAGAGTAGTGTTTCGTGTCGAACTCGAACTCGAAAACTCGAAAACTCGAAAACTCGAACTCGAAAACTCGAACTCGAACTCGAATTGTAAGGGTTTCGGTTAATTAAAAAAAATCGATTTTTTAAAAATCGATTTTCATAAAAAATGGGTTAAAAATTTAATCGATTGTAAGGGTTTTGATTAATTAAAAAAATCGATTTTTTAATAATCGATTTTCATAAAAAATGGGTTGAAAAAATGCACAACGTTAATAATCAAGTTTTCACTTCTGCCGGCACTCCCGGAGTGCAACCCGTCTATTTTTTTTAACATTACAACACCTTAAAATCATAATCGGTTTCATCTAAACTACAAATCATTTTCCTAAACTTATCAGCAAGCTGTATTCTGTACCCAAAATTGCATGTCGGATTACAAGGGGCGCTGGATTAGGCCGTGTTTCCACTGACGCGGAGTGGAGCATAGCGGTGCCGAATTGACCAATCACCATCAGAAACGCGGCCTTAGACAGGGGCCGAATTAGCGGGGGTATACTGCATAGGCATCCATAATAAAGCGTAATTCCACCGTATATCCACAGAAATGTAACAGTTTATGTACTGTCGTTGCAGCGCTGCGACCTGGGCCGGCACCTGCGCATTCACGCCGGCTACAAACCGTACAAGTGCGCCACCTGCGCCATGTCCTTCAACGCCAAGCACCAGCTCCAGAACCACGAGCGGATGCACACGGGCGAGAGACCATACACTTGCCAGGTGAGACACTGTCTTTGTCTTGCTGTCCTCATCTGTCGTATGACTTTTCCGATGTGTCATAGCCACAGAAATAAATCAAGATAGAACGTCGATGCGCGTGCGTTGCTAAGGAATCGCGCGTGTCAATTTTTGCTTTGCTTTTAGTTAGAACAAATAACTTATACGTGGAAAGAAATACCTCTTTTTGCCGATTCACTTTCGTGCTTCTGTTTTTACTATTAGACACTGCACAATGATACATTTTTGCACAACCACTTCGGTGTAATCAAGTCGAGACGTGCGCGCTGACTGAATGAACGTTCAACGAATCTTGCCCACTTGTGCAAGACTGAAACACGCGTACTCCACCCGCTTAGCCGTGCTATCTTGATTTATTTCTGTGGTCATAGCTGATACGCTCTCAGCGTCCTAAGATCGTCTTAAATTACTCGTTTAATATTAAGTGTGTGACACTCAAGTTAAAGTTTAACTACACTCAAGAAAAGCTTCTTCTAAGAAGTGTATACAAACTTTCATCCCCTATTTTAACCCCTTGGGGGTAGAATTGATCAAAATCCTTTCTTAGCGGATGCCTACGTCATAACATCTACCTGCATGCCAAATTTCAGCCCGATCCGTCCAGTGGTTTGGGCTGTGCGTTGAAAGATCACCATGTCAGTCAGTCACCTATGAGTTTCATATATTTAAATTAGATTAGGCGCTATTATTATTTGCCATCAAATTCTATGTGTAACTTTTTTTTGCAGGTATGCGATCTCGCGTTCAGCTACAAGGTGAACCTCAACAATCACGTTTTCAAGATACACGGGATCAATCTCAAGTTCAAGTCCATTCATACAGTCACAGAGGAGGTATTGAGACGAGAGATGAACATGGTTAATGAGGCGAGAGAAGCCATAGCACATATTATGCCACAGCTGGGACAAGTCCCCGCAGCGGCCGCGCATGAAACAGTACATCATACCGGCAATTACAGCGTGTAGGTCAGTTTTGACCCATTGGAGGTCTGTTTTGACCCACTGGTGATGATAGTGCTGGCAAGTGATCTTTACTATAAATGTATATGTGAAGAATGATTTTGAGCAAGGTAAGCACTGCTCTTTACATACCATAACTGCCAATACCTTGTTTGGTAACAACTGCTTTGTCTTTTACTTTTTTACTTTCAGTAAATTGTCGACATTCAAAAATCAATAATATTATGTAGTTATGACTTTTTACGTTTTTAATAATGATGGTAAAACATTATTTTCTATGAAAGAGAAATATTAGGTTTATAATGAAAACTATTATGCACCCAGTTGAGTCTAAATGATTTTTTTGGGTCACATTTTGGGTAAACTAATGATTTACTTTGTATATTATCGAGTAAATTTTAACAAGACGTTAAAATTAAGCCGACACATGTTATAAACAGTAAAATATGGCTTTAAATAAGCATGTAAAAATTTACTAAATATCAAGCCATATATTATAGCAATGATATTAGTATAGGTTGAGGAATTTTCTTCATAAAAATTACATTCTTTTAGGTTAGTTCTAAATCTAAGGTAATACTTTGGATTCTCCATTGTGAAGTCTTAATAAATTGCTAATATAATAATACCTACTGTGTTCTCATTTGGATAAATATCAATAACCACATAAGTTATTAGTATTGATAATAATTCAAGTTATACCGTGTTGGTTATTATCAATAAACACATAATCATAATAATAAACTATATATATATATATATATATATATATTATTGAACTACTATATTATTGAAGTTAAGAAGGGAAATAATTGATGAAGTTAAGAAGGGAAATTAAGAAGGGAAACAACTATATTATTGAAGTTAAGAAGGGAAATAATAACAATATCCACCACTATCATCATTTTATTTCGTCATAGAAAATATACCCGGATAACAATTTTGCATCATCACCTAATTTAATTTTAAGGTCTTCGACCAATTGCACCGACTGAATGCCAACTGCCCAGATACCAAGTTTTTTGAGTTTATGTATTCATTAGCTTTTGATTGACTAACCGCTAACGTCAAACTATTAACCAATCAACAGCATTGTAATGTTGAATAGATAAACTCATGTCAAAAAAATCAGTAAGGGTTGGACCTCATCTGGCAGCACGGAATCGCCTTTTTCCGTCGGCCTTTCTCTTTCTGTCGCTTAGAACTGCCATTTGCTAGACCGAGACAGAAAGCATAATGCGATAGCCTTGAGGATTCCGCCGCGTGCTATCGCATTATGCTTTCTGTCTCGGTCTAGCAAATGGCAGTTCTAAGCGACAGAAAGATAAAGGGGGACGGAAAAAGGCGATTCCGTGCTGCCAGATGAGGCCCAACCCTAAGTGGGCATAAGTGAGTCAATAAAATGTCAACATTATGTTGTGTTTAAATTCGGTCTTATAAGCCTAAAGGTACAATTCCGTGCATCGCGATCGATCGCGGTCGCGCACGACCTACGACTGTCGTCGGCCGCTCGCGACCATAGTCAGCGTATGAAAATGTATGGCACCGCTTCCGAGGCCCGCGACTGACGCGCGCGGCCTACGACTGTCGTAAGCCGCGCGCGACCGACGACAGTCGTAGGCCCCGCGTGACCGTGTCAAAGTTATATGGCACGGTCGCGCGCGGCTTACGACAGTCGTAGGCCGCGCGCGACCGCGATCGATCGCGATGCACGGAATTGTACCTTTAAGACCGAATTCTTCAACTTCTAAACGACGTATCTCGTCAACTCGTCGACAAATTCACTCATAAGTGACACAACATAAAGCTTACATTTCAATGCCATGTTGTTGAAGTGGATTCGGTGTTTTATGCTATTAGTACGTTTCGTCTCTCTCGTAGTGTTCCCGTACGCAGAAACAACCGACCACGACTGCTGTTTTTATGGTCACCCAGTTCTTAAAATATTTTGGGAGATCCTCATTAGACTCTTCGTTTAGACTGTTTTTGGCCTTTAAGACTGTTATCTGAAAATTAATTTCACAATTATTATTAAACTCTAATAAACGCTAAGGCCGCAGCCTCGAATTTTGCGCTCTGCGACGGCGTAGAGCAGCGCGTTCCTATGTAAGGGCCGCACCACACAGGAATGGCAGCGGCGCGGCGAGCACTTTCAGTGTCATATGATTTTAAACTTTATCTTCATTATTGTAATACATAGTATCGGTTGAGAAATCGCGGCCACGGGCGGCCGCTGACTTCTCATTGCAAGCGATACTATGTATTAAAATAACGAAGATAAAGTTTAAAATCATATGACACTGAAAGTGCTCGCCGCGCCGCTGCCATTCCGGTGTGAGGCGGCCCTAAATGTATAGGTAGATTTATGTGGAATTGGCCTCGAACTGAAGGCAGCAGCGCGCGGCGTACTAGACGGCTCCCCGCACCGCCGCCACCGCTCAGCCCCGCTGCCCGCAAAATTCGAAGCTGAGGCCTTTATGACCGCACTAGGCTAACTACATTGCTGCGGAGCGTTGCGACACGTCAATTCCAAATATTCTTTGTATGAAATCGTAGGAGGTGAGTCACACAACGCGGAAACAACGCTTCAGTTCTATGAACGTGAAGTGTCGCTCCCCTGCAGCGAAGTGTCGCTTAGTGCGGTCTCGCCTTTAAATTAGTAATAATTATTATTCTCATGATTATGTAGTTCTGTAGTTTAATGCTAAGTACTCACATACGGTTTTGCTCGATGGTTTTACTCCAAATCGAAGGAAATGACATATTTGACATAGGGTAAATTACTAGTAGATTGGACAGTACTAGTCATTGGAAAAAAACACAAAAACACCATATTTATTAATGTTGCTTTAAAAACTGACTGTTTTTCTTAAAAAACGGGCGTTCTTTTACTTTAAAAACAGGAAACTTTTAAAGCAACATTAATAAATATTGTGTTTTTGTGCTCTTTCCAATGACTGGTACTGTCCAATCTACTAGTCATTTACCTTATTTAATTCCATCGAGCCGGCTCGAAGCGAGCCTTCGAGCTGTCAGTTTTGGCGGTCCACACGGTGGTTATTGCTCGATTTGAAGTAAAACTATCGAGCAAAACCGTATGTCAGTACTTAGCATATGACCAACTGACGTTATAGGTTTGTTTGATGGATATCATAATACTTGCTGTTTGACAGGTATGAGGTAACGAACTGCATGAAATAAGGGACGAAGCTCAATTTATGTTGCACGCAATAGTGGAATAGGAGTACTGGTGATAAACAGACGGACAGATATCTAAGTACCCATACTTCCATACTAATATTATAGATGCAAAGGTGTGTCTGTCTGTCCGTCTGTCTTTTCCTCTCACGCCCCAACCGCTGAACCGGTTTTACTGGAGATACTTTGTGTCCCGAGAAAGGACATAGGATACTTTTTATCCCGGAAAAATGTGCACTAAAATTATTCATTTAACGTGCGGGACGTTTAATCGAATTTTAGTGCAACGGAGTTGCGGGCGTCATCTAGTCGGTAATAAAGCTCTCGTTTTCATCCTATGGGTAAGGCCACCCTAAAAAGAGGGTATACATACGTAATGATGCCTCTCCTTGCACCCGTATGGGAAGACGCACAGGCTGCTGTTACATTTCGTCTCCTCGACAGTTTTCGGAATGTAATTGTCGCCCAAGACTTTTAGTTGTCTCTGAAAAAATTCAATTAGGTTACATAAAGATCTAACTATATCAGATTCAAAACCCTAATTCTGGTCTATAAATTTAGTTTTTTTTTTATAATTACAATATTTGGATATGGAACTAAAAAGCTGTAGACCAGTAATTAGTCTGGCATACAAAGAGCCGAAGGTTGCCAATTACTGCTGTACATGGTGGGGTTTTGATGTTTGCTGTTTATAAAAAGTTACTCACTTCTTCTTGTTCACAAATGCACCTTCCTTCAAAAGCTGTTTTTTTCTGAAATAGAGAGGTAAGAACTTACTTTAGAAATATTATTTGTAATTAATTAAAAAAAAAAAACAGTGTACAAAATTTGACGACCTCTGTGGCTCAGTGGTGAGCGCGTTGGTAGCTCAAGCCGGGGGTCGCGGGTTCGAATCCCGCCGACGGAACAAAAAGTTTTTTCAAAGTTCCTGGGTCTGGATGTGTATTATATATGTGTATGATAATATAATAAAAATCTTAAATATATGTATAGTATAAAAGTATTAAATATATTTCCGTTGTCTGGTACCTGTAACACAAGTCCTTCAGGTACTTAGTACGGGGCCAGACTGACGTGGTGTGAAGCGTCCATAGATATTATTAAAAAAAAAAAATTGAGATACCCAAGGTGAGGGTTAGGCGTTAAAAACTTTAGTGGAGCGACGCGTTAGGGTCAATTCAGGCCGCAACGCGACGCGTCGAATGCATTTACGTCGTGTTGGGGTCTGACTTGACCCTTAGCGACGTTACGCGACACAAAACGTCAGTTCTATGAAACGTGAATAGTGAGGGAGCCCTAGAACAAACTTTTTTGTGATTACTAACAAGCAAAATTTTTGTGAGTAGCTTCATTTTGATAAGACAAACAACTTTTTTATCTGCGAAAAATCTTGAAAGTGGTAGCTAACAGTGATAGAAAGGATTTCATACTTTGATTTGATGGTCCTAAAATATGGATTGTTCTATTTGTAGGACAATGTTACTCTTAAATTATATTATAACTATTAACCTACAAATACATATACAAAAAATCTGCTGGCAAGGGTTCCGTTTTAGGGTACCGCAGTCAACCAAGTTTTGTTGATTATAAAAGTATGAAATCCTTTCTATCTCTGTTAGCTACCACTTTCAAGATTTTTCGCAGATAAAAAAGTTGTTTTTCTTATCAAAATGAAGCTACTCACAAAAAATTAGCTTGTTAGTAATCACAAAAAAGTTTGTTCTAGGGCTCCCTCACTATTCACGTTTCATAGAAAAAGTTGAGTACTATTGGTCTAGATTCTAGATGAATTAATACTCACGTCAGGTCTTTGAATCATAACATTTCCTCGCTTCCTCGTCCTCGTTTCAACTGAATTATCCAACAGAATGATGTCGTTTCGGATCATGTTAGCGTAGTCCACTATAATGGCAGGCAACTCGTCAGTATTACCGTTCGAATCCAAAGGCTCCGCGTAACTCATTGCGGGGCTATCATTATCGACGTCACTCGTCAGAGCTCTCTTTAGCACGTAGTTCTCTTTCCTGCGTGTTCTGTGGTTCTCGACTAGGAACCGGTCAGTGTGGGACGGTTTTCGCGACGCAAGAATCGGCACCAACAAGTCAATGTTGATCAGAATTACTGCGCATGTCTGTAGTAATATGACGGGTAGTTTAATCTGGAAAATGAACATTATTAATAAGTAGTTAGAATAATATGTTGAAAATACTTACCTAAAAATAATTTTCTTTCAGGCGTATTTAATATTAATCCTTCGATCGCGGATTCTTGGAAATCTATTGTTATTCTGTTGTTGTCGCGGTCGCCGGTGTCCTTATGGGGGTAAGCAAATAATAAGACAGGACTTACATCCATGTTGCTGTCTTGATCTTAAACAATGTAAAAGATTTTCGACACACAATGGCAGCTACATAGATTGGATTTAAAAGGCATATTATGTGCTTGAGTTTATTTCAAGCTCCGGTAAAAACGAAGCCTTTTCCTTTTTTTTGTTAATTAAAAAGGTCGGTTGTGCAGATTGTGCTCAATTCGTAAGTAATATATATATATATTCAAATTAAATAGAAAATTATATTAGAATAACTAAAAATGAATTAGAAGAAATAGATAATAAGCTGTACCTACCATGTCGTTATCCTTGCAGGACCGATCCCGTAATAATACATTTTCCCGTATTTTCCGACGTTATATATTCCAGTTTGATGGACAAGTGAATAGGTCCATTAGGGGGACAAAAATAGAAATACAATACGGACTAGTAAGATTAAGTAACATAGATACAAAGCTAAGAGTTATTAAGATATCTAATGTCACATTCTGTTACCGGGACGTTATCTATTCAGGGGTTGTTCATCTATGACAGGGATGGCGAACCTTTCCTTATCAACGTGCAACTTTTCTGAAGAATTATTTAGTGATGTCATAGACGGGCCACCAAATACCATTTTTCTTTGTAAGCCTGACGCGTATTTTAAAATATGTAATGTCCGAAGCCTAACTTTGCGCTTCTGTAGAATAATCACAATAATATTTTTGCGATCAGTAGCGACATAGTAATTATAAGGAGGGGAAGTAAGTTATCTTCATACAAAGGCACCGCACGCGGCTTGTATGTGTGCGCCATAGTATCAATGCGTCGCCGCACGCACACTTACTAAAATCTCGGACCGTTTTCGGACCATACCAGTCGGGGCTAACATAACGCTGCACGCCCGCGTCGCGCCACGCCGCGCCGCGCCAAACGAATCAAAAATGTCCGATCATAATCGCAGGAATAATAAATATTGCTGTGTGTTTGGGTGTTTTAATTGTAATGCAACAATTCCAGAATTGTCTTTGTTTAAATTACCAGTTGAACAGGAAAGGTAAGTACTACTCACTTATTCTAGCTTAATATAATTTTTACTTGATGATCAGATACCTACTTATCTACTTCTTTTTTTATTGTATTAGTTTTCTATCACACAAACTTTCCCACTAGAACATAGTATATGAGAATATTTTAGGTACTTTTGATCTGTTACTAATTTGCCGCTATTGCTTTGTTTACATTTAGTAATACCGATTTCTCTGTATTGTAGGTATATTAACTAACTACTTACAGTCAATTACTTATTTTAAATAGTTATTAAAAATAAGTAATTGACTAATTGTAAATCAGATATTAATTATACTTACACATAAAGCAAAGTTCGAATAATAACAACAGATTTGTTTATAGTAGGTACCTATAAGAGACAGGCGTTGTTGTTTTAAAGGGTATATTTATAATTTTATTTAGACATCAGATTATATGCACGATCCAAGTGCCGAAATATGCATGCAAATATGCACGAAAATCGGCCGAAATATGGACAATCAAGAGTCACTTATTATTATTAAAAGTCGGAAGACGGTTGCGAACGAAGCGCGGACAGCAGCTTGCCGCTCCCACATCACAAGTTCACAACGCCGCCGCGCCGCCGCCGCCTAAAATTGACAACCCTAAGACAGTAGGTAATTAAATCGCGGATTGGGCCAGAGTTACCCTACTTCCCCTCCTTTTACTATGGTAGCGACTAGCGTGCTTAAAATTTTGTCGCGTGCTACTTTTGGCACGCGTGCCATTGGTTCGTCATCCCTATTCCCTGATCTATGACGTCAGACGGTTGAGGGGCGAGGGAAGAGAAGGTTAAGGCTTTTCGAAAACCAAGCGATAAGGACACTCTGAACTTTTCATTTCTTTTCTTTTAATTATTGTTTTATGAATAAATAGACGTGAGTGGAAGAATCGAACAAGTAGGTAACATTTTTCCCTAATTATTTACATAAAACTTGTAACTTATCTACTTCATATCTAAGTCATAGTCTAGCTAATATATCTGGCTACACATATAATCCACAGTTTTTCTATTTCAAATAAATTTTCCGACCCTAAAGCCTCCATTTAAGCAAAAAAACGGGAAGCTTTTTCATGTTACTTACTTTATTCTGCCACTCTCGTCTTGATTATTATCAATTATGGCTCGCCAAATAGACTACTTTTTTTCTTATTGGTAATTGAAAGACTAAGGGTCTTTCAATTACCTTAAAAAACAGAAACATCGCTGAAAGAATGACTCTGATAGCTTAAAAATTTACCAAGATATGACAATTCAAACATCTCATAAAATAGACCTGCCCGAAACGCTCCATACAAAGTGCTACGAAAGACTGACGTCACTCTTTCGTAGTTTGTACGGATCGGGAGAGAACTTTGTTCGATAGGTATATTAAATATTGCGTTTATGAAAGTGGTTTCATGACAAAAGTTGCTTTTAATTGCATAAGTTATCGAATGGTATACAAATATTAAGAAATTTAATTTAAAAAAAATTCGACTTGATTATCCAACTTTGAAGGCGCATAACAAAAAAAAAAATACAAATGCTATCGAGCTGAAATTTTGGGAACACTTATTTTTTATCGTGATTTCTTTATTTTATTAACAAAATCCGCTAATCTTTGACCTTGTCATCATCCCTATTAACAATTTTCATTTCTTACGCCTAAGCATGAGCTACCTTAAATTGCTTAACAGTGTCTCATGGTAGACATCTTATATTTAACCTTGTCGATAACTTTTTAATTTTAATTAATAGGACATTAGTAAGTATTGCAATTTATATACGCTGCTAAAAATGTAGAGTTTCTGAGAATCGAAACATTTGCTTTCGATCAGGCGGCCTTTGTTTACAACTGAAATAGATTTCTTTAGATTTACAATTTATTTACTGCAAAAAATTTTCAAACATCGTAAATAACCATTAACCTACCTACGTGTGTAGCAGTTTCAATGTTTTATACTTAATGCACACTATCGACATTATTCGCTGTCGGTATCTTGTTTTTGATGATTTCACATTAATCATATTTTGTTGGGTAGTTATTTCGCTCACAAATGTTTTAGAAAATAAGTACTCAAAAACTACTATTCCTATACAGGGTGTAACAAAAGTAAGTGATAGTACTCTAGGGTGTGTAATGTGTATGTGTTCCTTGTAGAGAGTTCACTGAAAGAAGCAGCGCTGAAAGATCGTTTTTTTTACTTGTGTATGGGCAAGCGTCACGTGTACTTATACCCATACAAAAGTGAAAAGTGAAAACAATTGGTCTTTCAGCGCTGCTACTTTCACAGTGAACTCTCTACAAGGAACAAGTACACACCCTAAAATATTATCACTTATTACAGCCTGTATACTTCTTATTTAAAGCATTTTAAAGCTATTTAGCTTTAAAATGCTTTAAATAAACACACCGGCAAAATTAGAGGAACATAACAAAATTCTATTTTTTTTTTAATTTTATTCGCTGTTTGTGAAGTGAAAACTTCTTTAGCGGTGTTGAGCACTTTTGTGGGATGGGTAAAAACTGAAACTCACGTCAGATTCTCGTGCTGATCGAAAAACCTTGGAAAAACCGTAAGACGGTTGGAGAGTAGTGTTTTGTGTCGAACTCGAACTCGAACTCGAATTGATTGTAAGGGTTTCGATTAATTAAAAAAATATTTTTTTTAAAAATCTATTTTTATAAAAAATGGGTTAAAAATTTAATCGATTGTAAGGGTTTCGATTAATTAAAAAAATCGATTTTTTAATAATCGATTTTCATAAAAAATGGTTTAAAAAAATGCACAACGTTAAAAATCAAGTTTTCACTTCTGCCGGCACTCCCGGAGTGCCGGCAGAAGTGAAAACTCGGAAAAGATCTGTCACAAAAGTGTTCTTCCCCACAGTTCAAAAAGCGTGGGAGATACTAAAGCAGGTGACAATAACACCCACACACGTGCAAGCTATGACCGGTCATGGAGGATTCGCAGCGTACCTGCATCGCTTCCACCTCAAAGACAGCCCCTCCTGCATTTGTGACCCCGCAAAGGAGGAGACTATATTCCACCTGCTATTTGAATGCCCAAGGTTCGGCAGTTATAGATCTGACCTAGAAATACAATTACAAATAGAGCTAAGTCAGACAACCCTCCCTACCATCATGGAGGAAAAAAACACTAGAGAACCATTGATGGCATTCATTAGCCATGTTGTCTCCAGAGTAGCCGCAGCAAATGGCTCAACACTGTATACAAGCCATAACAAACCAAACATAATATCACAGAGGCACGAACAACCAAATACATCAACACAACACACACTAACTCGAACACAACGCACACAAACACAAATCCCGACATCCGTACAAACACATGATACATCAACACAGTTGCCAACAGTAACACAGACACCAACGCAATCACAGACACACAGTGAAAGACAACGGGCAGAGTCAACCACAACCACAACTGAAACACAGTCGTCCCCAACGCAAACCCAACAATTATTGGGTCGCGGACAAAACGGAGCACCAGGAATAAGACTGAGGCCAATCCCTCTCTTCATGTCCAACCCAAAAGAAACACTGGGTATAACATACAGCCGCCTCAATTCTCCCAAACATGTCAACATATCACCGGGACTAGCAGTAATCCTAAACGGAAGCACATCAAAGACGAACATGAAAATGAGCAAATATTTAGCTCTCCCAACATCCAAATTTGCAGGCCAACCCTGCAGAATACTGCAAATCAGGCAACAAAACGATATTAGTATACGAATGGGATGCGAAAACAGCTTTTGAACGGGCCTGTTCGTCTTTGATGGAGTTGGGAGCAATGGGGACGAGACAAACTACCACCTCACGCATAATCAGCATAGACGCCATGTCATTGGAACAGGACAGAGGTAGGGCTGCAAATTACTATGGCATAGTAAAAGCCTCAGAACACCACGAGGTAATCGTCTACGAAAACAGGGGGGAAGACCTAAGCTTCCTCAAATGCAATCGCGACGATCAACCGGCAGAGTCCAAATCCAGTAACGAGGCGAGCTCGTCCTCTGCAAGTGAACGGCTCCAAGAGGCACGGCAAAGGAAAAAAGCGGATGAGAAAGAGAGGGATAAAAACAAAATAAATCATACCAAGCAAACGATGGGCAAAATAAAAACGTTTATGTGCTCCATCAAGAAAAAACTCTATTGCGAAAAAAAACTACTGGGCCGTTAAAGAGCCAAGATGAAACCAGTAAACAAGACAATAAAAATACCACTTATCGGACAATGGCCTCGTCAGAAACAAACCGGCAGGCATCAGCAATGGAGGCTTTCTTGAGGGAGCCACCTGAACAAAAAACAACGGGCAAAAATAAAAAATATAGAACCGATCTCGGGCAAGTCATCCCGCCAAAACTCAGACTGGCCCAGAGCCCCGCAGACCATAAAGTTAACGCCTTCCTCGAGTTTCAGGCGGTAATAAGAGCAAATAAGACTGTTAAGCTTATTTGTTCTTATTGTTTCTTGACCTGTAATAAGATCATACAGGCTTATCAGCGACAAAACGAAAAGCTGCTAAATGTGAGACTCGAGGATGCAAAAGCCGCTATATACGATAATAACACCTCAACGAAACTAGCCGGGGAGATGACAGGAAAATATATGGCGGCATTAAGTGCCGACTGCGGGTTAGTGCTCCTAGATGAGGAAGAATCAAAGCGCACGGGAAGACTAAAATATACCATACCATCTGAGGATCCCATAGTGGTAACAGCGGAGTGTACCAGAATAATGTTGGAAGACAGGATACTAGAAAAGACGGAAGTCTTATCTGGGAACCCCGAATTCGACATGGACTGGGACATATTTGCGAAACCAATCAACTATTCGTGGGTAAATGGGGTTCCTGGTTGTGGGAAGACAACTTGGATCATTAATAACTTCAATGAGGAAACGGACGTTATAATAACAACGACGATTGAAGCAGCCGAGGATTTAAGGCGGAGGCTCTCGCTACGAACTGGAAACAAAGTAAAACATAAGGTTCGCACCATGGCCTCCGTGCTGGTAAATGGGACAAAGGAAACCTATAAAAGGATGATAGTTGACGAGGCTCTTATGAACCATTTCGGCTCAATCGTTATGGCAAATCTATTAATAGGCGCCAACGACGTTACTCTCATTGGAGATATTAACCAACTTCCATTTATTGAGCGTGAAAACCTCTTCAAACTCAATTACGCCCGTCCAAACCTGGTAACTAGTATCACCCAGGAGTTGTCTTGCACACACAGGAGCCCTATGGATGTGGCATATGCCCTAAGCATGGTCTACAGAAACATATATTCATCGAAGGAAGAAAGCCTAAACCCTAAAGCTAAAGAAATATACAGGAGCGAGAATACCTAAATCTGATCCAAATACCCTGTATCTCGTACACACGCAGGAGGAGAAAGTAGCCCTAACGAACATAGGCTACGGATCGGGAACGGGCTCTCGCGTCCTCACAATTCATGAAGCTCAGGGACTAACGAGTCCTTCGGTGATCATTATACAGACCAAATCCCGAAATCTGGATATTCATGACAGCGTGCCTCACGCAGTGGTAGCAATATCTCGACACACTAACACCTGTGTCTACTACACTGACACCGATGAGGACGCCGTGGCCAGCTTTATAAAAAGATCTTTGGAGGCGTCAACCGATTTAATAATGGAATATAACACCAAAATGGCGATCAAGGACAGAAACGACCAAGTCCTAGGCCGTATAGCGAGGCACAGTTTTCAGAGGTCGGCAAAAATAAAATATTAAACAACAAAATTGTATCTACTACTAACATAGAATAAATATTACCTTTAATACTAACCCCATTGTATGATATAACTTAAGTACGGAACCTACACAGGTCAGTGGAGTTGACAGACCTTGTCCCCCCAATAACATGCATTTTACACATGGCAACTCAATGGGGGACATGGGTCTGGCGACCCCACTAGCTGACAGCTAGTAGATTCGTCACAGAACGATATCTTCTTAACATCCTTGAAACTCCACCCAGCTTGAGTGACCGCTCTTCACCAAGCCTATGCCTCAACATCTAAAGGCAAAGGGTGGAGCATCATACCCGAAGAAATCCGAAAATGTCGAATCTGCTGACTATACTGGGACCACACATGCCCCTTAAGGGCATCAAACATTATGAAATAGTGATAAATATGTATTATATATATATAATTATTAAGTCAGGTATTTTTCTATATTATGTATAATAATAGTATTAAGTAAGTAAATAATATATAAAAAAAATAAAAAGTGTGTCAGCTCCGACGCACGACTGGAGTTTACTCCTTAAGTACGAGTATCTAACCATACGCAAAAAGAGTTTAACTGAAAAAAGATTAATAACATATGAAATCAGATGTTCCGGCAATATTATCTACACCCCTTTCTGCCATAGTTATTTCAAAATACTTTTAGTTCACTTTAGCCAGTATAATGATAAAAATTATAACTTCACAATAACAATATTAATTATTGATATTTATAACAAAAATAGCAATATAAATACATCGACACTGATAGAAACAAACAAGCCCAATAACATATAGTATATAGGTATAGTCGCCTATACAGCATACGATATGTACGTCTTAATCATAAAGTTAATATACCTATCGGAATATTATATATTATATTATATATTATATTATATATTATATTGTATATTATATAATAATATTTAAAAAAAATTATATAATAATATAATATAATATTCCGATAGGTATATTACCTTTATGGTCTTAATACACTCACAGCCAAATTAGAAAGTTGCGCACTAAAGGTGCGCACCAAAAACGTGACACGATTTTTCGTTACTTGTTAGTAGGTTTTACCCCTCGGATTTTTCTCATACCGGGCGCCTTATATATGAAAATCGATTCTTAAGGAGTAAACTCCAATAATAGTAATAGTACAATAGTATATAATTTTAAAAGGTCCAAGGCGTGATGGACTTAAAGTAGATTAAGAGAAAATACAATCTTGGTACGCGACAAAATTATGTAAATGAGACACACAAAGGATATGGGCGACTGGCCCATAGACGACCCTAATTATTGTAAAAAAAAACTTTTTAGAGGTGTTACCCCTATGGCCTATTAGTGAAACTGATTTTACCCCCCCCCCCCCCCCCCACCCCTCCAATTAAAAACAACTTTATAAATTTGTATTGGTACATTCGCAAGTTTCTTGTTTTTTAATATAATTAGGTTCAGAATTTGGTTACACTTAACGCACTTAACGCGCATCTCGGTTTCTTGCCTTTTTTAAATGTTATCAGAGTTGAGAGGCCGCTCTCGCATTTACAAGTGGTAGCTAACGGTACCAACATTTTCAGATCTCTGTCTGCAATGATAGGGTATTCTGTAGCTGTTTTTCTCCAAAATGTACAGACTTTATAATTTTTTTCTGCCAATTCATTTATTTTAGGTACCACCTCTGTTACCCCTTTAGAATAGCTATTTTACTGGGGGTAATTACCCCCAGGTTGGGAACCACTGACGTAGAGTATCCCCCTTCCTTTGAGTTTTTCAAACCATTTGTAGGTATTTGGCCTCCAATCTGTTCTATGACTCGGATAGGGACGTTGGGATCGATTACTTATTGCTTTTAAATTTATTAATAAGTAAAATAAGTTTTATTACATGTTATAAAAAAAGTTTGACCTTGAATAACAACTCGGAGACTTGACTTAGAACTTTGGTGTAATAATAAAAATTATTCCTTAGATTATGTTCTTTTTAAATAATGGGTTTATTTGCGTTGGCCGGCACTTTTAAAATTAGCCCAAAATTGTATGGACGTTGGATCTTGTCCTTTCAGTAGTAAGTTTTTAAGTTAAATTCTTCATTTTTACTTAAGAAATGCCACGTTAAAAGCGTGTAATGTCTTCTATGGATCTCATGAGAGTCTGGATATGCCATTCCATGCTTACATTTTGATTGTCAATCATTTCCTGTGGGCATGGGCGCCGGCAGGGGGGTGCCAGGGGGTGCACTTGCACCCCTTGGGAATCTCGGGATCAACATGAATGATTGAAATAAAAAGCATTTTGTAACCCAAAATACCATGCCGTACAAAGATAGTTCGTAATGTTTCGGCACTAAATGTATTCTGTTGACGTAAATAGACGGTCACTGTTGTTCGTAAAAAGTAAAAAGAAAAGAAAAGAAAGAAAACTAAAATCTGCACCCCTTGGGAATTATTTCTGCCGGTGCCCATGCCTGTGGGATATTCTCCTACTCCTCCAGTAGCGCCAACTCGAGCTCCTGAACACGTTTTGGAGCTGGAGTTTTAACTCGTACCGTTCACCCATTGATGTGCCACACGTCCTCAATCGGATCCACATCCGTAGACCGTGCTTACCTCTCCACCTGGGCTACGTCAGCATCATTTAGGTAATAATATCCGATTTTTTTACTCTATGGACGCGCATAAAATTGAAGTTACTGCCTAAAACTGTGTAAAAGGCACAACATGCAGTTCTAGGATGTCTGTGCTATGTTCCTGTACTGTCAAAGTACCATCATTAACAATCATCAGCTCTGTGCGGGCTTCAAATCATATGCCACCCCAAACCATTACGAAGCCTGCATGATAGGTCACTGTTTCCGTTAAGTTTGATGGTCTATAGCATTCCTTACGATTTATCCACATTCTTTATCGCCTGTCAACAAAATTTGCACAGAATTTGCTTCCATCACTGTACAGCACACGATTTCACTCACTTGTCAAATTTTGATGTTCACGCGCAAATCTTAGCCTGGCTCTTTGCTGTCCTGTCCCAAGTTTTGGTGCCCTTGCTGGCACCTTTGAGTTTAATTTAACTTCTTTGAGTCTTCTTCTTACTGTACAATCACTTACACGTACATCTCGGACCTGTTCCGACAGGTTTCGTCTCTGCAAAGCAGTTTGAGGTTGATTTCTTAAGGCTTGTACCCTTACAAAACGGTCATCCTGAACCATTGCCACCCGATATCGGCCTTGTTCTCGACTCCGAACGTAAAGATCCGTTTAGACCAAACGAGCGAATGCTCATTCTAGTAAAGCTCTTTTGATGTAAACTAACAACGAGCATTCTTTCGTTGTTCTAGTGTGTTCGCCACATGTTCGGCGGTAAATAGGTAGAATGCTCTAAGAATCTCGCTCGTTTGGTGTAAACGACGCAAGAGCGCTCGAGCAATTGCCTAGAGCGTTCTTTCGTGTTCGGACGTGCTCGCTCTTTGAGGCGGTCTCTTCAAAGGGATTCTAGTGTTCTTGATATTTTTACTTTTTGGCGGCTGGTTTTAGGTAGTTTATCAAAGGTTATTTCGTAATTATGGATTGGAGTAATGAAAAATGTTTACAAATGATAGAATTACAGTAAAACCCGTTTAAGACGATTTCACAGGAACTCAACCAAAAACGCGTCTTAAGCGGGAAAGCGTATTAAGCGGGATATAGGGAAATAAAAAACTAACCTAATACATACGTATGTATTAATATTTATTATGTTTTTTCGGATGTAGGTGTTCCAGATTATGCATCAACAATAATCTGGAAGTGATCGTCTAGACTCTAGAGCTTTTAACCAATCGAATTGTATCGTTTCAACGAATGCCGGTCATCCAAGCTCGAGATTGTGCATCATAATTTATGCTACTGGAAGTGATTTTACGTTTTTGAAACAACGTGAATTTTTCGCCTTAGCAATCACCAGCAAACGTAACTTTTCTGACTCATCAGAATTGGCACAGGCCAGGACAGTCAGTCTCTTTTTATTTGCTTTGCCACCATGACAAGTCTCTCCGAATTCGTCTGCGTTAACAATGTCTCGCGGTTCGTACTTTTGCAGCAATTCGGGAAGTGTTGCCCTCCACGTTCAACTATCATATTTTGACGGTACACAATGCCGTGGCGATGAAGATGTGTTGGCCGTTAGGGCGTATTAAACGGGATGACGATCGTATTAAGCGTTAAAGATTGTATGAAAACATGTCTCAAGTTGCAGGGACTCATACAAAATGACGTATTATCCGGGAAATCGTATTAAGCGTGATCGTCTTAAACGGGTACTACTGTATACCATAACAAAAGATGTTTATGGGATCCAACCTTTGATGACTATAAAAATAAATTAACTACTTATCGTTGACGAATGAGCAATGAGCATTCGCTCGTTTGGTCTAAACGGAGCTATATGATTCTCATCTATAGAGCAAAAATTCTTATTCTTGATGTTCTTGTTGATTCGATTGGTGTAAACGATCTAAATTATGTTGTAACGAATTATAGTTTACACTAAACGAATACGAAAGAATGTTCTTGTGCTGTTCTTGCTCTATGTTCTTTTGGTGTAAACCCACCTTAAGATCCAGTCTCTCTGTAGCGTTGAAAGTTACGATGGACCACGAGAGCCGACACACCTAAGGCCTGACTGACCGAACGGTAGGTGTGACCTTTCTCTATCGTGGTTACAGCTCTAGCTGTCGTAGATGCTGGAAAATCACTAATTTTGTATCTAAGCAATGTGTTCTTCCAAAAACCAAACAATCAAATGAGCTGGCATACCTTGCACCCCGCAAAACGCCATTAGATTATCAGAAACACTCACAACGTCAATCATCGAAAAATACTTAGTACATATTATTTGCAATAAAAATCTGTCAACTTGCCAGTTTTGTTCAATATTTTATTTCTTAAATGAGCTTAGAAACTATAAAATCGGCCAAGTGCGAGTCGGACTCGCGCACGAAGGGTTCCGTACCGGTATAGAGTGAAAGTAGACAAAAAATTGTGTTTTTTGTATGGGAGCCCCCCTTAAATATTTACTTTATTTTAATTTTATTATTAATTACTAAAGTACAAATATAATTAAGGATTTTGTGAAAATTTCAAGTGCCTAACTGTTACCATTATTGATTACGAGCAAAAAAGGCCAAAAAATGACGTTTCTTGTATGGGAGCCCCCCTTAAATATTAACTTTATTTTATTTTTAGTATTTGTTGTTATTGCGGCAACAGATATACACAATCTGTGAAATTTTCAGAAGTCTTGCTATAGCGGTTCTTGAGTTACAGCCTGGAGACAGACAGACGGACTGACAGACGGACAGACAGACGGACAGACAGACATCGAAGTATCATGAATAGGGTCCCGTTTTTACCCTTTGGATACGGAACCCTAAAAAAAGGATTTCACACAGCCCGACCCACTTGAATTCAAGTTGTGGCCCTTTTTACCTATGTTCCGCTAATTTTGCCAGTGTGTGTATATTGAAATAATATAAAAGGGTCAGAAATGAATAGGCTTCTACTAATTTAGTGCCTTTGCAATTTTAGTACTTAAGCATTTGAGTATTTTCAATTTTAAACCCTCCGTGCACCACGTGGGGTCTGACAAACCCCAGACGTACTAAAACTTTCATAACTTTTTACAAATTCGTGTGATTTTATTGACGCTTTAAGTGACGTTGTCCTAGCGTTTGATGGCAGTGGTTTAGCATTTGTGTCGCCGATGCAAAGAATGAAAGAAGAATGCACAAAGTGCCCTGGGGTTCCGCAAGCCCCACGTAGTTCAGGACGTCGTCAAAAAGTTACGTAGACGTAGTATTGTGGAATATGAAAAAATCGATATTTCAGGGATATTTTAATTTGTTTCGACTTAATTAGCATTTCTGGACAGGTTTAGGAACAAATTAAGTATGACTTTGATAGAAGAAGATTTGAAAATCGCAAAGTTATAATCCATGGATACTGAGAGGTTCTCATAAGCGCTTTCACGAATTTCTTGGCAAAACAGCTCCTAGGCCACCAAAAATATTATCAAGATCAATGAAGAAGTATTCAAATTGTATCAGGAATATAAACTGAAAACTCAAATACGGTTGTGAGCAGAATAATGTACTTACCTATTTGCTTACACATACCGTGCCCACTTTCATTGTAAAAAATGTACTAATTTCAACTTGCCTGAATATCGTGTAGACTGATAATATTAAGTTATCTTTATAAAGTTATTTTTAAAATTTTAAGCAGAATGGGAAATAAAAGATAACTTTTTAATTGTAGAAGCTGACCCAAAGAAGTGTCTATGTTTTACATGGTAAAAGATTACTAAATTTTCATTTTTGGCTGTAAAAGATAAAAAATGGAAGATATTTAACTTTAATATCGTTTTATATTACAATTAAATAGACAAAAAATAGTTATTTGAAATAAAATAAAATAATAAATACAAATTACGTATTCCTTGCCCAGATAAGTCCTGGGGTTTGACAAACCCTACGTGGTGCGCGGTGTAACTTTTATCCACGTGGTGCACGGAGGGTTAATAAAATAACGTGTGAGTATAATGCGATCATAAATTATAATTTTTGTATTGGCACAGTTAATAATAATAATAATATTAGTGTCGGTACCTGCTTATAAAAATTATTGGTAAGTAAATGAGAATGAGCGTGCGTAGTGCACCTATGTACTCGACCCTCGTAGACAGTGCAGGGCGGGCGGGCGGGGGCGGGGCTGCGCGCGGGGTGGGGGCGGGGCGGCCGTGCGCCGGGGAGCGCTTCGTGCGTCGCGCGCGCGCCGCGTGCAGTGTCGCACGCGCCGCCCGCGCTGTACATCGCCCGCTCTCGCCAGCCCCGCGCCGCTCCCCGCCGGCCGCACCACGCGTGCGCTGGGCGCGTCGCGCGGGCCGCGGGCCAGGCCCGCGAGCCTGCTGCTGCTCGCCGTGTGGCTGGCGGCCGTCGCCGCCGACCTCGCCTGCCCGCAGGACCTGCCCGACGTCCGCCTCGACTGCTCCTCCTGTCGCTCCTTCGAGAACGCCCGCGAGCACAGCCTGCGCGTCATCCGCGAGAGCCTGCTCGCCAAGCTGGGGTTCGCGCAGGCGCCCAACACGACGGGCCGCCAGCTGCCGCAGGTGCCGGCCGATCTCATGGAGCGCTTCGAGCGCCGCCCGCCGCCGGCCGGCGTGCAGGCCGATGCGCCGGCGCAGGCGCGCACCCTCGTCGCGCACACCGAGCGGGATGACTTTCTGGCTCGCACCGACAACGTTATCGTTTTTGCCCGTCAGTATAGAAATTTTGTTTACTTACGTCCCCTCCGTCTCGAGAAGCGAAGGATCTAGGTCCCAGAGATTAAGTTCGACGTTTACGTCCCGTACTAACGTTAAGATTTTCGCGAGTTAAAATGTGCATCACTTCGACCCGGGGACCCGCGCGCCCAGGGGGAGACTTCGCATATAGAAGTGTCCAGGAGTTCTCGGAAGCGGAGTGCTTAAACGTGTAGGCTCCATGTGCGACCGCCTATTCAACCTATTCTAGTTACAAAGTTCATTGACAGATACGTGTGCAGCTTATAAGTGGGTAACCACTCGGTGATCGCCTCACGCATCGCCAATTTTAATTAGCCGAAGATCGGCCTCCGCCGCTCGGCGCACGTACCATTGTCTCCACGCAAATATTCTGCTAGCGTGTCCTTTTGGACTATTTTTAGATATGGGATATACCTTAAAAGGATTTAAATGTCTGCCTAGCCTGGTCCTGCCGATTATTATCAAATTAGGCTCCTACTTCAATCGCTTTACTTTTACTCATGACCGAGATAGAGTCGACGAATTAGTTAGCTTCAGAGTGCTCTATAATCTCTTGCACTAGAATTATTGGAAAATTATGCTTTGACAATTATTTATAAACTTCGACCTTTGTGATTACTTAAATCAACCCCAAAACCATTACATTAAAATATTACTTAGTATTATTTAATGGCAATTTATAGACAGAGCGGCAAATATTATCAGACTCGTCAAAGTTGAGAATTGAGAGTCTGATCAGAAAAATGTAAAGAATAGAAATTAGAAACAATGTGAGCGTCTATGAGGAAATGATATAACACCGCAGTCCGCAGTTGTCGCACTTATCAAATGACGGATATCGCGGCATTTTTAGTATGCCAAGGACACTGCTAAAATATATTGCCAACATACAATGCCAACATATGAACATTGTGTTTGGTCTATCAACCCATGACTGATCGTAGGACATATCTTAGGTGAATTTCATCTTAATTGTTTAATCCCACATACATTTAAATATCAAATATATATAGTTACAAGCTGCACAGATGACCTAAAAGTGTAAGAACATGTGTATTTTTAGAATAATAATTATTATCACAGCTGATAATGTTGTTCATTATTCATGTAAATGACAGAGTTCATATGATAGACGGTGGTCATGCAGCTTGTTAGTAAATATTGCACGACGAAGTACGAACTGATGCACATTTTAACGAACAAATAGATGATAGAGCTATGTGAGCATTTTGCTAACTGATGTTTTAACTTTTAATCAAGCAACTCGCAAAGAAAAAAGACTCCTAGCATTTATATTTAGTTATTTGTAAATCACAATAATACAATGTAGAGCTATTATAAGATACTCTACTTAGTTATTTCAAAGTAATAACAAACCAATATTTATGTGTGAATGTCGTGAAAGGTTTTTGGATGTTGTTTGATTTATAATTTTATCAAAACAGTAGAAGATGCGTGGCCGCCACCACAAAATTTTCATGCTTTTTGTATAAAATTATAAATTGAACTATTCGATTGGACAGGAGTACTCAAGATACGAAAGACTGAAAATATGGCTTTATTTACTTTTAAGTAGCTAAATTATTATTTTATAATATTTACAATATTGTAGAGTGCAATTATTATTATTTTAAACAAAGTGTGGTAACTTATGTACCTCTAGATATTACCTGAACATTTTTAGTAACGATAGAATTATTGCGAATATATCCGTATCCTTTTCGGAACCATTATTATTCTGGAAGGGTAGAGTAATGGAGATAGGCCGAGTGGAATGTGGATAGGCCTTCCGCCTTGACATTCACATCCGATTTTACGATGTTTTTGACTCGCGACTCAATCTATCGGACACTATAATGTACTTATTCTCTTATCGATAATCTTAATTTCCCTGAAAATGAGGTCAAAAATGTGACGCAGGAGTGCTGGTCTGTGGAGTGCCCTCGCTCGGTAATAAACGGGCCGCCTCCATAGAACTGGGTGACACAATTCCTTATTAGCTAATAGCACTTTGCCTACAATTTTTGGTCAGCGCGCTTGCTGACGTTACCAAGTGTGTCGCCAAGAGGATTAGGCCTACCGGGGATACCTCTATAAAAAAACGCACCTACGGTTCGTACCTCAGTGGTGGTGTGGAAAATGAACCATGCTTCATTCTACTTACCTACACCTAGCAGTAACATGTTTGAGTGATGAACCAAAGACTTCTAAAATAGAAGTCTTTGTGAAGAGCGCTTACAGATAACAGACGAACGGCACTTATCGACGGCAGTCGACGGCACTTTATCGACAAGTGTAAAAAAGAATCAATGAAAAAAATCCAGCGACTGCCGTCGACGCGTGCCGTCGACAAGTGCCGTTTGTCTGTAAGACTAAAGCCTTATCCGGATATCTTGCTTAAGTCTTGAGTACAAAGTAACTAATCTGTGACAAAAATACTGTCGTTTCAAAGTAAGCAGATTCAAAACCATATAAGCATTATAAGCTATTAGCCACTCTTATCTACATCTGTTCTCAGATTGTGGAATTTGACAAGAATGGTCGGGGTGAAAAGTAGACTAACTGCAATAACTATTCTACTTTGTATGCGTTTTTGTGAAATATTTGCGACTCTACAATACTGAGGACCGACAAGCCGTGCATTTGGAATGGCTGTAAGTACTCCACATTCTCATAATAAATTAAAAACCTTTCTCATTCCAGTAACGATTTGAAAGTTTCGGATTTTTGGACGGACAGTGACAGACAGCCTTTATATTGAAATCAGGATAATGTTCGTAGAGTACACGCCAGGACGGCCAGACGTCCATTTGCGGCGATCGATTGTTATGGCTGCCGCAGTCACCTTAATTGCTCGGATCAAGGCGTCTCGTTTTATCAATTAGTAGGGTTCGCTCGTGCCTGGCGAATCTGTGGTTTCGGGTTCTGTGTGTGTATTCACTTCTCTTTTTAATGAAAGTAAAATTGTGACAACGAAATTTTCTTTGCATCATGTTGCTAAAGGCTCTGGGCAATCTTAATGGAAATTACAGCCTGTGTAGTGTGTACCTCACATCAGAAAATATGATTGATAGACAGATGGCAGACCCGCGTAATTTGGTCGCGTTATGTTAAACCCAGCCGACAGATCACAACCAACATGGAATTGACATTAAACCGACCAAATAAGTAGGTCCGCCATCTGCCTATGAATCCATTTCTTCGATGGCACAAAGCAGACTGCTGAAAGCCGTTCTCATCATGGTTGTAATCTGTCACGTTTATGTGCAATGTTTTCATGTGAACTAAAATACAACTGGCACAAACACATGATCGGAATCGCGAAATTTTTGTAACCGTCTCTGAAGTTTACGTCATAGGAGGCAACGACCGCAGTGGCACAGTATTAGAACTAATTGTGAGCTCCAAGCTTTTGTTTCTCATTTGCAAAATATTGTACTCTTTGTGAACAATAACAAAGAGCGAATATGTTCAAAAGAAGTAAAATGATATGATGTGGCGTTTTTTGACTCACGTTTTTGATTCGTGACAGACATAAAAATTTATCAGCATCAGTACCTATATCTAGTATTTTGGAGCTACAATCTTGTTGTTTCTCATTTGCAAAATATTCTACTCTTTGTTAAAAGAGTGTAGCGTATGGGTAAAAGTAAAATATATAGAGTTATGAAAATAAAAGAGGCATGGCAAACACAAAATATTGCCAAAATCAGTCTACTTAGTTTCCAATTTTAGAGTCTGTACTATAAACTTAATAGTAACTGTGAAGATTGTATATATTTCATTAGGATTTATAGTATTGGACTTGTTAGGGGTATAATAATAACAAATAGATCATAACTAAATAAAATATTTCAATTCATAATCATAACTAATATTACACTTATTGAATTTTTCTACTATGTATTTTGAAGCTTAAACTGTAACTTTCAAAAGTATCTTTAGTCTAGCCATGCTCTACATTTTAATGTAGTGAATATCCATACTTCCATACTAATATTATAAATGCGAAAGTATATCTATCTGTCTGTCCATCTGTCTATCTGTTACCTCTTCACGCCTAAACCGCTGAGCCGATTTTGCTGAAATTTGGTATGAATATACTTTGAGTCCCGAGAAAGGACATAGGATACTTTTTATCCCGGAAAAATGTACGGTCAACGGAATTTTGAATTTTAGCGCAACGGAGTTGCGGGCGTCATCTAGTTTTATATAATTTGTTAAAATTATTACTAAGGAGTTAGGACTTTAGAACTTAACGAATTTTGGCGAAACGGATTAACAAATTTTGGCGCAACGGAGTTGTTCCATCTAGTTCAATATAATTTGTTAAAATTACTTAGGAGTTAGGACTTCAGAAGTTATCAGTTGAAAGTAGAGAGTAGGGTGTCTTCGTCGACTATCAATAGTCAATACAATCCTAATTTTGTCCGTTAGTAATGTTAAATTTAATATTACCCAATAAAGTATGAGATACGAAAAATTAATTGCTTAATAATATTATTATAATGTTCACCTTTCTGGCAGGCTATCTGTGCTCTTGTTTAAAAATTTAAATACTTACGATAAAGTGCAGCGAATGGCACATGATAAAAATTGTAAATATACCCACCAGTCATCATCACCATCACTTTATGTGTCAAGAATGTTTTTTAGGTAAGTAACCAAAATTCGTTTATCACGCGAGAACCGTACAATTTTCCGGGATAAAAAGTACCGTAAGTTCCCGGTACTTAAAGTATCACCATACTAAGTTTCGGCAAAATCGGCTCAGCGGTTTGGGCGTGACGAGGTAACAGACAGACATACACATTTTCGCATTTATAATATTGGTATGGATGATTATGTTATGTAATTAAATATATATTATTAACCCCCGACCAAAAAGAGGGGTGTTATAAGTTTGACGTGTCTGTCTGTCGGTCTGTCTGTCTGTCTGTCTGTCTGTCTGTCTGTGTGTCTGTCTGTGGCATCGTAGCGTCCAAACGGGTGGACCGATTTTAATCTAGTTTTTTTTTGTTTGAAAGCTGATATGATCGAGAGTGTTCTTAGCTATAGATCATCATCATCAGCCTGCTCATTGCTGGAAAATCACGGTTTATAGGAAAAGGCTAACTTTTACTGTAAAAAGCCAATCTTGAAAATGTAGAGTTTGAGCAAACGAATAATTAAAAAATAAAAAAAAATACGTTTATTTCAGGCTTTTTAACCCATATTTTGTTTGTAAACAATAAACCTAAAAACTATGTTAGTAATAGAGAATAAATAAATAAATAGTTACAAAAAATAAATTAAGTAGTTTATTTTATTTTTATTTATTCTACAAGGACACGAGCAGTACATGTATTAAACATTGCAGTTAAAAACAACACAAGTAGATAGTACAATCCCGATACATGCACTTTTATAGGTGACACAACATTAGTTTAAGTATTATGCGAGTTTAAAATGTTTGTCATGAGTGCTAAGTAATAATAATATCAATACTGCGTTATGGTGGTTGGTAAATGAAGCGTAGCCAGCACCAAACCTAATTGTCGGACAGACGGGACAGCTTAGCCGGACATTTCACTAAAAAGCCGGATACTCTACACTACTATAGGCTACTACTTTTTCAGTTTTCGTTTTGTAAAGTCTGCTTTAAAATGTCAAATTAATCCTAACACCAGCTGCAAAAAGTGAAAAAGCCGGACACCGTAGTTTTGGCTGCACACGCAACCAAGAAGCCTAACTAAGTATAATAGTTGTGCAGCTTCCGGTGTTTCCGGACACCTGACGGATCATATCGTGAAATAATGACATTTAAGTACATCAAGTCCATTGCATTATGATCTTTTCGAAATGGATCAAAATATGTATTGGTTCTCTACCTAAAGCTGAAGAATTTGTTCGCACGCGCAATTCTCGGGAACTTTTTTAATAGAAAATATATTTTTGTGTTGAATTGTCCATTTATCGAGGTATAGGCTTTAGGCTAACATCACGATCAAAACGAGCGAAGAATGATCGTAAAAATGTGGAAAAACCGGGAAAATTATTAATCTTTGTTACATTAATAACGTAGACGAAGTCGCAGGGAAAGCTAGTTTAAATAATATAATATAGTTTACCTAAATAATAAAGTCTAGATAGCTTACGGATATCTCGAGTACATGGTGCATCCGTTATAAAAGGCTGAGGCAGCTGAGCCCGCATACATTCGCCACCCTCTAGATTGCAAAAAATCTGATATCCCTCCATTGATACGCCATTTTTTATCCATCTGGGTACAACAATATACGCAATAAAACATAATCATCATCGACAATACAAATTAATTGTATATTGTTTGATTTATGTGAGAATAATATTATTCTTTATGGGTGTTTCTGACAAAGTTTGCCTATTTGATTACACGTTTTGCCACGCTATAAAACGACGATGGCCAACATCATAGCGAAGCTGTCTAAAGCATGCAATACCTTTAACCTTATAAACGTGTTGTACAGGTGTAATAAAACTATGTGATTATACTTTAGCGTGTCTATGTGTTCCTTGTAGAGAATTCTCTGTGAATTTAGCAACCCTGAAAGGCCAATTTCTTGTGATTTGTATGGGCAAACGCCCCAGAGCGTCACGAGTTTCCACATACAAAGTTTAAAAATTTGCTCTTTCAGCGCTGCTGCAGTTTTACAGTGAACGCTGAACTCTATGCAGGGGACCCATACACACGCCCTAAAATATTATCATTTATCACTATGTATATAATAAGCATGGCCCTGCATGGACGATTATGCCCCTCTACTCGTTTGGAACTGCTTGTGAACTTCATTGATCAATGTTGAGAGCTTCACGGCTGTTTTCACGAAATCTCTGCTGCAAATTATTCCGCTATTGTCTATGAGAGGTATTTTTGGAATTGTTGACTGTATGTACAAATATTAATTTGGATTTGACACTGCGGAAATGAGTAAATATTAAATAACAATTTGATAATGTAAAAATCTCAATTAGATAACGTAGAATTGTTAACAGGAACAAACAAAAGTCACCTATCTATGCATCGTAAATGTAATACCTCCTTGCGGTCTGTTGGTAGAGATGGTTTCAAATTTCAATTCGGAGGGCGTGGATTCGATTCTTAAGGGGAACAACTAGAAATGTTGTTTTGCAGTTTTGCAAGGAGGTGCTGTGCCTGGTCTCTCGCTGGTCTGTGATCGTATTAGTTTCTGTATCCCACTAAGTAAAGAATAATAATTTATGAGAGTAAAGGAGTTTCATCAACTTTGAATATTGGGCATATCCCTGGAGACTGTAAAACCTTCCAGTGCACTGGCTTGACTTTGATGAAATCAGCCGAGACCGAAATTAGTTTAGCTATCTATAGTTTTATGCATTATTCTTCTATTATAATAATTATTATATTATCATTATGTAGTTCTTTAGGATTTAAATGAATGATTACTTATCACTTCAATTCAGTCAATCCAAAATTAGCCACGCACAGTTTAATTGTCTTCGGTTTGGTTACTCATACTTTTGTTCTGTTTGTATTTCGACTATGTGTGCACTGTACGTATGTTTACACCAATTTACAAGATGACTTTCGCATTGGGCCCGACATAGAGCACCTTCTCAGCAGAGGTTGATAACCGGCGGGACGGGACAATTGAGGCCACTGTGTGAGCGGTTCAAGAGCAATTTAGGTCCCGTAGGTCAGTTCGCCGAAGGTAACCTTGACATCTATATCTGTATACACTATGCAAGTTCATACTTATGTTACCTGTGACAGGTCCTACATGCCGTCCCTACTCTACATAATGTCCTTGGGATGAAACATCTCTGAAACGACCAGGTTCTGAGACCAGGTCCTGAGGTTCTAAGACCACTGACCCCTGTACGAAATTTCCTTTCAAGGATTGGGATCATTCGATATTTTAATGTCCCAACTCCAAACTGTATTTACTATTTAGCTAATGAAATTGTCGTACCTATCCTAAAATTCCTACTAAATAATAGTAAAAATAAAGAAATAAGAGTATCCACTAAAATTTTACCATCTGCCTGATGTAGTATTATCTAGATAAAGAACATCCTTTAGATTTCAAATACTTAATTGATATAATATTATAATACTTATTACCATTTAGGTATGTTTAACACATTTTAAAGTATCCACAGCCGAACATAGAACCTACTTCTATTTGGAAGTCGGTTAAAAAGACAATTATCATTTTATTACTGCGTGTGTTAATTGCTACATTAACTTTAACATCAAAGAATATGCAATGAGGTCATATTTTAAGTTATGTTATAATCTGTTATCTACAATTTACATTTAATTGAACATTCGGCGTCACTGATAATTTTTCCAACTCTTATTATTATCAATCGAAATTGTGTCATCTCTCGTCGTTCAACAAAATTTTTGGAACCAAATTTTCCAAAATTTATCTAAAAAAATTGCAACATATAATTTAAATTTACACCGTTTATCCTCAGCACCAAGAAAAAATATAAAAACCTTAATTCTAGTTGAATTAACTAATTACTAGTGTAATTAACTAGTAACTAGTGTAATATTATATTGCTGTCCGCTTAACTTTGTTGCGTCGAAAGTCATTTATCGTGTGCTAAGTGCTAACCATCAATTTTTGCGGTATAAAAACTATCCTTTACCTAGACCTGAAAGTATACCAATCTCCATTAAAATTTTATCTAGAGGTAAATTAGTTTAGGGCAGTGTTTCCCAAACTTGTCGGGACCCCGACCCATCTACAAGAAAGATTAAAGTTCGCGGCCCACCTTGTGTAATGAAGACAAAAAAGCAGTGGTATGTTGCTGCCGCAGCATTTACCCGTCAATTCTTATCGTAGTTCACCACCATATTATCATCATCGTCAGCCTTACTTCCTTACACGTTTGCGTTCGAATGCCTCGCCCCCGTCCCGCACGCACCCACGACGATGAAAGAACGAGTAAAATGACAATCGAACGAGTGACAATCGACCTATAGTTTCAGGGCCCACCCAAAATCTACCCGCGACCCACCAGTGGGTCGCGACCCACACTTTGGGAAATACTGGTTTCGGGGTTTTAGGGTAAAGAATTTTATAATGTACATACTAGCTGATCCGGCTAACATTGTTTTGCCATATTTATTATTTCTAGTATCAATATAAAATTAGAGACCTGAATTATAGGTCTCTACTTTTTATATCGTTAGTCCTGAGAATTCAGGACTAACGAATGTACATACAAAATTTCATTAAAATCGGTTGAGTCATTTTGGAGGAGTTCGCGCACAAATACTGTGACACGAGAATTTTATATATTAGAAGAAGTATGCGAAAAGTAGAGTTTGGAGTTTGGACACTATAATTATTGCTGTATATTTCGCTCATACGGTCTACATCTGGATCTGAAATCTTGCGTAGTGCGTACTTGTATATAGACTGAGGAGTATTCCGTAAATAGAAGCAGTAAAAGCGTCGCGACGAATTTCCAAGAGCCGAGGGTCAGACAGAAAAAAACGAATTACGCGGACGAAGATCTGACTGATAGTCTTTTGTCGCTTTAGTTGCTTGTTAGGGCTTACAGTTTTCAGTGACAACCTTTTTATAAATATATAACAACATGTATTGACTTATTGAGCAGTGTACACTATAACTTCTAATAGCATTCAAATAGTCGTGTATGTTTTTACCAATGATACTCTTAACGCTGAGAAGCTGTGTCAAAAATTGGGTAAGTAGAGTTTGGGGCACGTTATTTTTCTCATTATATCTGAATAATGGACATATCAAACTCTAACTACTTGTAGGTGTTGTTTAGAGCTTCTTTAAAAATGATTTACTACCAACGATACTCTTAACGCTGCGGGGCTGTGTCAAAAACTAGGTCTAAATAAATAGAGTTTGGGGCACGTCATTTTTCTCTTTATATCAATGGACGTAACAACTACGTCTTGTAGGTGTCGTTTAGAGCTTCTTTAAAAATGATTTACTACCATCTCTCTCGAAACAATTTTGTTAGGACTAAACTACGAGCATGGATAAACGATTACAAAAACGTTTTCACACCCCTACAGAATCAAAATAAAAACGGTCACGCTGATTGCAATATATTATGCACTTGCGACATGAATGCATCTGTCGATTTCAATTTGACCACATCCTCCTTTCTCAAGATATTTTTTATGGTCGCAAAGTGGAGTCATTTGCACGAATCACTGCAATATCATTTTATTCGCCGGGTACATTGTCCCACTGATTGGAAGATGACATTCAGCAATTTGGGCACAATGCAATTTTGCTTAATTTCAATCGACCATTTTTCGGGAGCTTCCAAGGTGCTTTATATTTAGAGGAAATTGGTAGAATAATTTAGATTCATTTAACAACGCCTGACAATATTTATTAACAATAATATAATTGAGTTTGAAACAGTCTCAGAGATTACCTAACTGAGGTGGTAATCACTGCTCTATGTTTTTGCAAAGTTATAATTTACATTCATTTACCTACCAACGCCTGACAATATTTATTAACAATAATATAATTGAGTTTGAAATAGTCATGTCTTCTAAGAGATTAGTACCTAACTGAGGTGGTAATCACTGCTCTATGTTTTTGGAAAGTTATAATTTACATTCATTTACCTACCAACGCCTGACAATATTTATTAACAATAATATAATTGAGTTTGAAATAGTCTGAATGTCTTCTCAGAGATTAATAACTGAGGAGGTAATTACTGCTCTATGTTTTCGGAAAGTTATATTACGTCCTACACTGTAGAGTTAACTCTACAGTGTAGACTAGACGGGAATGTAGAGCATAATTTTGTTAATTCCTAGAATTCTGTAAATTACTCTCTAGTGCTCTAAATTACTAAAAATTATACCTGTAGGGGGAATTTACTATTTAATGGATAACCAGCCGTGTCTGTCGAAGGTAAGGCTTGATAGAATTTAAACAGTTTTTCTCGAGTGCAGCTGCACTCTCGCCCTTACCACCTTCGAACTATTCTACGGACAGTCACGATTTCAATATATTTCAGCAACTAGTTCTCTCACGGAAAACTTAAGTGCAAAGATATTTCTATTCTTAGACGTTCAGTTTTCAAACGCAATACCTAGGTCCTAAGTAGGTACATTATAAAATGCATGTACGTATTATTTTTGCAATTCTCAAAATATACAAAAGGCGCCGGATAAGTTAGTGGCTTGATTACCGGGAGTCCACTTTTCAGTTTACCCAATTTTCATTATCTACAGGAAAACGAGCACTGTCGAGGGCCAGTAGCAATTTTACCGTGCCTGTTATTAACGAACTTTGTCAATTGCTTTGTGCTTTTATTCGTGAGTTTGACTCATTCGACCTGTATAATTTATTTCCTTTTATGTATTATGATGTTATCTGTGACACCGGCACTCACCGGCACATCTTTGCGGCTTTGATTAGGTATTCATAGTGGTTGGTACATTGTTTTGACGTTCATTGTTTATTGTTCGATCGGTACAATTGAATACCGTTTTTCGGCAGATTTTGCGTTTTTTCAATGATAAGTAATTGAGGAAATAGATTTTTTTTATTTATTTCACAACTAGCGACCCGCCCTGGCGTCGCACGGTCATAAAATATATAGCCACTGAAAAAATTATTAAAATCGATAGCCTATGATCCTTCACGTGGTCTACTTCTTATCTGTGCCAAATAACATAAAAATTGCTCCAGTAGTTCGCGAGATAAGCCCTTTCAAATAATTTCCCCCGTTTTTTCCACATTCTCCTATTAGTCTTAGCGTGATAAAATATAGCCTTCCTCAATAAATGGGCTATCTAACACTGAAATAATTTTTTTAATCGTACCAGTAGTTCCTGAGTTTAGCGCGTTCAAGTTAGCCCTTTCAAATAATTTTCCCCGTTTTTTCCACATTTTCCTCTATTTCTTCGCTCCTATTAGTCTTAACGTGATAAAATATAGCCTATAGCCTCCCTCGATAAATGGGCTATCTAACACTGAAAGAATCATCAAAATCCGTTGCATAGTTTTAAAGATTAAAGGGAACAAAGGGACATGAGGGAAAAAAGCGACTTTGTTTTATAATATGTATAGATATAGATTATAGATAGATAGAAGCATATGAGTAGGCTTTATCAAATTCATCAGCTTTAGTGGCTCTAGTCATAGGGTGCGTAGAAAATAAGTACTGCCAAAGCCTCATTGACATAAGAAACTATAGGTCTTTGCAAAGGTATCGGTTTTTGTAAAGCCTACTTACACTATTTTCGAAACATGAGAGAAAAAACGACAGAACTATGGAGGGTAGAGAACTTATAGAGACCATCATGAACAATAAACAATTTCTTTCTT
Source organism: Polyommatus iphigenia (assembly GCA_963422495.1). Lineage (NCBI taxonomy): Eukaryota > Metazoa > Arthropoda > Insecta > Lepidoptera > Lycaenidae > Polyommatus > Polyommatus iphigenia. Next base: position 22,463,974 of record OY730187.1, on the reverse strand, counting down.
AGTAGTCGGGCATAAAACAAAGACTATTAAAAATTATGCTTAATTTTCATGTGAAGTAAAATAAGCAGATGGGTCACATGATGGAAGGGGACACTCTGCGCCACACATGATTATTGCCTGATGACTCCCGAGAGTAGAGACTATATAATAAGGTGAACATGACACCTTATTATAGAGTCTCTACTCTCGGGAGGTCTTTCAAAAACAAATAGTACCTATTCATGGAAGGCTTTTTATCCACGTTGGTATACAATACAAGAGATTATACAAACGTGCGGATTCGTCTATTTGCCTGTGAACAAAGATTGTATACTCACAGGAGTGTAGCAGCTTCGTACACATAGAAAACCATCATCCTTCTTCTAAGTATCGTTTGTTGGCACCATGAAGGAGTCCGTCAGACGGACCAATACAAGCGAAGTCGGTTGTGCAACGTGCATGCTATACATACGTCCATGGCTATACATTATAGACAGCTTCACCATCATAATAACTCCCACACCGGTTTTCAGTGACGGTGGCCGGTTTCATTGAAAACAGGCCAGTTTCGCAGGAGTAATTTTATATAGTCCAAGTGTGTGCGCAGTAAACAAGAGCACTCTCTATTCTTTTACTCTCATAACCCAGTTGACGGAAGATCGACACAGTCGTGTTGGTCTTCCATCCGAGAGATCTGGTGCAGAACCAACTTTTTACGTACCCATCCGATGCATGGATCATCTTACTTGCAAGACAATCAGGTGATCAGCCTGCATCGTCCTAACGAAACTTGGAAATAACATGTTTCCAACGCGGGAATCGAACCCACGACCTCCGAGTCAAGAGCCGCACTCTAAACCCAGTGGTTTAGAGTGCGGCTCGTGCCGACCACAGAGGCAATTCACAATCATAGTTATCCATCAAGCCACCACTGACACCTCTCCACTAACGTGGAAAGAGGTCTTAATGATTAGGTAGCGATCAAATCGGTGAGCGGAAACCTGGGTTCGTCATAACGTGACACTTAACTCGTGAGTCGTGACCGTCAGGCGCACGTAGGTGAGTGATCGAGCGACCTTTGCGCACGGTCAAGTGCAGCAGCCGGGGTCACGATCACAACACATGACAGGTTAGAGTAGTTAAGACTTAGGGGTTAGCAGTATTAGCGTAACGGTTAGCCACTGATTAGTCCTAACGCCTGACCGCTTTAATTTTTTCCTCCTATAGGCTTGCCCTATAAAGTTGCAGCATCGGTCGCGTCATAAAATTATGATCTTATTTGAGTAGCTGTTAATTTTTAACCGACTTCCAAAAACGAGGAGGTTATATAAACGTTCAGCTGTGGATATGTTTTTTTATGTATGTTCAACGATTACTCCGCCTTTGTGAACCGATTTTCAAAATTTTTGTTTTGTTGTATAGGGTATTACTCCAATTTGGTACCATGTTCAGAAAAGTGGTGACCTGATGATGGGATCCATGAGTAATCGAGGGAACTCCTCAAAATTCAAATGGAAACATATGGTTTTTTGGTTTCATATGAAGTAATCTAGGCATACCGTCTTCAAAATAATGAAGATTGTGTAAATAGAAATAGTTGAGGTTTAGGAGAGTTATGCATAAGGCACTTTAAAGAGTAAGAATTATTTATCACTTTTTGTTCATTATAAATTATTATTGTTTTTACCCTGGAAGTCGGTTTTAATTTTTTGTTAAAAATAACAGCTTACATAAAATAATAATATTCATAATAAGAGAAATAAATAATAAGAAAAGTAACTTTCAGGTTTCAGCTTTCTGTTCATAAAACTGCACTAGCTATATATTTACAGAAACTTTTGCAGAAATCAGGAGTCAAGGAGTCCGAGTTCCAGACTCAGGACTCGGAAGTTAGGATTAAATGAATGTTAGGCTCAAAGTTTAGATTTAAGGGATAAGGCCTAAGGCTCTTCTAGACTGTTAAAAAACAGTTAACAGTTAGGGCGACGGGCGACAGGCTGGGTCATAAGTGGCCACTGCAATTTTTTTTTATTTATCTAATCCGTTTAGCGATTTTAACGTGAAAATTTGAAAAACGCACTTTCACGTTTCTTTATAATAATACATAAGTATAGCTGTATCTATCCGAACTAGACCAAAGAACCAAGCTGTCTGGATTCTTAAATTGGATTTGACTATATTATAGTCAAATCCCTATAATATGGATTATGAAATAACCATTGGGAATACCACAATGATATGAATAACAGTGTTGAAAATTAAAGCGAGAATTTTGTTGTGTCGCCTTCTACTCGACACTGGCAATGATGATATTTTATCCGCAGCGCCATATTAAGAAAAAATAAAATGTCAATGTCATAAAATGTCAACCTGACAGATGACACAAAACATGTGACATGTCAGTAATGTCACTTTTCATTGAAAAATTCAACTCGATTTTGTGTCTTTTGGTGCTTTTTTTATAGATTTTGAAATTTATTATTAGCTTTTAATTCAAAATTAACATCATAATTGAGTATTTAATATGCAGAAAATATAATTGAGTTCCTAACGAATTCTTTTTAAGACAATAATGATTCGAAACTCAGTGCAGATAATTTTTCTTTAGCCTTGTGTTATTTTTAAACACTTGTGACTGAATTGTTCAAAATGTATAAACAAATACCTAATAACCACATTTCCTTCTTGTTGAAAAACACAAAAATATATTGTTTTCAATGCATAAAAGCACTTTCGACACGCCCTGAAAGCCAGCCACTCTCAAACCATGGTCCTTGGAACTTGTACTCAGATAAAGTATCAAAAGGGCTATTGAGTCAAGATTCTCATCAAGAGGAAGTAGTGCGACACCTTCAAAAAGTATACAATGAAGTTTCATCATTCAAGAGGCCAGAAATCAAAGCCAGATTTGGTGAATCCTTCTTTAACTTCTTTAGTAAATCTGAGCCTTATAAAATGGATGCACCAAAGGGATTGTACATATATGGGAGTGTCGGCGGAGGAAAAACAATGTTAATGGATTTATTCTATGAAACTGTACCTGTGAGTAATTTATTTTAAATTTAAGCTTGATATTATATGGGTGTTACATAATAATAGATTCAAAATATATTTTACAACATCTTTTTCCTTGCAGATAAAGGAGAAGTTGAGGGTCCATTTTAATTCTTTCATGCTCAATGTTCATGCTAGAATACATGAGCTCAAAATTAAATCTGGTAAAGGTGCTAGCTCCTTCCGAGATGAGGGTAAACCCTTTGACCCTATACCACCCGTAGCTGCAGATATTACACAGGAGTCCTGGCTTATATGTTTTGATGAATTTCAAGTAAGTTTTCACTTATCAAATACTCATTATTTTGTGATATTTAAAAATCAATACTAAATATTGTAAAGACATTGAGTCACCTTAAATTCACTTATTAACCCATCAACTCCCAAGCGGCCCCCGGCGGCCGCATGACAATTGAATATCTATTGTGTCTGGTATTCCCACAATAGAGGTATTAAAAGTTGTGTCTATCAATATCATGATAAATCATCTTATTCATCAATTTAATGAAACAAAAACTTTGGTAATGGTAGCATTTTCACAAAATAATAAAATACAAATCAGTTATTATTTTATTAGGTGACAGATATTGGTGATGCTATGGTTTTAAAACGTCTGTTTACCCAACTGTTTGACAATGGTTGTGTTGTTATAGCAACCAGCAACCGAAAACCTGATGATCTTTACAAAAACGGACTGCAAAGAGCAAATTTTGTACCGTTCATTCCCATCCTGAAAGCACATTGTGATGTCATTCAATTGGACTCTGGCATAGATTATAGAATGAGAGGATCAGGGAGTAAATATGGTAAATATTTTCTGTAAGTATCTTTAATATTATTAATACCTACAAAATAATTCATATAGCTTTAGCCGGTAAAATAAATTACTTTATATTTCCAGTAACCATGAACTCACACCGGAGAATAATGGAGTGGATACGCTATTTAAATTCCTCATATCGAAAGAAAATGACACAGTTAGAGTTCGCGTTATTAACATTTTTGGAAGAAATGTCAAATTTGCAAAAACTTGTGGAGGAGTGTTAGATTCAACATTTGACGAACTTTGTGATAGAGTAAGTTAAGTTTGGAAGATATAATTAATTTCTATTATAATGCTATAACTTTCGATAATAGGTTTCATTTTGATACACATATTGCATTACATTTTGCAAAACAATACAATATTTTATCATTCATATATTTTTATTACAGCCACTTGGTGCAAGTGATTATTTAATCATATCAAAAACATTTCACACGGTATTTATAAGGAATATACCGCAATTATCTATTGTAACACAAAGATCTCAGATAAGAAGATTCATAACCCTCATTGATACTTTATATGACAACCGAGTCCGAGTAAGTATAATTAATAAAATTAGATACTTTTTATGGCAACAGATTTCAAGCAAGTATTTTAGATCAAACTGTTAAAAAAACAGTTTTTTTCATTAGTTTCAAATATTTCCATTGTAAACAGCAAACAAATTGTGAAGTTGTTAAATAAAAGACTAATTGATATGACTTTCATTCATTCCAACAATGTTTATTGTTTATTATAAATGTATGTTTTTGTTTTAGGTTGTTATGGTTGCAGATACTGATCCCAAAAACTTGTTCAAAGTGGATGATGCAAAAGATGGTTATGGTGATGCCGACCGAGCATTGATGGACGATTTAAAAATAACAAAAGATTCTGTGAGTATTTGTAGTTAAAATTGTAATGGAGGCACTTCACATGTCATCGATAGTAAAAATATATAATAATTTTGAACAAACCTTGTACGACTCTGACGAATCTAAAACTGTCAAGAGCACTTAGAGAAGACGTTTTCAAATTACAAAAATATATTATGTGCTAAATTATAACAGAATTGAAATAAAAAACTTACGGCGCAAATAGGCAATGCAGATTTTCGTAATCTCTTTAATTTTCGGTCATTACTTATACAAATATCATGACTATTAAAGTGTATGCTACGTAAACAAGTAATCTGGTTTGGCATCCAATTCGGTTGGTTTCTTTCTAAACGAACGGCAGTTATCCACTTTTTTCGTTGGATTGCATTCCTAGGAAATCTGTCAAAATAAAATACGTCTTCATACTAATGTCAGCCAGATCCTAAAATTTCGTTTATTAAAGTTTAGTAAAATTTGGTTAATTGTTACATCTTGCATACACTGTCCATGGCGATTTTGTGAAAATTTCGTAATTATAATATTTTTTGATTATTGCACTTTTACAATAATAGTCGTATCTGTATGACTTCTACATCATTTCACAGGGCATTTAGGCATTTTAACAACAAAATGCTATGTAAAAAGCTACGTAAAAAGTAAGCAAACAAATTGCGAAATGAGCTTGACAATAATTTTACTGGTTGAATGTCACTCGAGTATATATACACGAAAAATGTGTACCGAACACATGCATGAAATATCCATGTATTCGGGTCACATTTTGTAGCCTTTTGGTGCACTTTTTTTGACGGAGTTACTCTTCCTTAGTTTTTATTATTCGTAGCCAATATCAAATACAGGTATCCGTAGTTTGTACTTTTGTCGATTTTTGACGCATATCAAAAGAGTCAAATAGGCAAGTACAGCCACAGACTAATAAGATATACTATGTATAGTACAGCTCGACAAGGCTTATAATGAACGTGGCGAAAAAAGGATCTAACGCTGCCATCATACAAAAACGTCATTTTTGACAGTTCTCCTTTATATGGTTCTTTATTTGGCCATTGGGTGCATGATTTAGTTTTTAGATTAAATTTTAGTGTGAAATATTTATTGTAAGTTGTAGGGTTGGCACATGGAATAATACTCGCAATATCTTCTTTACTTAGTTTATTTCAGGTTCATACAAAAGAACACATGTACATATTTTACTATTTAGTATAGACTGCAGACATTCATGCGGATCCCAGGTAGTATGGGATCGCAGGTAGGACGCGTGGCATCGCAACCTTTATCCCTCCTAGCTAGCTTTTACTTAATGACGCGTGGCATCGATCAAGCAAAGCACTGGACTCTGAGCAGACGAGGTCGTCTAGCGAGCGACTGGCTTACTGAGGTGCGGACGCCTCTTATATATGCGCAAATAGTGGTGGGGCAAACAAGTTGTACTAGAGATAAGGGCCTATGGACGGTGACATCACGATGGCGCGCTATATCCTCCCCCTCTGGTACTCTGAAGTCGTCTCGACAGGAGTGCCAGCGTCATTGTATTTTCGTGGCCTTCCTCTGCGACGAATGGGAACAACGGGTTGAGGTAGAGCTTCGTCCCTTCCTTGAAATTTAGTTAATGCTGAAGTATGGTATTTGCCTATCGGTTTATCTGGAGTACTTGGGTGAGCGACCTCGTATGTGGAAGTTCCATGTTTTCTTATTATAACATAGGGACCATCTCTGCGAGGGCAAAATTTTGCAGTATATTGTTTCTCAACATTGCTAATTGGATGTGTCTCCACAAGTACCAAGTCTCCCGCTTTGTATCCTGGATCTGGTCTTCTTTTTGCGTTTGCGTTTTGTCTATTTATATCCAGATTATTTTATATATTTTCTTTTCCGATGGCTAAATCTTGTGCCAATCGTCTTAATGTTGGGGTTATTTCTTTGACAAAGTTTTCAGACTGTACTCGTACGATTGAACTAAGGTCGTGTTTCAGATCATATGGTGTTCTTAACTCACGACCGAATGTTAAGTACGACGGAGAATAGCCAGTAGTGCGACAAACCGCTGTATTCATAGCAAATCGTATTGTCGAAAGAGTCGATGGCCAATTTTGATGTTTATCTTTGATCATTATAGCTATCTGTGATTTCATATCTCTATTTTTCCTTTCTACAATGTTTGGTTGTGGATGATAGACAGGAGTATAAATCTGTTCTATGTCTAAACAGTACATTAGTTTTTGCATTATTGCTGATATGAATTGAACTCCATTATCACTTATTAGTTTTCGAGGTAAGTCGTAGCGTAAGAATACGTCATTTAATAATATCTTGGCACAGTTTTCTGATGTAGCTTCATTAAGCGCAAATAGTTCTACCCATCTAGAAGTTGTATCCTCTACAGTGAAAATCCATTTTTCTCCAGCTTCTCCTTTTGGCAAAGGACCAAATAAATCAATTGACAAAACTTCAAACCTTTGATAATTTGGTGTAGATTGGTACAGTCCGGTAGGTTTCTGATTTGAGGGCTTGTACTTTTGGCAATCAACACAAGTTTTAATGTATTTAATTATGTCCTTGCGGATGCCTTTCCAATAAAACTTAGTTGTAATTCGTTGCAAAGTTCTGTCTACACCCATATGTCCACCGGTTAGTGCACCATGAAATGCCTTTAGAATGTTAGGTATTTCATGTCGAGGAACCATAAGTTTTACATTTTCGTCATCTTGATCTGCATATAAAAATATAGGACACCTTTGTGTAACAAGTATCCTTTCTTTGTTAAATTGATATATTTTCTGATTCTATTTCTTCCTCTAAAGTTTTTATAATATCTTTTAAATCTTCATCTTTAATTTGTTCATCTCTTAGCTGTTTTTCGTTTAATTTAGAAAATTCTATGTCTACACGACATATATTACAATTTTTATTGTGATCTGTGCACGAAAGTCTAGACAACGTGTCAGCCACAACATTTGTTTTCCCCGGTGTATATTGAATCTTAAATTCATACTGTTGTAACTGTAAAGCCCATCTAGCAAGTCGACCTGTTGGAGTTTTAAGATCCATTAGCCATTTCAGAGGCTGATGATCGGTAATTGTTATGGATTTTGTCCCTTCAATATAGCCTCTAAATCGTGATATGGTCCAGACAATTGCTAAAGCTTCTTTCTCTGTTACAGTGTAATTGAATTCAGCTGCTGTCAGTAATCTACTTGCATACTCAACGGGATGCTCGTTTTCTCCCTCCCCCTGAACTAAAGCTGCTCCAATCGCATACTGACTTGCATCGGTTTTAATGGTAAACGGTTGATCTGGATTAGCTTGTTTTAGCACAGGTGCGGTTGTGAGAGCTATTTTGAGTTTATCGTATGCTTCTTGTTGTTCTGTTTTCCATTGCCAACATGCATTCTTTTTTGTTAAATTTGTTAGTGGTCGTGCAACTTGAGCAAAATTCTTTATAAATCTTCGATACCAAGAAGCAGTTTGAAGGAATGAAATTAATTGTTTCAGAGTTCGAGGTTCCTTGAGATTAATTATAGCTGATATTTTATCTGGATCTGTTTTGATACCTTCTGGCACAATTAGGTGACCCAAATATTTTACTTGAGAACATCCAAATTTACATTTCTTCCTATTAGCATGCAAATTATACTTTCTTAGTTTCTCGAAAACTTCACGCAAATCCTTGATGTGTTGTGAAAATGTTAATGACCTTAAAATCAAGTCATCTATGTAAGACAACACACACTCAGCATTCAAACCCTGAATGAACTTATCCATTAATCTTTGAAAGGTAGCTGGTGCGTTACGTAAACCGAATGGCATACGTTTGAAACGATAAGTCCCAAAGGGTGAGACAAATGTAGTCTTGTCCTGGTCATCTGGATGAACTAAAATATGCCAATAACTAGATTGTAAATCAATTGTAGACATGTATGGCATAGCTTTTGCTTGATGCAATAAATCATCGATACGTGGCAGTGGGTATCTGTCTGGTTTAGTGATCTCATTTAATCGTCTATAATCAACACAAACTCTGACATCATTCTCACCTTTAGGTACAAGAATTACAGGTGCTGACCATGGGGAATCGCATTCTTCAATAATGTCATCACTTAACATTTCATCAATTTTTATTCTAAGTTGTTTTTGACGAGTTGGTGATAATCTGTACGGTTTAATGCTAATAGGTGGATGATTTCCAGTATCAATTCTATGTTTAGCAAAAGCAGTAGGTTTTGAGTTTCTTTGAAATATGTCTTCATATTCAGACAATAGGTTATTGAATATTATTTTTTCTTTTTTTGTAAAAAGAGTTCCCTCGTTAGGATTTAAATGAATGAAATCAATAGAATACAGTTTTATAGGGTTTCTTGAAACATAATCTACACGAGGATCTACATAAGAATTTATGTCAGCTAGTTCACGCGGGCGCGACGGCTTTGGCGGAGTATCCAGTTTCTTGAGCATTCAGCGTGGTCGTTTGGGCTCTGATGGTTCATCATTATTGTCACGCAGTGGTGACGGGGTATCCATAATTGGTGACAACATTTTTAAAGTTGTTGCCCATTTAATAAAATCCGAAAAATCCGAACACGATGAATCTTCATTCTTCGGTGGGGAGAATGCAATTTTCTTTGCGCTTTTTAAAATAATGTTGTCATTTCTTAACTGAAGAAAATCGAACTTTGTGTTTGGGTCATCAATAAAATGCCAAGTGCGTTGTGGCAAATTCAACATAATGCCTGATTTTTCTAAGAAGTCAATTTCCAATAGAGTCCTATTGTCCGATGCTTCTGGGATGACGGAAAATGTAATAGGTAGAATTCTATTGCCCATTACGATATCTACTGTGGTTAGCAACAGATTACTTTTTTATGGTCCCATCAGCCAGTGTGATATCTGCCAATCCTTGAGTAAATAAAACACCTTGTCGTACCAACACTTTGTATAGCTGCTTGCTAGCTATGCTTGTGCGGGCCGCGGTATCCATGTACGCATAACCTTTTTCTCCTTTAATCGAGATTTCGATCGTGGGTATTTTGCTGGTGGTTTCCAGTGTTGATTGCACAGCATAAAAGGCAACGGGTTTTGGAGGGGTTTCATTGTTTTTGCATTTAATGCACTTGCTACGGTATACACCTGGTTCTCCACAACCATAGCACTTAATGATGTTGCTTTTTCCGGCCTCGATCTCATCTTTCTTCCTGTTACGGCATTCGTCTGACACGTGGCCACGCTTACCGCAGTAGGTGCAGCGTTTTTGCTTAAAAGATGTATGCTGTATAGGGGGTGCTGACTCTCTTTGGATGCTTTCTATATGTCGACCCTTTTTCAGCAATTCCGCAAATGTTTTAACTCCAGAACGAGGAATATTCTTGCGAAGACCAATATTTAAGAGACCATATATCAAGTCCAGCTGCTCCTCTTCTTTATATCTTTTCGGGGGCAGCTGTGCCAATAGTGCGCGTTTCATACACAAGAAAGTGTCAAGTGGCTCCTGATCTCCTTGTTTTGTTGCGAACAGTTCCAAGTAAATTTCGTACGGCTGTCTTTGGGGTGCAAAAGCTTGACGCAATAATTTTATAGCCGTTTCCCATGTTTTCACCTCGCCTTTAACCCCTTGCCACCAAGTAGACGCCGTGCCGGTAAACAACAGAGATAATCCGTCAATTGCATCTTTGTTGGAGACGTTTTCGATTGTTTTATAAGTATTAATTATGTTAATAAATTCTTCCACCTTCTCGTAGTTTCTTTGTCCATCGAAACGGGCGGTGCACTTTGAAAAACTGTTTCGTGGCATTTCGAAAGATGTTGACACAAATGTTTGAGCTAGTTTATCGAACTGTTCTTCACTTGCTGTTATTGTTGCAGACGCAATGGATTGTATCAGTCGACTAAGTTGATCATCGCTCATTACTATGTTATTTGTCATTTTTTTTATTTAATTACCCTCTTTTTCAGAGAAAAATATTTGTTTACTTTTCCGTTGGGCGCTAAATGTAGGGTTGGCACATGGAATAATACTCGCAATATCTTCTTTACTTAGTTTATTTCAGGTTCATACAAAAGAACACATGTACATATTTTACTATTTAGTATAGACTGTAGACATTCATGCGGAACCCAGGTAGTATGGGATCGCAGGTAGGACGCGTGGCATCGCAACCTTTATCCCTCCTAGCTAGCTTTTACTTAATGACGCGTGGCATCGATCAAGCAAAGCACTGGACTCTGAGCAGACTACGGGAGCAATCGTACTCGGAGCCGTCTAGCGAGCGACTGGCCTACTGAGGTGCGGACGCCTCTTATATATGCGCAAATAGTGGTGGGGCAAACAAGTTGTACTAGAGATAAGGGCCTATGGACGGTGACATCACGATGGCGCGCTAACTTTTTTAACGTTTTTAACTAACCCTCAAAAATGTTAATGTATGTAATTACTAACCAATGGACCATAGTAGTCTGCAATAAAGATATTTGTATTGTATTTACGAGCAGCGCCACCACCCACGTTCATTTAAAGCCTTGTCGCACTGTAAACAAAATCGAGTAAAAGTTTGGTATTTGACGTCCATGTGTGGAAGGCCGTATTTGCCTTTATTTGCTTTATTTGTTTGTATACGTCAATAATTTTGCCAAATGCAACAAATAGCCAATAGCAAATACAAATAGCCATGTGAAGTGCCACCATGACATAGCGAAACAAATATAATCGCTGCTGAGGCTTTAAATTGTCAGCTAAATTCAAAACGTCTTTTACTACAACTTGTGTTCGGAAATAAATATTCATTTTTTTTTAATATAGATTAATACTTTTCTAATTAATAAATATTTTGTTTGTAGGAGGATGCAAATGCTGCTATTTTCACGGGTGAGGAGGAAATGTTTGCTTGTGACAGATGTTTGTCACGAATTATGGAGATGCAGTCAGATGAGTATTGGGAGAAATGGGGACAGCATCTAAGTTAATTCTTGAAGTTGTTAAAATCACAATGTTACTGCCCGTAATATGTTCAATATATAGGTACCTAAAGGGTTTTAAAACGCCATTCAAAATTAGAACATTGTATAATAATTATTTATGGTTGATCCATATTCCATATTAAACAGTCAGAGATAATGTATCAATAATATTAATAATCATACAAAACGATTTTAAGGATAGTGTATAGTTTTGTATAGTATACAGTTACTATACACGCTGATAATTTTAACAAACATTTCTGATTTATACCCAATTTTCAATTGTTATGCCTGGGTATGCCTGATGTTAATTAGTTTTAAGTGCTCTGATGTTTAGTGAACCGTCCGGAGTACCTACGCACAAAATTTTGTAAATATATTTATTAGCAACTACTTAAAATAATATGTTGTGCCCATCGAAGAAATTGATTCATATAGGCAGAAGTCGTGATCTGTCGGCTGGGTTTGACATAACACGACCAAATTACGTTGGCCTGCCATCTGCATATGTATCAACTTCTCCGATAGTACATAGTTGAAATACAATAATTGTATTTTTTGCTTCTTTTAATTAATATTGTTGTTGACCTTTGCCATCTTCGTTTTGCATAAGACGATGCACGAAATCGACGCCTAAGGACCTTGATATCGTGGTCATACAGTTTGTATAAAATATTATAGTTACTGCGATTTTTGTAACGAAAAGCTACTTATAAAGGTGAACGCAGATTTGGGCCGCACCGCACGCACTGCAGTCGCCGCATTCGAATTCTTTATATGAAGTTATAGGCAAGCTCGCATACCTACCTATCCGCGACGCAGTCTTCGCAACTTCATAATAATATGAAGAATTGCGAATGCGGCGACTGCGGTGCGTGCGGTGCGGCCAAATCTGCGTTCACCTTAAAACGTTATTTTCTTTTATGTTTGACGTCTGTTTTGTGTTGTATTCATAGTACAAAATATGTGCAAGATTTTTACATTCATTCCAAACAAAATGTTATTCATAGCCAAAAAAACTAGTAACGAAACTCATAACTCACATTACCATTATTGTCAGTAGGTTATTATCAGGATTTTATTATTATGCGTATTCAATGATGGAGATTAATGCAATACTGCTTGGTATTAAAAATTAATAATATGATTAACAGGTGAAATTATTATTTTCTGAATTTAGTAACAAGCTATCAGTTATTTAAAAGTACTTAACTATTATTACCATTGCCAAGTTTGTAAATAGATATAAAGTAAAACTCCCAATTATTGGCTTCAATTAAAGTCCTATAATTATTAGTATTCATAGTAACTTCCTACCTTAAATTTAGACAAAAATCTTAGGTGCTAATAATAGGGTAACTGCCAACGATAATGTAGTTATTACCCTATAATTAAATATAATAATTATAATTCAATTCAAAAAGTAAGTAGTCAAAGCTAGTTAACTGCAGTATTATATAGCATTCTTCATATCATTGTTTTTTGTTAAATTATTTATTTTTTGATAATTTTCTTTTTATGTAAATAAAAATTAGTAATGCCATGTAAATGTTTGTAATAAAAGTTGATATTTAAAATTGCACTTTTATTTATCTTTTGGAAAATATTCTCTTCCCTGCTCTTTAAAGTCTTTATACTGCTATCCCGCTCACACAATGGCGTTTAAACATGAAGGCTGGGCACGAACAGGATATATTTTTGCCTAACTAATATTATCAACACAAAATATATATGATAAAATGCTGTCAATTTAAAACGATCGCGGTAAGCAACACTACGCTGTAGCGGAGCGACGCGGAACTTCATGTTTCATAAAACTAATGATTTTTGTCGCGTAGCGTCGTTGCCGCGTAGTGGGGCTTTCTTCATACAATATCATACAAACAATATTTTGCCGTGACGTGTCACGCTGCAGCGTAGCGTTGCTTAGTGCGGTCTCATCTTTAATATGGAAACCCGTTTTCCAAAGGATCAAGGGCTTTACGAGTATACAGGCGGTCATTAATTATAGACACTCGTGATTCGTTATTTAAAAAAAAATCAGTTGATACAAATAACATTTATTCTAACCTCAATCGTACATATGGCTGTAGTACTCCTGATACACCTGTATGTAGGTCTCCTTCTCGGCGGGCGTCATGCGCGCGATGACGTCATCGTCCACGCTCGTGATGGGCACGGGCTTGCCGTTCACGAGCACGGTGGGCGCGTTGTCGTCCGACTCGGAGTCCTCACTCTCCATCTCCGCTGGAAATGAAGTCAATTAGACTCTTGGAAATTAATCTACACAATGCTCGCCAGCTGGCAACATCGCGCAGCAGTCGACAACATTGCAAGCCAGCTGGCAACGTCGCCCAGCAGCGGCAACGTTGCGCAGCAGTTGGCAACGTCGTACCGCTATGAAACGATGCCGAGTATTTTACGCGACAAAATATTATGTTCCCTTGTGGACATTGCTTATAGCCATGTATCCATATTGTCGACACATGTTACCGACCACCGGTCATGCTTGGATGTAGACAAAAATTGGTACACAATGTCTTGCCTTTTAACAATGAAGAGCAACATGTTGTGCGACATGTCGGTCGGGCTCCAAATGGTGGATACAAACTACAAACATTTCACTTAAAAGCTAAAATGTATATAATACTAGGCAATATTTGTCGCGCTAAACACTCCATAACGTTGCACAACAGTGCGACTTTGTCAGCTCGCGTGCAACATGTCGATTAAATGTAAGACTGGCAAGTGGCAACACTGTCGAATATGAGTTGCACACTTATTTTAAAGTTTAAACAACATACGTTAGCTACACATTGCTCTTTCCATTTCTGGGGCAGTACACACATTGAAAAGATTTGATGACGTTTAATAAAAAAAAAAAACATAAATAATACTTACCAACTGCCGCCATTTCATCTTTGAGCTTGTAAGGGTCTTTAGACTCGTCGTCACTGGAGTCTGAGCTGTCCTTTTCAATTCCCTTAAGGGCTGCGGCCGTATTATGCCCTGCAAAAATATTAAGTTTTAAATGCTTAAGCGTTTAGTTCTTATTGGTTAGGTACAGTTTCCACTAAGGTGTTGTATGTTTATTCCATTTCATTTTACTGAATTAAATTGTAGTAATGCAAGTGTATTAATAACACTTGGGCACTATAAAATTACTCCTGCGTAACTGGCCTGGTTTCAATAAAACCGGCCACCGTCACCGAAACCGGTGTGGGAGTTATTATTATTATTTATCTATTCATTCCTCTAAAAAATATAAAATTACCGGGGTTCTGTTTCTCGTGCGCGAGCAGGACGGACATAATGTCGTCGTTCTTGTCTTTGCCCGTGGTCTTGGCGCTCGTCGCGTTGTTCGCCGCCTTCTCCAGCGCCGCGTCCGTTGAGTGCACGCTGTCGCTCTGGAATGTTCGAATTTCGAATTGAATTCGTTTTTTAAATTTAAATCTATACTAATACAGCAAGAATTTGTTTGTTTAAACGCGCTAATCTCAGGAACTACTGGTCCGATTTGAAAAATTATTTCAGTGTTAGATAGCCCATTTATCGAGGAAGGCTATAATAGGCTATACTGTATACATATATTATTAAGCTAAGATCAATTGGAGCGAAGAAACAGGAAAATGTGGAAAAAACGGGGAAAATTATATGAAATTGCTTATTATCTTATGAACCACTAGAGCAATTTTTATGTTTTTTGGCACACATAAAGAATAGACCACGTGAAGGGACATGGGCTACTTTTTGCGGAAAAATGTACGGTTTCCGTATAATTCCTAAATTACGCGGGCGAAGCCGCGCGGAACATCTAGTATTAAAATAAAAATGTTGTAAAGCTGCATCTAGATGTAATAAGACCGCAACGTGACGCGATACTCTGACTCCCGGGAAAGGACACAGGATACTTTCCCGGAAAAATGTACAGATCCCGCGCGATAAACTATTTTTGGCGTAACGGAGATAGAGTCTGCAATATTTTAGAAGGTTTATTCACCTGCTCATTAACAACGGTGCTCTCCATCATCCAGACCGGTCGCTCCTTCCTCGCGGCCTCGCTAGCGGCGGGCGCGTCACCGATCGTGATATCGACTCTAGTCTCCTCGACCGCCAGCCCGGCGCCGCGCGTCGCGTCGCCCGACCATTGCTCGTTGCCTGCTCTACCACCCGCCGCTTTTGTTGTGAGCCTGAAAAAAGATTACTATTGAGTTTGTTTGTTTTTTTGAAAGCAATATACTAATACATATTATAATAAAGCTGAAGTGTTTGTTTGTTCGCGCTAATCTCAGGAACTAGTGGTTCGAATTGAAAAATTCTTTTTGTGTTGGATAGACCATTAATTGAGGAAGGCTTTAGGCTATATATCATCATGCTGCGACCAATAGGAGCGAAGAAACTTTAGAAAATGTGGAAAAAAGCGGGGAGAATTAGTCATCTTTGAGAGGCAAAACTATTCCACGCAAACGAAGTCGCGGGCACTGCTAATATATTAAGATATTTTGGTAAAATAGGTCTAGATAACACTTAGTGCATCTAAATTATTGATGAGTGACATAACGTTTTAAGGTCAAATGGCTATATTACGCTAGATCTAGGTTTTACGGTCAAATGACTATGTTAGTCTATACCGTTGATAATTTAGGAGCAAAGTTACTTGTTAACTGCGTTGAAATTTGGTCATCCGGAATGTAAGCGTTTAGTAGTTTAGTTCATCGTCCAGGTAAGATATTGCATCGTCAAAACTCTGTATTATTTTTTTAGTATTGGCATCACGACAAAGCGACGACTCGATCCAGATGCAGTAGAAGCTTAACTTTAAGGGCCTGTTTCACCATTTCCTAATGTGCCGGATAGGCTATCCACTGAAACTTATTTGACAGATCCTCCATACTTTGTCTGTCAAGTTAAGTTGTGGATAGACTATCCGGCACTTATCAGGAAGTGATGAAACAGGCCCTAACTCTAGCTTGCACAGTACATATCGGCTTATAATATTATTGATTAAACCGCAATAACTAGACCTTCAACCAAGGCCCGATGTAATTTAACCTACCCTCGTATAGTGTTAATATCCACTGGTTCTGGTTCTAATATCTCCGGCGCCAACTTGATTCCTTCCACTTCCCTCAGTAGAATGTACAGTGTTTCCAGTTGTTCGTTGAACTTCGCCAGTAGAAGTCTCGAGTCTTTCTTTGGTAGCGCCGACTGGTCCTCCTCTACCACGTCATTGCAGAATGTACATCGGAATTCTTGGGTCATCATGTCGTAAAGCTGATCAGCCTGTAAACACGTCACCATCAATCGATTCATACAATAGAGAATCTAGCTGACTCGGTTGAGTTATGTAAAATAGAGTTTGGTCGTGTTATGCAAGTTAAGCTCGACATAACCTAAACAAACCATGGGCCTGATCACACCTAACGAGTAGAGTGGCGAGACAGTGAAGAGACAATGCTCGCAGGCAGACAAACTGACTGAGAGCACTGTCTCACAAGGTCCTAGTATAGGTCCGCTTTCTGCCTATGATAATGTGTATATTTTTACTTAGATACATATTTAGCACACTGAGAGCCAGTCCACACATCGCTATGCGTCGACGTAGCGCTACCATTGCGTTGTTTTACATACAAATAAGTAATAACCAAAGTGTTCACACGGCGAGCTGTGTCGTCGCAACGCACACATTACGGACAGCAGCACCCGAGACGAAGCGGGAGGGGGTGTTGACGTTAAGACTGCTTCGTAATAACGCTGCGATGACGCAGCGCCCGTGTGGCCGGCTATGCGTCAAACGGCAGCGCTGCGTCGACGCAACGCGCAGTGTGGACTGGCTCTAACGCTGCAGAAAAGCGTAAAAACTTCAAGAGCGCGTATTCCATCGTAAAAGGCCCGCAACGCACCTGCAGCTCTTCTAATGTTACGAGTGGCCTTGGGTGACGGTAGTTGCTTTCCATTAGGTGACCCGTTTGCTCGTTTTCCCCCTTATTTTATACAAAAAAAAACTTAGCAAACACGTACCTCAAGATCTGTGAATGTTTTGGCGCAAGACGGGCACTTGAAGCTGGCTCGACTAGCGGCGTCTCGCTCCTCTGTCTCCATGCGCTTGCGCATCAGATCCAATTTGTACTTCACAACGTTCACAAACGTTTTGTAGTTTATAAAATAGTAGTTCACCTTTTGTGCTTTGCCATCCGGACCTGAAAACATCCAAACATGGAAATAAAATAACATACTTATTTCAAATATTCGGCGCATTTTTTTTGAAGAGCTATGGTTGGTCGTTTAAGATAATCACCGATTATCTTAAACGACCAACATATATATTATTAGTAAGTTGATTTTAAACAAAGGAAAATATATTAGGTACTTAAATAAATTATAATCAGTACAATAAGATTACCTGTTTCCATTTTTAGCCTCACTTGTATAAATTTGTCATTTTTCAAAGTTGCGATTCTAGCCCTCAACATCTTCCTTTCAAACTTTAGGAGTTCGCAAATGTCGTCTTCTTTCATACCTGAAATTACGAAACACATAATATGTATGATATGAGTTTTTATTCATAACAAAACCTATGAGATGAATGAAAAGAAGATGAACACGCGGGGCCAATGGGACAACAGTGCAGTAGCCGGTCCTGAAATCTTAACTCCTCAATAGTCATCACGTAGAAGCAACTTACATGGGTTTCGAACAAGCATGTCCACTATCAAAGCATCTTCTATCGTGTAGAAGCCTCGCACCACAAGTCGGGCGAGCTGTTTCAAGCTGCTAGGCACTTCCGTTACTAGACGCTCCTCCGTCATAGTAACTTGAAAGACAAGGAATAGTGTTAGACATGGTTGGATTAAAATCTGGCACTTTCAAGTTTTACTGGCATAAACTCCGATTAGTTGGACTCATAAGTTTTCAATCTTCAATGTCATATAATAGATCGCGCAAAATGCAAGTTACCTATCACAGGAACCGTTGGTCCTTCGAGCCGCATGTAAGTTACCAACGCAGTAGGAACGCCATATAGGAGACTCAAGACCACTGAAGACATTCAATTTCCATAGATTTTTTAGTTATTCATCATAAGTTTTTGCTCAAGGCATTCAATTTCCATAGATTTTTTAAGTAGGTTAATCATTACACTTTTTAAGTAGGTTAATTGCTTATTGTTTCCTCCATTATATATTAAGTTCTCAAAATGTATGTAAATAAGACCTCTTGTAGATTTTTTTAAATTTTTTTATTTATAAAATTGGAGCCGTCTATGGGGGCTGTTCGCCCATATCCTTTTATTGTTATTTTATTATTTTATATAATATATCTAATCTACAAGAGGCAATGCTCGCCTGCCTCTTGTAGATTAGATATATTATACCTAGATTAGGGCTCGTCGGAAATACTATGAATCATCTTGATATTTAGTAACTAGATACCTAATTAGTAGATAAATAAACTTCTCACGCCCATAAGTAAAAAAAAAAGTATCCGACACCAAACATATTATTTAAAATTGAATAAGACAGTAAAATAACTTTGTTCAAACATTTATGAGGCTTGAACAGTAAACAGTAACAACCATAAAAGCCGGGACTCTGGGGATTCCTACATTTTGAGTATAGCCTGTATAGCATTAAACATTTAAGAATATAAAGAACATCTGTATCACAAAAATAAACAGCTGACCCTGGTTAAACAGTTTTTTCTCACAAACTTTTTGTCAAAGTTGTAAAGGATGTCTTAGTCAAGCTTAGTCATCAATAAATATCAGCTGTAGTGATTAATGATAACAATAATACATACTTACTATTTTGTTTGTTAAATATTGATTGTACAGAATTAAAGAAAACATTTCAGTGAAAATTTGTTTATTTCATCTTAAAATAGATTAACATAAACAAAGTAATATTTTAAAAATCAATATGTATCTAAATGTTCATTTACATGGAAACTAAACAATTTTTATTTGGCAACAATATTTCAGTTCAATTCTGTTTTACAAGATTCGTAAAACCGTTTTATAAAAAAATACTATTTAAATTATTATTGGCTTGGAATTATAGTGCAGTATAGCAGCACTTCTATCTTAAATCTTAAATTAATTAATAAAAACATTGAATTATTAATACCTCATAATTTTAAAATGTGCAATTGTTACCATATTTTAGTCTTATTCCTGGCATAGCTTACCTGGCAAATAATTATTATAAACTAAATGTAATACATCCTTAATACAAAAGAGGCAGTGTCAATATTTAAGTTGAAATTGGCATTCTAATCTTAAATAACCAAAATCAGTCTTTTCAAGGCAAATAAAAATAATTTACAAACTAAATCCTATTATACCATACAAAAATCCAGAATTCTATTTAATAATTTTTACTACAAGCAAATGTTAAGTAACACAATTGAGCAAGTACATACTTCGTTCATTATATCACTTTAAAAAATCAATACAAAGTCTTAATTTGTTTTCATTACAAGTTACATTAAAAAATGAACGGCAATAATGCATGGATTCACACAATAAATACTTAAGACCTAAACATAATTTATAACATACATCTAAGTGTATTTACAAGTAGGAATAAAAAAATATATAGTACATGTCATATGAGAACCTTAATACGTCTCTTTATCATTCGGAAATATTTCTTTCTAATATCATTTGAATATTGTCCAATGTCTGGTATATTACTCTAAAGTTTGGACGATCACTGGGGTGATGGTTCCAACATTGTTTCATTAGGTCGTACACACATCTGGGAGTATTATCAGGACAAGCTAGAACATTGCCATCTTTTAAAAATCTTACTACTTCTTCGTGAGTCATGCCAAAGTATGGCTGTAAGGCAAAGGAAAAGATTTCCCATAGACATACCCCATATGCCCAGACATCAGATTCAAGGGTATATTTATTGTACAGAATACTCTCTAGTGGCATCCACCTGACAGGAATAGCGTCATGCTCATCACCTTTGTAATAATCTTGTAAATAAATTTTGTGGGACAAACCAAAATCTGCAATTTTGACAACCATATCATCATTGATGAGACAATTTCGGGTTGCCAAATCTCTGTGCACAAACTTCCTGTCAGACAAGTAAACCATTCCGGAAGCAATTTGTCGAGCAATATGAAGGAGATCTAAATGGTTAAGAGGAGTAGCTAGGAGTCTCAAGTCTTCTCTGTTTTCAACACCAGGTGGATAATTTGCTGCTGTACTGCATGCTCTCAAATATTCATTTAGGTCTCCTTTACCCATAAATTCAAACAAGAGACACATTGGACGTCCTATAGCGCACACACCTAACAATTTTACAATGTTAGGGTGATCAAAATCCGCCAACAGACAAGCTTCTCTCTCAAAATCGAGCTGTAAGTCATGTGAAGCTTCATCTTTCAACATTTTAACTGCTACCAGTGTAAACTCCTCTTCAGGTACCAAGCCTGGAGCTTTAGCTTGAAACACTCTTCCGAAAGCACCTTGCCCCAAATCCCGTATATAAATTATATTATTCCTAGGAAACTCCAGTTTCTCTAATTTGGGATTCAATTGTGCCCCAGTTGTATGATAGGCCATGTTGCTCGGAAGTTTGTCCAGATCAATATCCATATTTTGTAAATTCCTCCTGTTTGACACATTACATTTCGAATAATGATTTTTCAAGAAATAATGGCATAAAAGTGCTATCGATGCTATTCCTAGAATACATCCAAGTCCGCCGACAGACAATATTAAAACAAAGGTTGGTGTGAAATAGTTTTCCATAATTATTGGTCCATTAGTATTGTCTATGTCTAAGCTAGAGTTAGCACATACTGGAATATCGCAGAGTTGCCATCGTACATTTGGGTCCATGGTGTAGCACCATGGTTTACGCTCTTCTCCTCCTGCATTTCTACAGTAATTGGTAGAGTTTTGCACTTCAGGGAACACCAATGGTGGCCTTGTATGTTGATGAGGATGCTGGGACTCCCAAGCTTGACAAGCCAGTCCAGTTTCTGTTGTATTCATGGTGCCCTGATAATAACGTCCATTGCCGTGAATGCAAGTTGTTGTTACTTGACTGTAATCCATGTCAGTGATGCCTGCATTGTTGCATGTTACATGGGCGCCTTTTCCCGCAAATTTTGGCAATTTCTCGCAGTCAGGGAGACGAAAATGTCCCCTGGATTCGAAGAAGACACCACGACTCTTCTGATCTTCGATAACAATCCAGTCGTTGTAGCAAAACTGCATTTTTACAGCCATACAATCCTCGTAACACAGTGGCAAGGCGAAGTAGCCCACTCCATCTCTATTCGTACACTTGGGAAAAGCATAGGCGCATAACAATTTTTCTGCTGTACTGCGACATGGCTCCTTCAAAGCGGATATCATTTCCTTCCACAAGCCAGTCGTGATTTTTTCATTTTCAAGGCCGCCCGTATGATTGTACCACACGTAGCCCGTGGAATAATGCTTACATATCTGTCCATTGTATGGTCCACAGTATAAATGCACTGATTTTATTGTAAAAAGTACAACAAATATTTTTCTATAAAACCCGTCCATCGTTATAAATGAGTTAATATTTTAAAGTATGTAACATTGTAACGTTGCATCCTTACACTACTTTTAAAAAATACAAGAAGCAATATTAACAAGATTAAATGGCGGACGCATTATTTATTATTGATTTAGCAAAATTTCACGTCCACAAAATAGTTCAATATAGAAACGTCAAAGGGCCAACCGGAAGTGAATAGAATATCAAGAAAACTGAAAGGTCACAGACAAAATAATATTCGAAAGATCGATGAATCGGATTTCTCGGAAATACCTGAAAGTATATTTTTGTGCATTTTTAGGCGAATTTTGAATTAAAACAAATTTTTTAGTTCGTATTTATTAATAATTTTATGAAAACAACCATCTACCAGCGTAAAATTAGTCAATATAAATAAGTAAATATATATTGTTTCTGGTAACATTTAATTGTCTTTCGGTTGGTACTTGTGGAAGAATGAATGTCAAATATGTCAATCAGATGTCAAAACATTTCAGACAAACAGAAAGCGCTAATGTTTTTACCTGGAAATGGCAGCAATTGAGAAAGTAAAAGTTGTTGTCCTCGGTGACTCTGGTAATTTGAACTTCATGTATTTATTTTTTACACTGATATCGTTACTATTCACAATTTAACTTTTAATATTAGCGAAAATATTTCCGATCACCAACTGACGTCAAGGCGGCCGACGCCATGACAGTTTATTTACAATTTAGGCAACGTACAGATAATAATTTGTAAAATCAGGAAACGAGAATAGGCGCCAAAACTTTAAATCAATAATATATTTATTATTATTTTGTTCTTATATAATATGAACACGCTAAAACGTTATAACAAAATTGCGCAAATTGTGTAAAAGCCGTTATCAATAGAGTATTCAAATATTATTTTTCTAAAGGTTTTGTAATAATTTCTAACATATAACATAAAGTAAGTAAAATATTTTAATACCATGCTGTAATAGTAAAAACAATTCTTTTTATTTTCAGGTGTAGGAAAAACATCACTAACATATCTGATAGCCCACAGTAAACCCCTATTATCACCAGGATGGACAGTAGGGTGTTCTGTGGAAGTAAAATTGCATCGATACAAAGAAGGGACTCAAGCGCAAAATACTTTTTTTGTTGAGTTCTGGGATGTAGGTGGGTCCAATAACCATAGGAATACACGAAACGTTTTTTATCAACCCACTCATGGTAATCAAATTTTTCATTTACTGCCATAAGTGCCAGTTTACACGATGCGTTGCGTTGCGTTGCGTCGTCGCAACGCAAATATTCTGACGCATAGCCGGCAACACGGGCGCGTTCGTCTTGGGGGCTGCTGTCCGTCATGTGTGCGTTGCGACGACGCAGCGTGCCGTGTGTACACCTGGGTTATTTGTATACAGTAAAAATACGCAACGGCAGCGCTGCGTCGACGCAACGCTGACGCAACGCGCCGTGTGAACTGGCTCTAAAGCCGGGTCCAGACGAGTGTAACGTGAAATGTAATTCACCGTGTAATGTAACACGAATTCTACGTGTGGACGGCACTACGAGCATTACATGTAACGCTCGGGGTTTATCCATCGGCTGTCGGTTTTCGCGCGAGCACAAAGGCTCGTTTGGACAATTCGCTTCGAGTTCGTGTGCCGTCCACACTGTTGACGCTAAATTACGCGTAATCTTGTAAGATTACGCGTAATTTGTCCAATCGTAATTTGTCCGGGTCCAGACGAGTGTAACGTGTAATGTATTACACGTTACACTCGTCTGGACCCGGCTTAACACTGCTTGAAATATGAAAATTGCACCGAATTTTTTCTGGCCATAATATTATAGTAATCGGCATAGATTATTTTAACGGATAATTCCTGTGAAAACTTTGCTGTCCAAAAGCAAAACTTGTTTTCATACATAATATAGTTGACTAATTAACTTTTATTTCATAAATTCTATTTCAGGTATTATTCTTGTGCATGACTTGACGAATAGGAAGAGTCAAGTGAACTTGCAAAAGTGGCTGTCTGAAATCCTTAACGAAGGCAACAATAATCCCAACTACCAACATATCGATGTGGATCCAGAGCAATTTTTAGGGTCAACTCAAGTAAGCAATATTAATACATTCTTAAAAACATAATATAAATTAGTGAATAATCGTCCATGGGCAATTGTATTTGATTTCCATCAGGTGAGCCGTTTGCTCTATTGCCCCCTAATTTATGAAAAACTAGCTGTTGCCCGCGACTTCGTCCGCGTTAGCATAGCAGATCACATACCAAGTATTATTTATTGTACAAAAATATTCAATGTACAGAATTGACTAACACTGAAAGAATTTTTCAAATCGGACCAGTAGTTCCTTAGATTAGCGCGTTCAAACTATTACTAAATAAGCATTTCATATAATTTTCCCCGTTTTTTTCCACATTTTCCTCTATTTCTTCGCTCTTATAAGTCTTAGCGTGATAAAATATATCCTATAGCTTTTCTCGACAAATAGGCTATCTAATACTGAAAGAATTTTTCATATCGGACCAGTAGTTCCTGAGATTAGCGCGTTCAAATAAGCCCTTTCACATAATTTCCCCCGTTTTTCCACATTTTCATCTATTTCTTCGCTGTTATAAGTATTAGCATGATAAAATATAGCCTATAGTCTTCCTCGATAAATGGGCTATCTAACACTGAAATAATTTTTCAAATCGGACCAGTAGTTCCTGAGATTAGCGCGTTCAAACTATTACTAAATAAGCATTTCATATAATTTTCCCCGTTTTTTCCAAGTCTTAGCGTAATAAAATATAGCTAATAGCCTTTCTCAATAAATGGGGTATCTAATACTGAAAGAATTATCCAAATTGGACCAGTAGTTCCTGAGATTAGCGCGTTCAAATAAAAACCTTTCATGTAATTTCCCCCGTTTTTCCACTTTTTCCTCTATTTCTTCGCTCTTATAAGTAGCGTGATAAAATATAGCCTATAGCCTTTCTCGATAAATGGGCTATCTAACACTCAAATAATTTTTCAGTAGTTTCTGAGATTAACGCGTTCAAACTATTACTAAATAAGCATTTCATATAATTTTCCCCGTTTTTCCACATTTTCCTTTATTTCTTCGCTTCTATTAGTTTTAGCGTGATAAAATATAGCCTATAGCCTTCCTCGATAAATGGGCTATCTAACACCGAAAGAATTCTTCAAATCGGACCAGTAGTTCCTGAGATTAGCGCGTTCAAACAAACAAACTAACAAACTCTTCCGCTTTATAATATTAGTATAGATAAATAATAATACAATTTCATTGTTAAAATAGTTTTAGACTCAATGGGTGCGCTATATTATACACAATAGTCCGTTCCTGTGAACTCTTAACCTAGTGGGATGGACAAACCGACACGGCTGACGGGAGATTGGGTTTGGGCGTAAAATCGGCTTTCATCATGCCCATCCGACCCATGGATCGTCTTCCTTATTAAACTTTATGCAGCATTTACTAGTTTTTCCAAGGCGGGAATCGAAACTACGACCTCCGAGTCTAGAGCCAAGGTCTAAACCGAACAGAGGTGTTCCATGTTTATGTTAAAAGCATCAATTTTTTACTATCTAATAAAATTCTCGTGTCACAGTGTTTGTGCGCGAACTTACGGCTCAACCGATTCAAATTTTGTATGTACATTCGTTAGGCCTGAGAATAGGTTATCTACTTTTTATATTGATACTAAAAATCATTTATATGGTAAAACAACGTTTGCCGGGTCAGCTAGTTTTATTTAAAAATCCTTATTGCTTTAAATTTTTATTTATAGATACCCATACTAGTGATAGGGACGAAGTACGACCAGGCAGAGGAGACACAGAAGAGGAACCAGTACCGGCGTCTCGCCAGCAATATCGCGGAGCAGTGTGGGGCCGACGAGATATTCGTTAACTGCCATCAAGCTAGGTCGATTGTTTTCATTTTCAACACTAAATTTGAACAACATTTGCACAGCAAAAATTGATCGTCTAGGGGCCCGCTTAGACGATAAACTATTATCGTCTAAGCGGGCCCCTAGACGATCAATTTTTGCTGTGCAATATCACGCTTCAATTTTATTTTTTTATTTGACAATAATTAGATTGAAGGCGCGCAATGTTTTTAATATCAACACTAGTCCTTCGATCGGGGATTCTTGGAAATGCTATTGTATTCTATTGTTGTCGCGGTCACCGGTGTCCTTATGGGGCTTGAAGGACTAGACGGTCAATAATATTACGCAATATACTGCCGCTAGATAGTGACCACACTCCACAGACATACCTTATTATTAGAGATGTGCCGACCATGACTTTGGCCGACTAGCCGACTAGCCGATTAGTCGGCTGCAAAGAAGCCGACTAATCGGTTGAGTGTGATATGGACACAATGTTATAAATAATAATCACGGTTTTTCTTTAATGTAATTTCAATAATATATCAAATAAGTCAAAAGAACGATTAGTCGGCGCTTTTTGCCGACTATTCGCCGACTAGTCGCCGACTACAAAAGTGGCCGGATAGTCGGCTTTACCGACTTGTCGGCGACTAGTCGGCACGTCATCTCTACAGTAAGTAACTAACTTTGTAAGTACTTAAATGCAATATTATTTAGTAACGACAAATAATAATTATTTTTATTCTTAAAATTTTAAGTTTTCAAGAATAAATAAGGAACTTCGTTCCAACTATGGTGGCATGTTGTTAAGGATTTATTTTGTGTTCCAGGTCTCTAGCTCCAGGTACCAGTAATGCCGTGAAGTTGACTCGTTTCTTTGACAAGGTAATTCATAATCTGATTTTTGTTCATTATTATAATAAAAATCTTATACCGGCTTCTCACGGCGAGTGATATCACGAGCCGCGCCGCGCCGAGCCTATTTGTACGAGCGAGCACGAGCTAACAGGCGAGTCCGCGCTACCCGTTCTCACGGCGCGTAATATCACGAGCCGCTCGAGCCGCGCCGAGCCGTGCCTTTGAAGTTTCCGACTTCAATTGCATCGGACGTGCCTGCTCGAGCCAGCCCGCGCCACCTCGAGCCACCCCCTTCACACGGTGTGTGGCTGGAGCTAGCGCGGCGCGGCTTGTGATATTACGCGCCGTGAGAAGCCAGCATTAGTTATTTCAAAGCAGACGGACAACGCTGGGTCATTTTGATTTATACATTAAACTCAAACTGTTCATCAAATGAAAGAAAACTCCATGTTTTTTTGTCTCTGAGAGCGGCCGTTAGTATATTAACAATGATATTATAACACACAGGTAATAGAGCGGCGCTACTACAGCCGCGCGAGCCCGTTCGCGGACAAGAGGCGCCCTCTGCCGCCGCACGTGTTAACATCCACGCCGATCAGCGGCCGGCCCCCGCAGTACCTCAGCCCGCGGTTCTACCACATGGACTGATTGTTATGGTTAGTAATTGACAGGTGTGTGTTCCGAAATATTACCCAGTGTCCAGTACACGTTATGTCACAATATTATGTTCAGACGATGTACTGGTGAGACAAATGTAACGCATTAGTACATAGTATACCTAATAATTATGTATTTACAATATTCACATCCCAACAAAGTAATATACGTCAATGCAGTGCAGCGAAAAATATAGCGTTCGTACTTGACGTCACGATCGCTGACCAGTATACTGGGTTTATTACGGAACTTACTTCCTATATGGCCCGAACCATGAGGCTGATCATAAAATTTCATGTTTTCATTTATTAGAAACTAGCGACCCGCCCCGGCGTCGCACGGGTATAAAACATATAGCCACTGAAAAAATGATTAAAATCGATAGCCTATGAATCTTCACGAGGTCTACTTCTAATCTGTGCCAAATAAGATAAAAATTGCTCCAGTAGTTTGCGAGATAAGCCCTTTCAAATAATTTTCCCCGTTTTTCCACATTTTCCTCTATTTATTCGCTCCTATTAGTCGTAGCGTGATAAAATATAGCCTTCCTCAATAAATGGGCTATCTAAAACTGAAAGAATTTTTCAAATCGGACCAGTAGTTCCTGAGATTAGCGCGTTCAAGTTAGCCCTTTCAAATAATTTCCCCCGTTTTTTCCACATTTTCCTCTATTTCTTCGCTCCTATTAGTCTTAGCGTGATAAAATATAGCCTATACCCTTCCTCGATAAATGGTCTATCTAACACTGCAAGAATCATCAAAATCCGTTTCGTAGTTTTAAAGATTAAAGGGAACAAAGGGACATGAGGGAAAAAAAGCGACTTTGTTTTATAATAAGTATATAGATATAGATTTTGTGCTTTGCCTAGTGGTTTTAAGTGACCATGTGTATATAAAATATTTAATGCCCATGTAAATAATACGATTACTTACATTCCTATAAACCATTTTGTTTCGTTAATAAATAAAAATATATTAATTTAGTTCTTATTAAAATTTTTGTTTTAACTTTATTATTACAAAGCCCAAACTCGTACATAGTCAACTTTCAAGGCAGCGCCTTCTCCATTTTCTTTGTCCAGATTCCACGTTGGCAGCCAACTGTCCTTGCCCTTCCAGAAGTCAGTAGCGGCCTTAATAATTGAAAAAAAAAGTTATTTATTTTTAAAATTACTATCTGCTGCTGAATCTTTATTATCATTTATAGTGGAGTTCCTAGAGCGTAAAAATCATGCTAACCTCCGTTTCCATAATAGTGGATGAAAATTGAAAAGCAAAAGAGGAATATATAGCTGATAACATAATTAAAAAAGTTTACCTATTGAAAAGTTGTGCTTTTAATTTTTTTATTATTCTATCATCCTATGCTACTTCAGTTACACTCATAAATTTTAAAATTTTGAAGAAAACCTGCATTTCTTTCAGTTCAGTTATGGAGCAAAATAATAAAATATATCATATATTTTTTTATTCATTTCGTTGTTTATATTCCAAAAAAAGAAAATAAGTGGAAAAAATATATAATTTAGATTCAAAAATTAATATTTTTGTATCTAGATGAGCATACCTCCGAATAAGTTTGTTGTGACTTGTGTGCTTCGGCAGTAAGTACCTGATAAATGGCGTTCCTATTTTATTTTTTTTTGGTTTTAAACAGGAAGTTTAAAATTATTTTTTAGGCTTTACAAAGACTCCTGTTTGTTAATTCGTAAATTTTTTTAGCTCTTACTTTATTAACTTTTCCGAAAATGTTGTAACGATTTTATTGTTCCTACAAATAATATTACAAATGAGGTTGTATATGTGATTTTTTCTATACTGGCAGGTACGCCTAAACTGTTTTTGTTTTTTCTCACTTTGACATTTTGCTTCTGATTTTCTCTGCTACGACCATGGACGTATAAAAAAAGGCGGACGGAGTCCCACCATACACAAAACTGTGTCGTTCAGAGTCGGCCAGCTGGCTGTATGTACACGGTCCGCACGCACACATTCTTGCGCTAGTCCATACCATTTGACAGGCGTCAAAATGTGTGCGTGGCCGACTCAGAAGAAAAGTGAAGACACAGTTTTGTATATAACAAGACTCCGTCCGCCTTTTTTTCTACGTTCATGGCTACGACTAGACGAATTTGGGAAAACTAAAATAATTTCTCTATTCTTAAATAATTTAATATTATAACTATCCCCACTTGGGGATCACCGGGACGGGCATCACCGGGACGGTAATCATTGCGTCGGAGATCACCGCGACGGGAATCACCGCGACGGAGATCACCGCGACGGGGATCACTGCGGCGGGTACATTACTGCGAGCTCACCTCTCCGGGCTCTGTGGCTGTTACGAGTCCTACCTACCTACCTGCCGGCTATTTACCTGCCTACAACCTACCTGCCTACCTGAACCCTACCTGCCTGTCCTGCATCCAGTCTACTTTCAACCTACCTATCTACAACCTACCTACCGGAGCCCCAGGAAAGTAAAGTACATGTAGGCACAACAGGGTCACATATTGTGAGCGACGAACCACGACCCCTATTCCCTATAATCTATATTCTTTTAATTTATATTTTAATATATTTTTAAGTTCATTTCAATTAATTTTATTTAACACACCTACAAGTGTTACAATGTAGCACAAACTTTTCGCGTATATTTCGAAGAAAATCTGTATTTTATTTTTTTTTGGTTAGGTTTTAACAGAATAAAATTAATTTTTTATTAATTTTTTTCATTAATTACATTCGCTAAAATATACTTAAAGGAAAAAAATACAAATTAAGTTAAGAACTGATATTTTTTGTATTCAGGCAAGCAATTTCCAAACATAGGTCGCAGCATGCGTCTTTAGTAAGTACGTGAGATATGTAGCACCCAAATTTTTTTTCTGGCTTTAATTAGGAAGTTTAAATATATTTCAAAGGCTAGAAAAAGCCTTTAATTTGTCGATGCATTTAACGTTTTAGCTCTTACTTAAATAAATTCTCAACAAATGTAGAAAAAGAAATTTGGTCTATTTTACACATTTTTGAAGATATGAAAACGTTTTAAAGTACTTAAAACTCATCATTTCTCTAAAAATTAAATACGCACAATAGGTACCTACGTGTAACACACTTTTCTTTACGACCCTGAAATCCTCCCAAACCCTTTGATCTTGGTTACGGCGAGCGTTAATCTCTAAAAACTATGCAAAAATCTTATAGTTTTACTTAACTTAGCAAAACAAACTTTCTTTTTTAAAAATTGTGTTTTTGGTTAATTTTCAATGTAAACAATCGGATAAGAGTCATTAAATAACAGGAACAAAAAAAAAAATGTTTTCTTGACTGGTTTTATATGGTGAAATTTTAATTTTTAATTAAGTAACTAAAAAATTAAAAGCACAAAATTTGTTTTTGGTAAACTTGATAATTGCAAGTTATAGTGTAAAAAAAGAAAATGACACCTCAAAAACAAAAATCCATTCACTATTACAATTTTCGGAGGTTAAAACCTCTGGCGACTCCACTATTAGCGG
The DNA here is from genome assembly GCA_963422495.1 of Polyommatus iphigenia. NCBI lineage: Eukaryota > Metazoa > Arthropoda > Insecta > Lepidoptera > Lycaenidae > Polyommatus > Polyommatus iphigenia. The sequence continues at coordinate 22,432,796 of OY730187.1, read as the reverse complement.
AATAAAAGCAAGACCACAATACGCGACACGACACGGCGCGAAACAATCCATTTAATTGACGTTTGTAAAACGTCAGTGGGGCGTTTTTACAATCGTCAGTGGGGCGTTTTACAAACGTCAATTGTATGGAACGTGCAGTGTCGCGTCGTGCTCGTGTAGCGTAGTTCGGTTTCACTCTTTACATCAAACTAGAGTTCAGTCACCGGATTCAGAGACATTTTGAAGACAGGCTTAAGCTTCTTTCATTCACTTATGAATAAGTATATTGCTATGTCGGCCTATATTAGCTTATATATAGGCTTAGTCGTTTACATTCAGCCACTGTTGCTGTTGGGTAATTCCTGCAATGCAATGCAAACAAACATGCAATTTTGATGTCCGAAGAAATAAATTAATAAATCTAAAGCATTTATGTGCTTTTCAAGGATTTATTGTATTAACGTCGTCTTTTTCTTTATATAGCTATAACGAATTGTTGTATTTTAAGGATAATTTTAGATAAAATTAAATTTAAAAGTGCCGAAATGTCATTACCGTGGGTGTCCCAAAACCCGAAAATGAACCATTATAATAAGATTGAAAAAAAATCACATCTTTTACGCCCAGTTTAACATAATACTAGCAAACTTCAATACTTGATGTACCTAAATAAGTCAATCTTACATATTTTAATGAATTAATAACACACAAAATAATTTTAAACTGTGTCCCAAGAAAAAATCATCATTACCGTGTCATGACATGTCGCGATGTGTACAGCTCGTTAGACACACTTTGCATATATTGATGTACGTCCCCCGTATTGCGGAAGCCTTAATCGATCTATCAGAGTTTACACGAGTCACCTGTTAGTGCCAGAAAAATTATTAAATATTGTTTTCTGTTCGAGTTTTGGTGTTTGTCACGGAGACGCGTCATCTACTTGGATCTCAGTACTCAGTAAGTATTGACGTAATCATAACGTATTTGGTTTATAATAAAAGAATGATGGTTTAAAGAGTCCTCGAATGAAATAATGTTCCAGAAAAGAGTTTCGTTTCATATACAATCCGGAAAAACATATCATTCGTCATTACCATGTTCGTAATTACTAGAGATGAAACGGATAGTAGTTTGGCCGGATACCAGATACCGGATATTCGGCCAACCACCTGACCGGATAGCTGGATATCCGGCCGCCGAATATCCGGCGGTACTTAGCCGTTTGGTGCAAAGCACACATACTTTCAGCACCTTGTAGCAGTGTGTACAGCGAAAGATTTTTCTGGAGCTGGCCTTATTTAAGAAGAGAAGCGAAACCGCTACCTCTCAATGCAGAGAAGTTGGTTTTTACTCACCATAATTTGCCCTTAGTGCAGTAGGTATGAGTACTAATTAATTCATTTTCTACTTTAAACTAAAACTACTTATATTTCTTAAGACTAAGGCTTCTTACAGACGAACGGCACGTGTCGGCGGCAGTCAACGGCAGTCGGCGGCACGTGTCGGCGGCAGTCGACGGCACGTGTCGGCGGCAGTTTACGGCAGTCGACGGCAGCCGACGGCAGCCGTTGTCAGTTTATGACGCTTGCAGGGGGCCTACCACGACCTTTCCTATTACGATCATGTTTCCAGAACACTTTATTGTAAGATTACAATAGCATTACCGTACTCACTTTTTAAATATAATTTTACTTATAAACAGTAAAAAAATACAAAACATTGTTAAATATTAACTTTTTTAAGATCGCTATCTAACAAACCGTGTCGCTTTGTAGAGGTGGTGGTAGGACCCCAGTTGAGACGTACCGCCTAAAGGTAAGCGGCCACAAGTCGGTATCATACGCAACGGACGTCTCGCATCAAACGGATAATTTTTTCACAGTACGTCCGCTGAATCGGCAACGTACGGATTACCGACTAGCCTGTAAATGAATGCTCAAAATGTGGATGGAATAGTCGAAAGCAGAAATTTTGACTTAGGAACTTTGTTTGGACTTATTTAAAGATAAAAATACTAGCTAGTCGGTAATCCGTACGCTGCCGATACAGTGGACGTACTGTAAAAAAATATCCGTTTGATGCGAGACGTCCGCTGCGTACGATACCGACCTGTGGACGCTTACCTTTATGCGCTACGTCACAACTGCAAGCGTGATAAATACGGACTGCATTTCAACTGCAATCCAACTGCAAATTGCAGTTCAAGTGCAGTTTGAATGCAGTTGACACGACTGCAATGCGACTGCAATAGAACTGCAAACCAAACGCGCAGTCGGATTGCAGTTGAGTTGCAGTCGGCGTGCAGTCGTGTGAACTGTTTGGTTTGCAGTTCTATTGCAGTCGTATTGCAGTCGTGTCAACTGCATTCAAACTGCACTTGAAGTGCAATTTGCAGTTGGATTGCAGTTGAAATGCAGTCCGTCTGTGTAGACCCTAAACTGTCGACGGCTGCCGTCGAGTGCCGCCGACTACTGCCGATACGTGCCGCCGACACGTGCCGTTCGTCTGTAAGCGCTCTAACTAAATTAAATAATTATAAAATATTTTTTTATTCGGCCGGATGCCTATCCGGCCGAATAGCGGCTATCCGGTATTCGGCCGGATAGTATTAAGACCGCCGGATAGGCCGGATACCGGATAGTTGCCGGATATCCGTTTCATCTCTAGTAATTACCATGTTTTACCGTGTATTTTTAACCACGGTAATGAGCAATCTTACACGGTAATGACGTAATATTTATTTTAGATTTTATGTAGGAGGGGATTAACATAAAGTAACATATTATTTTTTATTAAAGTTGTATATTGTTCGCAGATTTAAGATGGCAAGACACAAAAAACTGACCACTGTGCTGTAAGTTGTCATTACCGTGCTTCAAATGATCATTACCATGTCTCCTAAACTTTGAGGGAGTATAGCTCTTTAGGTTATTAGGGTAAAAGAGGGCCTCAAGTATAAACTTCATATCGACATAACAACCTGACATAATCCTGTATAAAAAATACAAAATAACTATTTTTTTATTTTTTTTACATTTTCATCAAAATTGCATGTTTGTCAGGAAATTACCCTGTTCCTTGTGAGCGTAAAGCATTTACACTCAGTGTGCCGAGTGTGAGTTTTTTTGTTTCACATTCGATCGTGAATGCGTTTGGTGTTTACTAATATCGTTTTCGGCATCTGCACTGCCTCGGGGCAGGGTGGGCTGACAGGATACGGAAATAAGCGAAGTTTAAATTAAGAACATAAACTATGTAGGTATAGTACTAAGTCCGCGTGCTTCGTGGATCATCATAGTGCAATACGTAGTTTATGTTCTAAATTTAAATTTCGGCTGTTTCCGTATCCTGTCGACCCACCCTGTCCCGGGGCAGTGCAGATGCCGAAAACGATATAAGATTTTGTATGGCATTTGTACAGTGCCACCTAGCGATGCTCACGGGAGTGAGCCCAGCCCAGTGAGTAATTCCTTCTACTCACTTGCCGGGCAGCGGTATGACGAGTGGCAGCGCGAGTGACTATTTGGGAGATCGCACACGTCACACTTTTTGTGTGATCGAGTCTGCGGCTTACATACAATCTGCATGGCGCGCGCCATCAGACTGTATGTAAGCCGCAGACTCGATCGCACAAAAAGTGTGACGTGTGCGATCTCCCTTTGGCGCAGCGCAGACGACAGACTATCCGTGACGTACTTTTTGTCTGACCTATGCAATTATATGCGGACTTTTTGCGCGTCGTGTGCGTTACTGCATATAATAATTGCATAGGTTCTATTTCCCACAGACTAAAAAGTGCGTCACGGATAGTCTGTCGTTTGCACTGCTCCTTTAGGTACATTCTCGGGCTGCCCACTTACCTGCCTACTTCCCTGTCCAACAGGGCTGAATATAAAATTCATACGATTTCAAATTATACATCCGAATAAATTTAACTTACCGTTGATGACTTATTTGACCATGGTTTAGGGTGCGGATTCGAAGCGTCGTCAGGCATGAATCCATTGACTCCGCCTACCGCTAGGTTTATAATGAGGTAAAACTGAAACAGGAAATTGATGCTTTTCGAAAACACGGTCCAGCAAAATACGATTTTTTCCTCATAACACGCTACTGTTTGTGCCCGCAAATTTTATCTACTTCATAATATTATGGTTTAGGTATATTATTTACTAGACGATCCGGTGAACTTCGTATCACTTTCCTCCTAATATAAACCTTCCCTGAACTCCTACGAATAATTCAAGACTAATTAGCGGAATCAGTTCAGCAGTTCTTGGGTTTTAGCGAGACTGACAAAATTTAATATTCTTTTAAATAAAAATGAAAATAAATAACAGCTATATAAGTAATTCCAAAGACTCGAAAATCCTTTCTTACCTGTTGGTCAAAAGGTGCCATTTTTGTCCCATATCTCCAGGGATTTGAAATATTTGGGTACTTCTGAAATTCACCATAATCCCAAAAACCGTTGCCGCTCGGTGTAACATTTCCAATTACAACGTCATCTATGCTAAATGTTAGAGAATCTAAAAGATATAATGGCGATATTATAGATTTTTTCATTTGCTGTACTTAAATTAAGTAAGTAAGAAATGAGGGCCGCAAAAAAATTTAAGATTGCTCGGCAAAATGAAAATTTGCAGTGTTGGATTGGTTGTTCGTTCGTTATTAGTTGATGGCGATCAGACGGTTAGCTGTTATTGGCAACTATTGTATACCTACATTATACATACAGCGATCGCCCAATCAGTTTCGCCTAACGTTCTTAAAGTCAATCAATCAAGAATCAGAAACTTAACCAACTTACTCCTACCACAATAATATAAACCTAGAACTAAAATGAATACAATTACCTGGTGCCCAAAGAAGTTGGAATCGATGGAAATCATTGTCATACCCCTCTTGGTTGTTACGAGTCCATGAAGCCAGATGGTAGGCGTTTAAGGACCCAAATGGACCAAAATGAAGCGTCGATGAGGTTTCTTCGACACCAATATTGTTGTCGTCCTTGTATAATTTGCGGTTGCCTCGAGACTCGACTAAGTCGATTTCACCTGAGGCTGGCCAGTTTCCGTACACGTTTTTTGTAGGCAGTAGCCAGATAGCTGAAAATTAAGAAGTGACTTAAAGTGCATGTGCAGTACTATAGGTGGACCGTGGACTACATGTCATGTTAATAAGATTTTAGGATTTGTGATGCCAAAAGTTAGCACTTTTTTTGTATAAAAGAACACGAAGGAGCTGGTAGCATCACAATATGTCATTAAGGAAATAATAGAAAACTAGTTGCGGATTGGCGTTCGCAGGCCGTAGCAATGTTTCGCACGTTCCCTATTGAACGATATTTACCTGGCCATAACCAATCTCCAGCGGGCATTTTAGCTCTAACTTCCACTTTGCCATAGCGGAAGTTGAAGGACTCTACCGTGCGTATTCGAGCGCTCTTTATTGGGTTCAGTATGTTTACGGGCGTTCCGATACGCTCGCAGCCCCAAGAAGAGGAATCGGTGCATCTGTGAAGAAATCAAGAAAGAAGTAAGTACAAGATACACGCATACAGTCAGTAAATTGTTTGTTTAGTTCGTTGTATAGAAAGTTTAAGGGCCAACCCACACGTACCACAACCACACGACAACCACAACCACACCACAACCACACCACGTGGTCGGGCGTATATTTCGTATTGTAAATGAACTGGACCATTCACACGTACCACATTTTGCAGCAGAAAACTACTGATCCGATTTGAACGCGGTTTTCGCAGATATATTTGCCTTCTTCCAACTTAACATCTGGTCTATAAAAAAAAATCCCCCCACCCTTCTAAAGGGACTAAAGAGGGGGTCAGATTTTTTGCTTTAACACGAAAACTACTTATCCGATTTGCATACGGTTTTCGCAGATATATTTGTCTTCTTCCAACTCAAAATCTGGTGTATAAAAATTACCCCCCCCCCCCACCCCTCTAAGGAGAGCAAAGAGGGGGTCAGATTTTGTATCAAACTTTTTTCTTTAATGGACTTACTTCATATTATTAACTGTTTTTTCCAACTTAACATCTGGTGTACTTATAAATTTTTTCACCCCGCCCAACTTAGGGGACAAAAAAGGGGTAAGATTTTGTATCAACTGATGAAGTAGAAATGCTTTAAATGGCAAAACAACGTTTGCCGGGACAGCTAGTAGTCAATAAACATAATTTTTACGTTGGTTCAACTCAAAATTCCTGGGGCAGGCTTACTATCAATACCGTAAGGTAGTAAAATTACACAGGGTTACATTCCAGATACGTAGGCTGTGTTTCCACCAGAGATGTGTTGCAAGGAATGTGTTTTTAAGATCCAATAGCATCGCCGCGCTGAGCGATGTCGTGCATGCTCACGTCAATGAAGAGATTCTATTGGTTCTCAAAAACACTTTCCTAGTTATTTTTTTTAACCCAATTTTTATGACAATCGATTTTTAAAAAATCGATTTTTTAACCTATTTTTTATGAAAATCGATCTTAAAAAATCGATTTTTTTTAATAAGTAATCGAAACCCTTACAATCGATTAAAAAATATCGACAATCGAAAAAAACAATCGATTGTTCGATTAATCGATTTCGATGTTACAACACTACTCTCCAACCGTATTACGGTTTTTCGATCAGCACGAGAATCTGACGCGAGTTTCACAGTTTTTACCCATCCCACAAAAGTGCTCAACGCCGCTAAAGAAGTTTTCACTTCAAAAACAATCGACATTAATTAGCTAATTTCATACTATTACTACATTTTATATGATTTAAAATACGTTAAACAATGTATTTTAAGTTAGAAAAAACAAAAAAATCAAGTGGCACCACCGGTATGTTACAGGTGGATTGGTGGCATTGAATGGGTTAAGGCTTAACGTGCCACCCGTAAAAATACCTCTGTGTACCACCGGCACGTTAGTGAGCCGCCTGATACACTCGACCTCACGCAGTTTTTTAACTTATTTTAATGAACATAAGAATAAATTTCGTTTGTTCGATGCATTATTTTTAAGAGTATGAAGTTGGCTACAAAATGTATGTACTAAAGGTGAATGCCCAAAAATGTATGGACCGAAAACCCGTAATCGATTCAAACCATTTATATGGGGCATAGTAGACTACATCTACGGTATCCCAAATACAATGTCCTTTTTGGATTAAACAATCACCAAGTACCTACTTTAAAAACGATAGTAACCAATTGACTTTTCTTAAAGGAATCTATGATATTTAGGACGACATGATGCTACAAACGATATTGTGACGATTAGTACGTAGTAAAAACACATTTATATTTGTCTACTGATTCTTAAATTCATATTGTATAATATTAAAATATTTATCACTTTTATATCTGAAAGTATAGAATGTCAGTTTGGTATAGAAATGGTATAATCTGTACATGTATTTTTAACGATTATTACATGATATCAGTTAACTAGCTACGTCTTTTCGAAAATAAAAGGGCAAACGAGCAAACGGGTCACCTGATAGAAAGCAATTACCGTCACTCATGGACACTCGCAACATTAGTAGAGCTACAGGTGCGTTTAAGAGGGAATACGGTTTCTTCCGAAAAACGTACGGTGACATCCCTTTTAAGGGTTCCGTAGTCAACGAGGAACTCTTATAGTTTCGGTCTGTCCATCCGTCCGTCTGTCTGTCCGTCTGTCTGTCCGCGGTTTTGCTCAGAGACTATAGGACCTACAAAGCTGTAATTCGGAATGAATGCCGACAAAATGGTATATAAGATCTTTAAAAAAATGTTTAAGGTAAGTACCTCCCCATCACATATTTTAGCGGGGATGAATTTTTTTTTCGCGTCCATCCCACCGTGTGAGTTGTCGTTGGATAGGTTTTTTAAAAATATTATGAGTATAACATATCATTTTCCGATTTAGAGATGTGAAATATGAAGTTTTAAAGTGGAAAAAATCTTTAGAGTCCTGCAGTGTCCTACCAGCTAAACGGTTGCTTCTGGAAAAATATTCACGGGAGTAGGAAATATGCTGAATTTAAAAGAAAAACTATCACGGCTAAGAAGACTTCATAAGTTACTGAGTAATAGTCGATCAACTAAAAAAAATGTAACTATTCGGAGAAGTATTAAAGGAACTTATAATTTAAATTCCTTTAAAAACCTAACTGAGATGATGTTGTTAGTAATGTATATTATAACACGTTATAAAATATGTACATTGACTATTCAAAAAATATCAAAAACTAGCGGTACTACGGAACCTTATAGGTATTGCGCGTGGCCCGACAAACACTTGGCCGGTTTTGACTATTTTCTCTAAATTGTATATTCTTATACGTGTCACCATCGTTTTTACGAGAAAAACACAAAAACAAAGGAAGAAACTACATAGTTGATTCAAAGCGCTGTCTCAAAATCTCAGATTTATTTTTTCAAATTATCCGTTTCGGTTATGGTTTTGATTAAAATGAGTTACACATTTACAATCTACTATTAATGGTCTACTTTGCTGTATATAAATTATTTTAATCGACTATGGGTTTTTTTTGGGCATTCACCTTTTGTTTCTGATTGGCGAATTTTTGTAAAATTTGAAAAAAAAATACGAAAATTTAAATGGCGCCATAGAACTCGGGCTTAACGGCTGAATCGAATTTTGATATCCCGGTATTCAAGAAGTTAAATATATATTTCGCGGAAATGGTATTGCAAAATAAATAGATGTGCATATAAATTTATGCAGTAATAGTATGAAATTAGCTAATTAATGTCGATTGTTTTTTTTGTATGGGAAACGAACCACCTTAAAGTTCTGCAATTTAAATGACTTTACCCTATACTTTACCTTTGTGCTGGTGTTCCACCATCAACTTGTATTCGCCCATTCGTTAGGAAGGCCTCCCCAAACTGGTCTGCCGTCAGCGAGGGTTTGATGAACAGCACACCGTCGTGAGTGTACGAATTAGTTCGGTTGTTGTCATAGTATTGGAACTCCCAATTCTGTAAGCAATTGTTACCGTGGTTCAGTATCAACAAATTTTCATTGATTGGGAAAAAGAAGAATTGACTTTTAATCCACTTTTTTTATGACGATGTCGACTAGTCGGTCGTTGTCTTATATTATAATTCATTGACTCCAGAAGTTGCGATTGTGTTCCCGACATTGGCCTGTAGCATTTTCACACATAAACGTTTATGCCAGTGGTTAAGTCCCACCAGTTTCCTCAGAGCTCACCAGGACTGTCTAAACAGGGCATGATGGCCCTACCAAATTAGTGTTCGAATCACATTTTTAACTTCTTTTAGAAAATCTATATAAATCTCTACTTACGCCACCTCCAGACAGAGTTCTTTCATGTTGCCAGATGTCAAAATCAAACTCATCGAAGTTATCTTCAAACACCAAATCTCCTGAACACACAGATTTTGGGGCATGGGACCCGCTTACTTTGGTCTCGCTTATATTACAGGCGCTTGTATAGGCCAATAGCGTTAGGAATTGGATAGGGAACCACATATTGCTACTTGCTGAAAAAAGATGTTTAATTTTGAATTGAGTGGAAAAGTAAAGCTAAAAGCAAAATAAATTTACGTTTGATCGCATCATTTCTAGTAATTGTTGTAACGCATTCCCATTTCTAGTTTATTTTAATCTTTTTTTTCTTATTTATTAAGTTTTGATTACATTTGTGAACAAAACACTTCAGCTCGACAGAACAGAAAAACTCTAAAGAAAATTAAAACAAAATATAAAAGTATATTCTACACTTACATATCTCGTCACTAACATTAACCTAAGCTTTTTAAAGTTTACTTAACTAAGCTTAATAAATAAAACTACTACACTGTAGTCACTTCCACGTGTTACAGCTAAATGGCATCGTAGGACGTTCTATCGACCGGTTTCAATGACTAGGAGTAATTGGCCTTTATCATCATAAAAAGAATTAACGTGACTCATTGGATAAATCGGTTTTAGATTTTTGTAAAAAAACAGTCAAGCGTGCGTTTGATTCTGCGAAGTATAGTCTACACTCTACACTCTGCAGTTTCCTTCAGCCGTTTAGCTATGAGGGATTTACCTACGTATTTACGTACGTAACAGTAGGTACTAAGAAGGTAACACATATTTTAATACGTTTAAGCAGTAACAACTTACTAGGTTTTTATTCCCTTTTCTATTCTAATAAGCCATATATGGTAGTTTGATATTGTTAAAGATTTTTAAAAATCTTTAAGATTTTTAAAAAAGTTATCTATTGAATAGTTAGTTAAAATAAAAGTGTTTGTTATTAATTTAGAGGCACGATACAAATTATTAAACTTTTAAAATTATTCACATTTGCTTTGGTTTCGTTTGGTTTCTATACTCACAAGTTTCGGGGCTTTATACGTTTATGAATACGGAACTCAAAATTACAAGGAAACACTAAATTCATAAGTTTCCTTTGCTTTACCTATAATTATTATACTATCGATGATTACGAGATATTATCTTTAGATTATGATCTAAGCTTCAGTCTCGAAAAAAAATCTATACCTACATTGTCACGCGCCGCCGTCGCTCCCCGCTGATTTCGAGACTGAAGCCTTATTAATATACCTCTTAGTTCAATGACAGAGATAAATTAACTGGTGGTAAGAAAGAAAGAAGTGTATATAAAGAAAGTAAGCGTTTATAAATGTTTATTTCTTAATAAATAGCAGTCTCTTCTTACAAAGCCCATACGCGGACGTAGTCGACCTGCAGGGAGGCGTCTTGTCCGTCGTTCTGGTTGAGGTTCCACGTCGGCAGCCAGTTGCCTTGAGCGTTCCAGAAGTCGGTCGCGGCCTGCAAAGAAAAATGTTGGTGTTAAGAGTCCGTATACGAAATTTTTCCGATTTTGCCGAAATTGCAAAGGTTCGCTACAGAAATATTATAAGGTTTTTTCCCCTTATTAGACTTAAAAAAATATATATTAATTATTAGATTAAAAATATATTTAAGCGCGGAAAGCCGACTCGAACTTGCGGCGAGTAATATAATGTGAGATTTAGGTTGTTTTGAATCGTGTTTTTTTTTAGCACAATTTGTTTTTTTTTCTTTTTCTCGAATTGGATAGAATTTTATCTATAGATTATTTCTGTCGTTTTCTTTTTATGAATTACAGCTCCAAGTTGCCGAAATTAACAGCAATTCTTTGCCCATTTTCTCTAAAATTTTGTCGAGTTACATATTTTTTTACTCAACTATTTCATATTAAAGTGGTAAAAAGTAATTCCAACATTTTATAGACGACTTTCTCAACAGTACATTGTATTTTTTTCATACCGTTAAGACGTCAATACAATCCATAAACAGGTGATATTCTAAACCTTTTACAGCAAAAATCACAAAACTGTCGCGGGTTTGAGTTGGATTATTTAAAAATACTTAAAAAAATAAAAAATCTAGCTCCAACATTAGATTATAATTGAAATGATCTTACATGTTGTGCATTAAAACTTATAGAAATACTGTAACTGTTAAATCACGTCTGTAAAATCAGCGAAATCGGCAAATTTCGTATACGGACTCTTAAAGGGGTTTAGTTTTTTTTTTTTTTTTTTTTTATTAAATAAGGGGGCAAACGAGCAAACGGGTCACCTGATGGTAAGCAACTACCGTCGCCCATGGACACTCGCAACATCAGAAGAGCTGCAGGTGCGTTGTCGGCCTTTTAAGAGGAAATACGCTCTTTTCTTGATGGTTTGCAGGTCGTATAGGTCCGGAAATACTGCTGGTGACAGTTCGTTCCAGAGTTTTACAGTGCGCGGCAGAAAGTTACGCGAAAAACGCACTGTGGAAGACTGCCACTCATCAAGGTGATGAGGATGGTATGTTTTTCGCGTGGGACGATGGCAAAAAGTTGCCGGTGGTATGATTCCGAACAATTCCTCAGAGCACTCCCCGTGATACAACCGATAGAGGATGCAGAGTGAAGCTACATCTCGGCGTAATTCCAAGGGGTCCAAGCTGTTTGAAACACTATGACAGTCAACAATTCGAGCGGTACTTCGTTGGATACGATCCAGAGGGAGCAGTTGGTATTTAGGCGCCCCTGCCCAGAGATGAGAACAATATTCCATATGAGGCCGAACCTGCTCCTTGTAGAGTTGTAAGCGTTGGTCCGGACTGAAGTACTGTCTCGCTCTGTTAAGAACACCAAGCTTCTTCGAGGCTAATTTGGCCTTACCCTCTAGATGATATCGGAACTGGACTTCGCTCGATATGTTGACGCCAAGTATCTCAATGCTAGGGGAGATGGTTAAAGATGTGCCCTCGAAACGAGGATATACGACCATTGGTGACTTTTTAGTGGTGAACGCGCAGACTTGTGTCTTGGCGGGGTTGAATTGGACCAAATTACGTCTACCCCATTCAGAGACCTTCTCCAATGAATTCTCCACCTTAGACACAAGTTCGTTTCGACTCTCAGTGACATTTTGCCGAGAAATGTTGGGGGAGCCGGTATATACAGCATCACCTGTACTATCATCCGCATAGCAATGAATGCCGTTGGTCTGAGCTTGGTTTAGTATTGAGCTAACAAAAAAAATGGTTCTGTGTTCAACAAATCAACGAGGACTTGTTGATTACAGAACCCTAAATGCCTAAAACAGAACCCTAACCAGCTGATTTTGTGTAAATTGTTAGGTTAATAGTTATATAATTTAGGAGTAACATTGTCCTACAAATAGAACAATCTATAGTTTAGGACTATCAAATCGAAATATGAAATGCTTATATTTCTGTTAGCTACCATTTTCGAAAAATTTTGCAGAAATTGTTGTTCGTCTTATCAAAATAAAACTACTCACGAAAAATTAGTTTGATAGTAATAAAAAATTCTTCTAGGAAACCTGTACTTACTGTAAAACGCTGTTTATTTTATTTTGCTTGTGCAATGAGCCGTCTTAAGGCATGTTATTTATTTGCTACATCTGATAAAAAAAGTATCTTACCGTGGGAGATCCGTTCCACCAGGGCTTGGGCCAGGGGTTGGTGACACCGTCAGGGAAGAAACCGTTGGTACCTCCGACAGCCAGGTTGATGATGAAGTAGAACTGTAATGTAATATTTCGATACTTAGTTATTAGTAGGTAGATATGCTTTTCCAACATAGGTAAAGATGATAGTACTTAGTTGTTTAAACAGTGGGATATAATCTTGTAACTTCCAATTTAAGGAAATTAAGGGTAAAATTTTGATTTAAATAATTACTAACATTTATTAAATGGGTAGTATTCATAGTATATTTAGACTGAGCCTGGTGGTCCTGTCAGTTATTACTACCTCTCATAGACTCGCGCAACACGAATGGAACAAAAGACTGTTCTTTTACTTACTTTCTGGTCGAAGGGCGCCATCTTGGATCCGTAGCGCCATGGGTTGAGGATGTTGGGGTTAGAGTTGAAGCCTCCGTGTTGCCAGAAGCCGCCGCTGCCGGGGGTCACGCGGCCGAGCTCAACGTCGTCGATGCTGAACCTGATGAAGTCTGTAAGAGGAAAAGTTATTAAAATGAAGACAAGGCCCGATCTAGCTATTTAGCCGCTCCGGCAAAGATTATTTTCGCCACCCGGTTCGTTGGCGCAAAAAATTCTTATACTTAGGTGGTGGATGGCTAATTGCTAGGTTGGAAGATAGGAATGAGTCAATTTTGCCGCCTCTTATTTTTGTCGCTCTGGGCAAATGCCCGGCTCGCCACTTGGATCGGGTCCTGAATAAAGACTCATAACTATGATGATTTAGCAAAATGTTGAATATCGCTTTGGTCCTATAATTGTAGTCATGCTAATTAGTAATAAGTGAACATTTGTCAACAAAGATAGAAGGATGTTTGTTGCTCTTTCATACAGAAAGTGCTCGTAAGGTCTGAGCGGATTTTGTTCTATAGCACTAGATATACACTCGGACATAGACTAGTTTTTATCCGAAAAACTTTAATATTTCTCTGAGAGCCGCTGGCGAAATATAGTACAGATAGTTGTAGTAAAACTGTATACTTTCTACTCCTCCTATCTTCTGATTAATTTCGTTGCGGTTTCCAAGACAGCTTTAGCATGTCCCTCGGGCTCCCTGAGATCATATCAAAGGGTTTTCGTGGTTGGATACCGCTGTCGATCCTGGCGACACGGCAGATACAGCGCGGCGGTGGAAATGTGTGGTGGGCCCGTCCCAAGTAACAAAATTCTCCCATAGTGCACAGTTTAAAGGCTTGCAGCACTAGTAACTTTCGCTTAGTGGATCCAGGTGCTACTACCAAGCTTATAACAGGTTACACGTAGTTTGTTTGGGTTTGTAGTAAACATGTTCTTATAAGTTGACTTATAGTCGTGTATAGAACGAGATTATAGGCGCAGTAAAGGCTAAGATGGCCTATACGAGTGTTTCAAAGGTGTAAATATACTTGAGAAAACTTGCTCCAGAAAGTTACATTTGTAATAGACTACAAGAAGTAATTATAAATCCGCTATAAGGTCACACGCCAGTAATAGTAATTTATAGTGCCAATTTAAATTGTATAAGAAAAATAGTTTCATGTTGTTTTCACTAGATGTCGCTGAGGTGCTTCTACATCGCGCTATCGCTTGCACGAATGCCATTTATATAGTTGTAACAGATTTTTGTTATAGTCAGAACAGAAATTTATGGCGGCTTTTACCAAATCTTATGTAAAATAAGTTAAAACACATTTAGTTAAATGTATTTTGATTTGTAAACATACTTAATTTTAACTTATTTAAGTTTGTCTTGCACCACGATGTTGAAGCTTGAAATTAACTAAACGCATTTTGGAGTGTTGCGTGGTGTTGCTACATTATGTCTTGTGCGTTCCATTTCACGATTTGAGCACTATCGTTACAAATAACTAAATTCGGTTGGTTTTTTTTGCGTAAAACGAGTTTTCTATCAATGGGTCAGACGCGGCCCGCAACTCAGGTAGTATTTGAGTCTTGACCCTTTGTCAGTCTGTGGCCGGCAGCGGCCCGCGCAAGGGTTTGTTTTAGATTTGAGATGTTTGTATTGTTGTACAGTGTACACAATGCTCGTATGTTGTTTTGTTTCACATACTTTAGGTTGTTGTACAGACTCGTGCAGGTGTTCTGTTAGTAGAGTAATAGAGTAATCGACAAATAATGGGCATTGTCCAAAAAAAATCACATGTAGTTTTTATATTTTTTTCGTTAAAATAGGGTATTTTAAGAATATAAATAAAATAATTTTGAAATTCATTGGCTAGTTTTTTCTCAATAAATTTTTAAAGTTTCGCTCTGACGTCATCATCGGCGGCCAATTGACCTCTGCAGTATGTTTTAATTCCTTTCAATCTTATTTATAATGGCTGGTTCGTGAAATGCAAGTTCTCATTATGTGAAAGCTGATACGAGAAGCTTACCAAAAGTTCGAAACGTAATGTTGGTCGAATTTATTGCTAATTTAACGCAATGTGGCTCGACAACGACCTCTGTGGCTCAGTGGTAAGCGCGTTGGACGCTCAAGCCGGGGGTTGCGGGTTCGAATCCCGCCGACGGAACAAAAAGTTTTCAATGTTCCCGGGTCTGGATGTGTATTAAATATGTGTATTATATAATAAAAATCTTAGATATATGTATAGTATAAAAGTATTAAATATATTTCCGTTGTCTGGTACCTGTAACACAAGTCCTTTAGGTACTTAGCACGGGGCCAGACTGACGTGGTGTGAAGCGTCCATAGATATTATATTATTATTATTATTATTGAAGGTCAAACTAAGGTTAAACATATTTGTTCAAAAATATAAGTAACTAATGGGTATTTTTTTCGTTTATATACAGAAAAACGATCACTGACCTTATTCCTCGAAATGTTTTTGTAATGAGCAAAATTAAAAAAAATGGACAATCCCCATTGAGTGATATAAAAAGTGGCCCGGAACTTTTCCGTTTTAAACAATGAGATGTTTGTAATAGTAAGTAAGTAATAGAGTAATCGACAAATAATTGAGTGATATAAAAAGTGGCCCGGAACTTTTCCGCTTTAAACAATAATCTAGATTCAATTATTTCTAGCAAAATCGTCGTCGTCTTCTTGGATAGGCGAGATCTTCGAAAGAAGTTTTTCTCCGTCATGGTTTCAAACAAATATCTTACCGCAATAACCCTGACATCTCGAGGCTTCTTTTCATACTCAAATTATTCGAAAATTATTCTCGACCAAAAATAATCTAACCTCAAATTCAACTGTTAAATACGTTTAGCAGCTTAAACAACGGTATTTGGCTGTTTAAATTTGACAGATCAATAATCACGTTTAACTTGTGGTGCAAGACAACTTGTGTAGTTAAACAGAATTTTGTGCTTAAATAAAATTTTAAACAGGTTTAACCGCTTGGTAAAAGTGGCCCTTAGTGAGTGTTAATTAATTTCGTATTATTAATTAACCCTCCAAGTTGACCTCCGCGAGTGCGTAGATTAACTTACCTTTTCTCAGTATTTTATTTTTTTCATCCACAACACAATTCACAAAATTAATGTTTGAAGTAGCTAGTAATAGAAGCGCGGAGTACGTAACAGGCCTGCCTGGGGTTCTATAAGATGCTCATAGTTGGAGCAGATAATTCTGCGTAGTCCAACAATAAGTGTATTATTATTTTATTTTTTTTAGCAAATGGGCCTTTTTTCGTGGTTATAAACGTTTACTAGCCTGTTATAGTCCTGGCCCCGGAACCACTACAAGACCAGATTTTGTTACTTGGGGTTTTAAGGGCAAAAGATAGTAATTTATACACCAACCTGGGGTCCATTCCAGTTGGTAGCGGTGGAACTGTGTGTCGTATCCTGCGGAGTTCCTCCTCAGCCAGTGGGCTCTCTCCCAGCCGTTGAGTTCGGGGTAGGGACCGTAGTGGAGAGTGGAGCCGGCCTCCTGGGTACCGATGTGGAGACCATTGTGGAACATGTGCCTGTTGCCGCGGGATTCCACCAGGTCGATCTCGCCGGAAGAGGGCCAAGTACCGTAGACATTGTGGGCGGGCATCAGCCAGATAGCTGGAAGATATGAGTTTAGATTTTATTATCGCACACAAATAAAACTATAGCTATTTGACCGAGCATTGCTCGGTATTCGATAAAACACGAATAAAATGACATTTTCTAAAAATGATTCCTAGCTAGATCGATTTATCGCCCCCGAAACCCCCTATATAATATACTAAATTTCATGAAAATCGTTGGAGCCGATTCCGAGATTCCAAATATATACAAGAATAAGATTAGTACAGAATGTCCATGATAGAAGACAAACAGTTAGAAAATGAAGAGATGAGGTTTTATAATAGTTGAGTTCTGTAGAAGAGATCAATGTAGACTGTGACTAATGGCTAACAAATGAAGCGTGTACTAAATAATCCCTGTGAATGTGGGAGGATTAAAAATTATAGAAATGTAGAGGTTTTATAGTGATTAAGTTCTAATATGCTCTGTTAAGTATATAGACATCTATAACAGAGCATATTAGAACTTAACCACTATAAAATTAGGCACATGCCTGAGCAGCAAAGTCCTATAAACTTTAATGTGAATGTTTAAATAATTGTAATAGATCCAAAATAAAGAATTCGATATTTTGACCAGACATTTGAAAGATTATAATTACTTATAAGGTGAGAAATAACTTGAACATCGCTGTCAAAGGATATCTTAAAACATATTTAAACTAATCTTCGCTAAAGGTTAAACTGCATTTACCTGGCCAGAGCCAGTCACCGGCGGGCATCTTGGCGCGAACTTCGACGCGGCCGTAGCGGAAGCTGAAGGAGTCTACGGTGCGGATACGGGCGCTCTTGATGGGGTTGATCACGTTGGACCACGAGCCCTGACGCTCGCAGCCGTACCATTGTGGGTTCGTGCATCTGGAATAACAGTTAGGGTCAGAATTAAATACGATAAGATATGCGCGTCTTCCGCGGAATTCGCGAGAATTCAATCGCGTCCGCGCCGGTATAATATATTGAGTCGCTTATTATTACGAGTCGACTGACTCTTTTCGAGTAGTGTTTTTGAACATAGAAATTAGAAACTATTTAAGACTTTTAATTATAACTTAATTCGTAATTAAATTTTTGAGTGGGTGAGGTTAGTGTTTAAATTTTTTTGGATTTAAAATTAATCGCTAAGACACCTACAGATATTGCTATCTTTGATACTTTGAACAAAATATTGTTTATGCAATTAGAGTGATTTAATTGATAATTTTATAACGTAAAATAATCTCCATGTTTATCAAATGATTTCGTTTCGAGGATTTGTTTTGATCGGCTTCAAAACTAAAATTATTTAGACATTGTTGGTAACGTTATTGTATAAATTACTACGAATAACAAAACTACAGGAAACGTGACTCCTATACTTCAACCACAATAGACATAACTACCAGTAGTTCGACTGCAAAGAAACGGACAGGTTTCAATATCTGTCAAATTCGTCGGGTTTCACTAGGATTATGAACGGAATGTACCTCGCGCTGGCTGATATAATTTATTTTTAAATATTTAAAATAAAGATTTCAAAATTGGATTCTGACAATTTTAATCGCATGTGCCAAAACACAAACAACAATACGACCAAAGAGGAACACGTCCAGCGAATATGTCATAGTTTTAAATTCGTAGGTAACAAGTCAACAACCCTTGCGACGATTTTCGTCATAATACGTCAAATTTAAAAATTTCAACATCAGTTCTAAGTCGGCATACTCTATAATTCTGTCTACTCTGCTTCAACCGTTTTAAATTTGGCTCCTTTTCGAACACTAAAGGTGAACGCAGATTTGGCCGCACCGCACGCACCGCAGTCGCCGCATTTCGAATTCTTCATATAATGTAGAAGTTGCGAAGACTGCGGCGCGGGTAGGTATGCGAGCTTGCCTATAACTTCATATAAAGAAATGCGGCGACTGCGGTGCGTGCGGTGCGGCCAAATCTGCCTTAAAATATGACAATTCAGATTCTCGCCAAGGTCGTTTCCCAGGTAACGTATCATAATATTGCGCGCTGGACGACAGCCTGCGCGGTTATTGTCAATGTCACAGTTATGAAACAAAGCCGTGGACAATAATTGTCAAAAGCGGATGGCATTATGCAGTATACACCAAACATAATGTTATCTACCAATGATATTGTATGTTACTAACGTAACTAGATTGGCAGTTTACGACAGCAACGCGTCACCACTTTGAAGATGCCTGCAGGCATATCTGCCATACATAATGACATAATAACATTATGAAGTGACATTGTCTTTTGGGCTATCACTCTTTTGCCACTCTAGTATTTTAGAAACTCATTGTTATCTACTATCACGAAGAAAGGAGTACATCATTATTATTTTAAAATCAAACATTTTTCTCTGATCCTTAAGAGTCCGTATACGAAATTTTGTCGATTTTGCCGAAATTGCCAAGGTTCGCTACAGAAATATTATTAGATTTTTTCCCCTTATTAGACTTAACAAAAATATATATTAATTATTAGATTTAAAATATATTTAAGCGCGGAAAGCCGACTCGAAATTGCGGCGAGTAATGTAATGTGAGATTTAGGTTGTTTTGAATCGGTTTTTTTTTGGCACAATTAGTTTTTTTTTCTTTTTTCTCGAATAGGATAGAATTTTATCTATAGATTATTTCTGTCGTTTTCTTTTTATGAATTACAGCTCCAAGTTTCCGAAATTAACAGCAATTCTTTGCCCATTTTCTCTAAAATTTTGCCGAGTTACATATTTTTTTACTCAACTATTTCATATTAAAGTGGTAAAAAGTAATTCCAACATTTTATAGACGACTTTCTCAACAGTACATTGTATTTTTTTCATACCGTTGAGACGTCAATACAATCCATAAACAGGTGATATTCAAAACCTTTTACAGCAAAAATCACAAAACTGTCGCGGGTTTGAGTTGGATTATTTAAAAATACTTAAAAATCTAGCTCCAACATTAGATTATAATTGTAATAATCTTACATGTTGTGCATTAAAACTTATAGAAATACTGTATTTTAACTGTTAAATCACGTATGTAAAATTAGCGAAATCGGCAAATTTCATATATATCTTAAGTCATCGATAATAATAATATATAATAATTTTGAACAAACCTTGTACGACTCGGACGAATTTAAAACTATCCAGAGCACCTAGACAAGACGTTTTCAGATTACAAAAATCTATGTGCTAATTTATTACAGAATAGGCTACTTGACCTATTTTTTTTCTTCATTCTAATCGCTTCTTAATCATTTATTTTCACGAAAAAAACTAATATTTTAATATTTTAAACAGTAGAAACCCATAAAATTGTTGATTGAAAAATATGCCTTTTATATGGCGCCAAAAACACTGTCCGCTATTGTACCGCCATAGTGTGACGTCATGTTTTTTGTATTTTATACTTTGTTTATTGAAAAAAGTTTTATGTGCTAAGCGTACGAGTCTAACAGTGCCAAAAAATTTGAAAAGAATTCAGAAGTCATTTGTAATATGAACACTTTTGTAGAAAAGTTTTGGCCATTTCATTTCCCAACTACAATAAATGGAGATAATATAATATAAAACTGATGTTTTATTTGAATTACTCAAGAAAATATATTTTATAAATCTTTCTAGGCTTATTCATATTATTTATGTACAAATAAACTTACATATAACGAGCGCGATAGATAAAAGATATTAAATTACAAATGACGTCACATGCAAATCGGAAGTACCGCAAAAGCGTTTTCGTCAGTACAATTCCTATTTTTATAAAATCATATTTTCAAATCGACTTTATTTATCAATCATAAGCTTTTATTTGATGATAAGGGTGAAATACGGTTTCCCAGGCCAAGTTTTACTAGAAACATGCATTTTTTCAATGAAATTAAATATATGTCAAGTAGCCTATTATTACAGAATTGAAATAAAAAACTTACGGTGTAAATGCAGACTTTCGTAATCTCTTTAATTTTCGGTCATTACTCATACAAAATATATCATGACTATTAAAGTGTATGCTACATTAACGAGTAATCTGGCTCGGCATCCAATTCGGTTCGTTTCTTACTAAACGAAGTACGAACGGCATTATAAAAATAAGATACTCTATACTGATGTCAGTCAGACCCTCGTTTATGAATTATGATTAAATTGTTACATCTTGCATAACGCTGTCCATGGCGACTGTAAAAATTTTGTAATTATATTATTTTTTGATTATTGCATTTTTAAAATAACATGTAAACTTAATAAGACAAACACAAAGAGACCAGCTTAATTTTACGCAAATACCCTGGCATCCAACTTAAATAAACCATCTTTTTGGGCATGTTTTTGGGTCGGAAAAAATACAAGAACTTTACCTAAGCATAATTTAAAAAAATTCACTTACTGATGAAACTTGAAAGGTTATTCCTGTATTATAAGTCGTATCTGTATGACTTCTACACGATTTCACAGGGCATTTAGGCATTTTAACAACGAAAATTTTGTAAAAAGCTACGTAAAAAGTAAGTAAACAAATTGTAAAATGAGTTTGACAATAATTATCATGTCAACCTGGTTGAATGTCACTCGTGTATATATATACGAAAAATGTGTACCGAACACATGCATAAAGTATACATGTATTCGGGTCACATTTTGTAGCGTTTTGGTGCACTTTTTTTGACGGAGTTACTCTTTAGTTTAGTTTAAAGTTCACTGATAAATTATAATAAATGAACATGATTCGTCGCCAGCTAGACCTTTTTGCCCTTTATCTCCTCAAATGGACCATTACATCTATCTGCCTCCAAATTAGTTTATTCGCGTTTGAAGAAATTAATGAATTGACAAAACACTATCGACAAAGCTCCAGCTAGAGAGTTTCAAAACTTTGACATTGCGCTAGGAAGCCCGAGCCTCAGAATTTTTGACATACCCACACTGCAACGACGCATTAACAGGTGCATGCAATTCAACGGCACTGCAAAAAACTACACACTATTTTGGTACTACATATTGATGTAGCGGGCGCAGTAATGGTTGCAGACTTATTAGAACTTGACTCATCTTATACACGAGAGTATGTACGTAAAGCGATGATCATCGGCCCCGCTAAGTGGAAGGACACTTCTGCCGAACGTATGGCGCCGAACGTTCGGCTCAAAACGCTCGCAATGTATTTAAATTTTCAAGTTTTCTATGACACATTAGCGTAAATTATGCCGCGTGACTATTGCGACTAACACTTCTGCTGTTGAACTTTCAGCGCCGTATGTTCGGCCGATGTGTCCTTACACTAAGCTCTACATTCTTTAACACCACTATTTCGTATAATGGTGTTATAGTGTTACCTGTCAGCGGGAGCTCCGCCTTCGATGTTAAGGTGTCCACTGGTAAGGAAGTTGGTGCCGAACTGGTCAGCGGTGAGCGAAGGCCGGATGAACAGGCGACCGCTGTGTGCGAAAGAGTTGGTCCTGTTGTTGCTGTAGTATTGGAATTCCCAGTTCTGTAAAACAATAAAGTTTTAATGGCACGTTAATAAGATTTTAAGTTTGATATAAGATTGTTCTCCGATTTCATAGTGATGTCATCTTATAAGAATATACCTTAGACATTAGACAATTTATTTAAAAAATAAACTAACGGAAAGGATCATCACTTATTGTTGGAATGGATAATGTGTCTTCTATTAGAGTTAGAGCCTGTTTCACCATTTCTTGATAAGTGTCGGATAGGCTATCCACAACTTATCTGACAGATACTCCATACTCTACCTGTCAGATAAGGTGTAGATTGTCTATCCGACACTTATAAGGATGAGGTGAAACAGCTCTTGTGTCATAATAACGTCTTGACTTTATTCCAAAACTAAACTATGCCACTATGGATAGTAGATATTTTCTAGCTGCTGTCTTAACCAAAGAGTATGTAAGTCTTAACTTTAATCGAAAAGTAAACTATGAACTTATACTCTATAGGTATATTATATTATATTAGCGAAAAACTCACACCACCGCCAGCGAGCGTGTTCTCGTGCTGCCACTTCTCAAGGTCGAACTCGTCGAAGTCGTCAGAGAAGATGAGGGCTCCGGAGCAGACGGTGGCTGGGGCATGGGTGCCGCTCACTGTGGTCACACTGGGGTTGCAAGCCCGGGACACCGCGGCCAGCGCCAACACGAAGGCTACCGTCGACCACATCGTGCTAGAAGGTAAAAAGATGGGAAATGAGAAAAGCTGCAAGTACTAATATTTTATCCCATCTCATCGCTCCAGTCTAGTCCATTCTTCCTTCCACGTCCAGGCTATTTCACTGTGGAACGCCCTACCTCCGGAAATCAGGTTAAGCCCAACCAGAGATACGTTCAAACGTAGAGTCCGACTGCTCTATCTAAATAAATTGGCAGAATCATAAGTATAATACAGTATACGTTACTCAATGTTTTATATGGATGTATGTATAAACTTATGTATATAATATGTATAATATGTATATATTGTATAGTATAGCTTATATATCATATCAATCGCCATAGTAGTATTAGTATGTAAATATATGTGGAACTTGATTTGTATATTATATTAGTATGCCTAGTATTTGTTATTGTCTTTATCAGTATTTATCTATATTTCTATCTATACTTATTATAAAACAAAGTCGCTTTTTTTCCCTCATGTCCCTTTGTTCCCTTTAATCTTTAAAACTACGCAACGGATTTTGATGATTCTTTCAGTGTTAGATAGTCCATTTATCGAGGAAGGTTATAGGCTATATTTTATCACGCTAAGACTAATAGGAGCGAAGAAATAGAGGAAAATGTGGAAAAAACGGGGAAAATTATTTTAAAGGGCTAAATTGAACGCGCTAATCTCAGGAACTACTGGTCCGATTAAAAAAAATCTTTTAGTGTTAGATAGCCCATTCATTGAGGAAGGCTATAGGCTATATTTTATCACGCTTAAATTAATAGGATAATGTGGGAAAAACAGGGGAAATTATTTGAAAGGACTTATCTCGCGAACTACTGGAGCAATTTTTATGTTATTTGGCACAGATAAGAAGTAGACCACGTGAAGGATCATAGGCTATCAATTTTAATCATTTTTTCTGTGGCAATATATTTTATACCCGTGCGACGCCGGGGCGGGTCGCTAGTAATATATATTTCATTATTTATTTCTTGAATGTCTGTTATTTTTTTTCTAAATAGAAAGCACCTGTGTTTTTTAGTTTTGTCTCTGCTACCACCCAATGGTTAACTGGTAGAAAATACCCTATGGCATTAAGTCCGCCATTGTACAATGTACATTGTACATAGAGTGCAAAATAAATAAATAAATAAATAATATTGCTAATGGAAGATAAGCATTTCTAGCATTTTCAATAATAATACAAATAGTTTATAGTTTATTGACCTTAAATTATTGTTTTACAAGCATTTTTACAAGTAACGGTCCCCCAAACTAGGCGAAGCCTGTCCTATGGGGGAGTTTAAAAGAGTACAAGGTGGAAAAATTATGGCTAACGACAACAGAAACAAAAATAAACAATTTACTTAAAATAACAAAAACAAATAACAAAAAATCCTTATTCTTAACAAATATAGATGAATAAAATGTATGACTGTATGGTGGTGTGTGCGTATGTGTGTGTGTGTGTGTATGTGTGTGTGTGTGTGTGTGTGTGTGTGTGTGTGTGTGTGTGTGTGTGTGTGTGTGTGTGTGTGTGTGTGTGTGTGTGTGTGTGATATTAATAATTTATGTGTTATTTGTACACTTTTAATAGATTTTCTGATTCGTCGTACGACCAAGACAGCAGAGATTGGGTGAGTATCTTTTTTCCTTTATGAACTGAGTGTAGCTTCAAGTTAAACAGATTTACAAGTCTATTGTACATGTAAGGGTACAGAAAAATTCCAAAACGATAGGCAAAAGAAGTGGATACAGGGATGTTGGCGACTTTAAAATTTATTTTTTCTAGCATTTGGTTATACCTAAGTAGCTTTACATATTTTAGTGACAGATTTATGGACGGCTTCAAAGACTCTTGAAGAAGAATAATAATAATCAATAATAATTAAAGATCCTAAGAAGGAATGATCTTGGGTATGAAAAAAAACGTACAGTCTTTATGTAGAACAAAACTTTGCGTAGAAGTTATTAAGTTTAAAGAAGCTTGAAAAATACGAAAAGAGGGCAACCACTTGTTTACTTTTTTTTAGAAATAAGACCATAATATTATTTGATCTGAAAAACTAAATTAAAACCATTGGAAAACAACAGATTTCTGTCAGAGGGCACTTGTTTGGCACTTTCTTCGTAGCTTTGTACCTACGAATAATAAAAACTAAGGAAGAGTAACTCCGTCAAAAAAAGTGCACCAAAAGGCTACAAAATGTGAC
The DNA here is from genome assembly GCA_963422495.1 of Polyommatus iphigenia. Taxonomy (NCBI): domain Eukaryota; kingdom Metazoa; phylum Arthropoda; class Insecta; order Lepidoptera; family Lycaenidae; genus Polyommatus; species Polyommatus iphigenia. The sequence goes on along the minus strand of OY730187.1, from coordinate 22,407,390 downwards.
CCGAATACATGCACATTTATGCATGTGTTCGGTACACATTTTTCGTGTATATATACTCGAGTGACATTCAACCAGGTTGACATGAAAATTATTATTGTCAACGGCTTTGTTTCATAACTTTGACAATGACAATAACCGCGCAGGCTGTCGTCCAGAGCGCAATATTTGATACGTTACCTGGGATACGACCTTGGCGAAAATCTGAATTGTCATATTTAAGTTTGCGAAAAGGTGCCAAATTTAAAATGGTTGAAGTATGGGAGTTATGCTTCCTTAGTTTTTATTATTCGTAGCTTTGTACTGTTTTTTTCTACGTTTGCAATATCTGCTTATTCTTCCAGAATTCGCAATGTAAGAACCGAACACCATTAACAAATTAGTTTAAAGAATTGACTAAACTTTGTACCTATTAATACAAGTTTTAATGCACTTTTTGACTACATATAAAAGTTTTAAGTGCAGAATTCACTGAAATACTCACCGGCCTTATGTTGGATCTAAAATGTTGAGGACAACAAGCTAAACTATCTTATATACCCTCATCGGATCACATAATATATCTGCTGATTTGATCTAAAACCTTATCGCGTGCGGGCTCAAATCGGCAGCGATTACAATAGTAACCATTTATCATTTTAGGTAGATATTAATTTAGAGATTATTTACTCGTATTATATCACTGTGCGTAATTCGGTGGAAGTCTCGAGTAATAACAAAGATTGATTCCAAAAGACGCGTAACTTTCGCGTAACTTTCTGCCGCGCACTGTAAAACTCTGGAACGAACTGTCACCAGCAGTATTTCCGGACCTATACGACCTACAAACCTTCAAGAAAAGAGCGTATTCCCTCTCAAAAGGCCGGCAACGCACCTGCAGCTCTTCTGATGTCGCGAGTGTCCATGGGCGACGGTAGTTGCTTACCATCAGGTGACCCGTTTGCTCGTTTGCCCCCTTATTTAATAAAAAAAAAGATGGGTTGCACTCCGGGAGTGCCGGCTGAAGTGAAAACTTGATTATTAACGCTGTGCATTATTTTTTCAACCCATTTTTTATGAAAATCGATAAAAAAAAAATAAAAAAAAAACGATCGTTTTAATTAATTAATCGAAACCCTTACAATCGACTAAAAAATATCGACAATCGAAAAAAAAAGCTGCTGTCAGACAGACTGTCAGACACTTCCCGCGACAGTTGTCTTGCAGGTGGAAACGCGGCCTTAATCAGCGCATCTGCTAAAGAACTCATTTCCCCGACTGTACATTTCTGCTAAACAACTCATTTCCCCGACTGTACATTTCTGCTTAGCACAATTTTCCCCGACTTTACATTTCTGCTAAACAACTCATTTCCCCGACTGTACATTTCTGCTAAACAACTCATTTCCGCGACTGTACATTTCTGCTAAACAACTCATTTCCCCGACTGTACATTTCTGCTAAACACACGACTGTACATTTCTGCTAAACAACTCATTTCCCCTACTGTACATTTCTGCTAAACAACTCATTTCCCCGCTGTACATTTCTGCTAAGCAACTCATTTCCCTGACTGTACATTTCTGCTTAGCACACGACTGTACATTTCTGCTAAACAACTCATTTCCCCGACTGTACATTTCTGCTAAGCAACTCATTTCCCCGACTGTACATTTCTGCTAAACAACTCATTTCCCCGACTGTACATTTCTGCTAAACAACTCATTTCCCCGACTGTACATTTCTGCTTAGCACAATTTTCCCCGACTGTACATTTCTGCTAAACAACTCATTTCCCCGACTGTACATTTCTGCTAAACAACTCATTTCCCCGACTATACATTTTTGCTTAGCACAATTTTCCCCGACTGTACATTTCTGCTCAACAACTCATTTCCCCGACTGTACATTTCTGCTAAACAACTCATTTCCCCGACTGTACATTTCTGCTAAACAACTCATTTCCCCGACTGTACATTTCTGCTTAGCACAATTTTCCCCGACTGTACATTTCTGCTAAACAACTCATTTCTCCGACCGTACATTTCTGCTAAACAACTCATTTCCCCGACTGTACATTTCGTTCGAGTTCGAGTTCGAGTTCGACACAAAACACTACTCTCCAACCGTCTTACGCGTTTTGTATGGTTTTTCGATCAACACGAAAATCTGGCGCGAGTTTCACAGTTTTTACGAGGGCTGCTATTTATGTATCCGGAACTGGCCACTTACAAGAACAATATTTAAAAAGTAATTATAACATTTGAAAATAGAACTCTTTGGTTGAAGAATACATTTTGTTTCATGTGACTGTCAATTATTTTTCCATTGTGGCGTCATTTTGAAAATTGCGTGTCTTCATTTGCCATGGATTTAACGCGTGAACATTTTCGTGCAATGATTTACTACGATTTTCGGCGTGGGCTAAATCAACAACAGTGCTTTATTCAACTCACCGCAACTTTTGGAGATGAAGCACCATCAAAAACCACTGTTTATCACTGGTACAGTGAGTTTAATCGTGGGCGGTCTATGCTCACGGATGAAAATAAAGAAGGTCGCCCAAAAACAGCTGTTGTCCCACAAAATATAGATGCTGTGCGGGAACTAATAATGCGTGATCGTCATGTTACATATCGCGAGATAGAGGCGTCCTTAGGCATAAGTATGACGAGCATACATAAGATATTACAAGAACATTTGGCTGTAAAAAAAATTTGTTCGCGTTGGATTCCGCACAACTTGACAATCGATCAAAAACGGGCTCGTGTCGATTGGTGCAAAAAAAATGATAAAAAAATACAACCGTGGTACGTCAAAAGCCGTTTATAATATCTACACAGGTGATGAATCTTGGATCTATGCATATGACCCCAAAACTAAACAACAGTCAACGGTGTGGGTGTTCCAAGATGAGCCGAAACCAACAAAAGTTACTCGTGCAAAAAGTACTTTGAAGCAAATGGTCGCCTGTTTTTTTGGAATTAATGGACATGTGGCTACAGTGCCATTAGAGAATCGTAAAACGGTTAATTCTGAATGGTATACGACCATTTGTTTACCAGAAGTATTTGAAGAAATAAGAAAGGACAACCGACAACGCAGAATCATATTACATCACGACAATGCTAGCTGTCACACCTCAGCTGAAACAACTCAGTTTTTGGAGGGTCAAAAGATCGAATTGACTGGTCATCCGCCGTACAGCCCTGATTTGGCACCTAACGATTTCTTTTTATTTCCATACGCGAAGAACAAATTACGTGGTCAACGTTTTTCGAGCCGCGAAGAGGCTGTTGATGCGTTCAAAATGCACGTTTTGGAGATACCTCAATCAGAATGGAAAAAGTGCTATGAAAATTGGTTCCAGCGTATGCAAAAGTGTGTCGATCATCGCGGCGAATATTTTGAAAAGCAATAAAACCATATTAAATGATATATGTTTGTTTCTTTTTTTAATTCCGGATACATAAATAGCAGCCCTCGTACCCATCCCACAAAAGTGCTCAACGCCGCTAAAGAAGTTTTCACTTCAAAAACGCGGTATTGGGCTTATGAAGAATAAAAAGTATAAACCATAAGTTCATACCTACTTCCATACTAATATTATAATTAGCGAAAGTGTGTCTGTCTTTCTGTTTAACTATTATCTCTTAACCAATGATTTTTCCGGCCCAAATTTTATCCCAAATTTGATATTATGAAGATATTTCGAGTTTCGGGAAAGGACACAGGATGACAGGATACTTTTTATCCCGGAAAAATGGACGGTTCCTGCGCGAATTTGCTCAACGTAGTTGTGGGCGTCATCTAGATTCTAGTCTACAAATCTTATGTCATTGCTATACAAAGGTGAAACACACATGTAACTATAGGTCTACCAGAATCTGATGACAAAAAGTGAGAAAATAAAATGACTAGCAATACCGGGGTGATAGGAATAAAACATTTTCATCCTTTTTTATTCCTTTAGCTTTTTTATAAATATATTTTGTGTACTGTGAAACATGCAAATATAAAAATTTATCCAATGATCAAGGATATTTTTTGAAAGTCTGCTGTCAAAAATTTCCATCAGATTCTGGTACACACCTATAATAATATATTGACATAAAATAATATATGTCACAAGTCAATTCAATGATGTCAACCTAGGTACATATAACCATCATATAACTAATCTGTGATGTCAACCTGACATTGCACATGTACACAAAATTGTTTTTGTGAAACGTTTTTCTTTCTAATACCATAATATAATGTGGAACTAAACATGGAAAATTATTCAAGTCAAAATATTTCTCGTGCATGGACAATGACAATATAGGAAATAAAAATTTGTTACCTTTAAAAACGGTTAGTAATCCCAAGTTTCCAGAATGCCTAATCTAGGAATCTCTAGGTCAGAGTTTCTCAAACTCTTTTGTTTTGTACTTTCAAAATGTTATTGGATCCGGTGGACCCCCTACCAACGCTACAGCTTCACTACCAATTCCTAAATCTCCTAGTTTTTGTTTCGCACAACGTAGACCCCCTTCGCGTCGAGTCTCCTGTGGACCCATGGGGATCCACCTGGACCACTTTGGGAATTACTGCGCTAGATATAGGAAGCAGTCAATATCGCATCGCTGCTGGTTTTTCTTTTCATGGTTTCCTTTCTCACTTCATGAGTTTCCTCATAACGATGCCTTTTAACCCGTTTCTCCTAACCACTTCCATTGTAAGTTTCCCTAACGCGTTACTAACTTACTATGGAACCATGCCATATAAAATATTATAGGCACCCTAAATAGTCGCGACTATTTAAGGTTCCCGTCTTATGATTGCACCAACTTTTATTTACACAGCAGGAATTAGGTGATATACCTAGGTGCTAAAGACAATGTCAGACTAATGCCAGGCAATAATAAGACACAGTGGTTGAAAATAGTCTAATATTTGGTAAAAGTTATTATATTCTCCTTATACCTAATCCTTTTCTAATTTCTGCAATTCTCAATCGTCTTATTTGAGTCTTGAAACCCTAGTAACAACAAGTTCTTAAATAATTGAATTTTAATCTATTTGTAAATTAAAAAGTATTAACTTTATCGTGTTACTATCACAGATACATAATCGGAAACGGACCTCCAGCGAATAAAATTCAAAACAGAACTAATCATTTAATTACTCAATGATTTGATAATAACACTAGTATTACTATCATCATAGAAACAACACTCAGAAAACTACTATAATCAGAAAGGAAAATGTTTCCGATCGTAGACTTTCGATACATTATCAGGCTTTTCGGTTATCTACTTACCTATTTAAATACTATATTTTCTATTTATAGTTTTAACATGTTATTATTACTTTCATAATTATGTATTCAGTGATAAAAATGATTTTGGAAGTATGCAGGTTAGACTTCCTCGAGGCGTAACTTTTATTACAATAAAAAATACTCAAGCCATTTTCAGAATGCTAAGCCAAAGTACTACCACACCTATTTGACCTACTAGCTAACGACGCTATTTTGTTACTGAATGTTATTCTGTTTTAGATGTGCGCACTGAACCAAATAACCGTCAAAATGTTAAAGCAACTTACAACTCCGTTAAATATTACGAAAATTTCAAAATACTGGACCACTGGCCAAGATATGCAATGTTTGCTTCCACGTCAAAAATGTTATATTTGCAATGCCACAGTATTCCAAAAGGAGTTTTCGAGAAATTTTCATCATTTCCAACCTAGAAGATCAAACGGCGTAGCTGTATTATTACACCTAAATTCCTATAGTAATTCAGTCAACACTGCTAGAAGTTTTTGGTCGAATCCTATGAAACAAGAAAAGAAAATACCTAGACTAATACTCTTGCAAAATCCTTGGACATGGTTAATGGTTAAGCTAGATTTTACTGTGTTGAGGAATTTGTGGGATCCTACGTTTCATGAAAAGGAATTCAAATATGGTGCAACACAGGTTATTATAATTTAATTTCTATTTTTCATTAATAAGTACTTAATTATTTGAAAAAGTGTGTTCCTCTTTTTAAACACGCAACAGGTATTAATTTTTGAAATAAGTTTTATAAAAGCATAAGTATGCTAAATATCCTGTTACAAATATGTTGTGGTTAATTAATAGCAATATGTTTATTATTATTTATTGATCTGAAATCTAACTAATGTAATAATGTAATACTCTCTAGCAAGAGACGAAATATATTTTTGATCGACACTAGTATGCGCTACCAGAAAAATCCTTTTTATTTCTCGCGGAGCACAGGCTACGCGGCGTAGCAAGGGCTGCATTCATAATGTTTTATTTCGTCATTATAAGATACAATATATCAGATCCAAAACAAGTCAAGGATTAAAAAATAAATATAATTTAAGGCTATCTACCGAGTAACCCAGGTCATCAGCGAAGGCCAAATGACGGAACTGAATGGCCTGCTGACGAGAGCGGCCAGGTTCAGCCTGCTACGAGAATTGGATCGCAACTGGCCTGAAAAACAGAGGCCATTGCTGGCATTGAAGGGGGACGATATACAGATTTCGACGCCACGAAAAGTCTATTTCATAAGAATAGCAGGTATTTTCTTTTATAATTGGCCACGACATGGTTTTATGTAATAATATATAGTTAGTTAGTCTGCGATTATGTAAAATAGGACCTTGCTTATTCGCTCACTCACAAAACTTGTAAGACGTGAAGTGATTAACATTTACTTTCTGTAACAATAATAATAGTTACTACGCCACTAGCCTTTGTCACTTTCTTTGGCCGCAAGTGCGTCGTTGGTATTCAGCTCCTTTGGACAGGAAAGTTAGCAGGGAAGTGGGCAGCGCGAGAGTGTAAATAGTCACTCGCGCTGCCACTCGTCATGCCGCTGCCACTGCCCAACGTGGCAAGTGAAAAGAAGGCTGAGGTAAACGCTCACTCGCGTCGTTACTGCCGAAGTATTCGAGGCAATAGTTTCGGCAGCATGAGGAGCAGCGGCAGTGGCTAAGTGTAAACGGCTCATTAGATTTATCTTAAATCTTTTCAGACAAGAAATATTGCGACGTGGACATGGCGTTTTTAGCCCTAAAATGGGCTCCAATAAATAGCGTAGAAGCCTTAATATTTGCTGAGATACTTGCCCGCTTCCATCGGGAATACACGCCAGCCAGCATTCCGGAGTGGACGATAGCCTTCTTCAAAATAGCCCGATTTCAAGTACTACGGCACAGTAAAAATGATATCGTAAAGAAACACGACCAGAAATAAGAGATAAAGAAAAACGTTTGTATAAATATTTGTATTTTTATTGAATCATTATAAATCTAGCAACATTTTGTAAGGGTTTTCTAAGTACTCCTTGAGTTGGTTTGAGAATCGCGCCATGGTTACTCCGTCGACGACCCTGTGGTCAGCTGACCAGCTCACTGTGAGGATGTGGGCTTTCACCAGGTTGCCTGCTGCGTCGAACCTGGGTAATACCTGAAAAAAATATAACACATTCACGAACTAACCTAAGAAAGTTGTTTTTTGACATCTTAGGATAGTACATTTTTGTCGTATGTCCTATTTCACTTTTGTTTCTAAATCAGCATTTAACTCTTTAACTATATGTTTTTTGTTGTTTGGCATGGAAAACCTTTGCTTGCTATCTTGATTATGTCGCATCTTCGAAAATCATTAACTGTGTAACTTACACTGAAAATATTACTAAAAGTTTTTTAATTTTTAACCGACTTCCAAAAAGGAGGAGGTTATAATATATTCGGCTGTGGATATATTTTTTTTATATTATGTGTACCCGAGGAAATTGATTCCTAGGCAGTTGACAGACCTACGTCGTTTGGTCGGTTTGTTGTGTCAATTCAATGTTAGCTGCATAAAGGTAATATACCTATCGGAATAGAGAAACAATCCCGAGCTGTCAAGCTTAACCAAAATTTGATTTACATCTGTGTATACAATTATGTTTAAGTGTGCGTGTCAGTGATATACAAACATCTTGTAATTCGACAAAATGTCGATCATGGAATAATAATTGTAAGATTGTAAAAACAGAATGGGATAAAATAAAACTGCATAGATAGGTATAATAAAAATTGTAATTTTGAAGTAAAATATGACTTTTCTTCAAAATGCTTGCTGCATAATTAAGTATATGCATGAATTTTTCTTCGGAGTCCAGTTTGGACGGTTAATTATTTTAAGCCATGAATTTCTGGTATCCAGGTCAGCAGGAAATCTGAAAAATTGGCCAAGTGTGATTCGGACTCGCGCATGAAGGATGCCCGGTTTCAACCGGGCATTTTCTAAAACCCGGCACGATACGACACGACATGTCATGACACGATTCGACACGACAGGTTATGTCACGTCACGTCACATCAGTACACGACACGACTTCACTAGACCCTATTAATTTTCAATTCACTCTCAATGAGCCCTTTTATTTGATGCCCATCTTGCAGAAGTGCTTTTTAAACTATTCCCCTATCTTGGATGAGCAGCCATATTGGATGTAGAATGACATTACATATGTGGAAATTTCAGAAGTCTATTACTATAGCGGTTCTTGTTATACAGCCTGGAGACAGACAGACGGACGGATGAACAGACGGACAGGCAACGAAGTCTTAGTAGTAGAGCGGGACCCGACTACTAGGACGTTTTACCCTTTGGGTGCGGTCCCTTAAAAAACGATAAATTATGTATGATAGTATATTAATATACTTAAACTAATTATAAACTACGGATGAGTATGTTATCATTTCAACATTCGTAGATAATTAGTATACTTAACTAAAAAATATTTTCATATCGATACTACTTATCTATAACTTGATGCAGCCCTAGTGTAAAATATATGAAAATTGTTTACACAAAATATCCTTAAATTGTGCACCATGGCTAGTCAAGTTATGTTTTCCATATAAATAAATATTTAAAGAAGTGAATTATGAAAATCAATACCAATAGCTCGTAGGGAATTGGCAAAAATAAACTTAAAACTAGGTCCTGTCGATGTAGAATAATTCACCTGTGAAATGAATATTTGTCCGGGTTTTTTCGATGTGTGGATCCACAATCATTCCACAAACATTTAACCATGTTTCTAGAGCAGTATTTCTAAAAATTATTCATTATTTAACTTAAAATCACAATTTTTCTGAGAGCCCAAATTGACAACGATCGGCTTAGGGGCAGACAGACTGTCAAGCAGATGAAAAAAAAGCTATGCAACCTCAAATCACGCTTCTCTTTCTACCACGCAGTGTTACTGATAGTGACATCTCGCTTACTCAGACCTTTGTTTCTCTATTCCGATAGGTATATTAACTTTATGGTTAGCTGTGATCGGTCTGATGAGTTTGACTTAACGCGACCAAATTACTTAGCCTGACCGCCATCTGCATAGAAATCAACTTCTCTGATAGTACCTGTATTTTTCCCAGAGCTCCAATAGATACTTGTGGTGGAAAGATTATAGGTTTCGCGTATGTTCCTCCGACCTGAAAGCATTTTAGTTAGTATATAAGAAATATGAGACTATGTAAATGAAACCATGTAATATTCATAGTACCTTTTTTATAAAGTTTCTATATACAAATTGATATAACTTACAATTCCTATATTCGAGATAGTAAACGTTCCTCCAGATAGATCACTCAGACTCAGTTGACCCTTTGATCCCTTCTCTTGCAATGAATTTAGTTCTCTGGCAATTTCAATAATACTTTTGTTTTGCACATTCTGAAACGTAAAAGTATTTACTGCATTAAAAAAACATCAGTTAGTTTGTTAACAACAGAAGAATTATAACCATAACTAAGCTTGTGGCGAAAGGCTAGGCTAGGCTGTAGCTAAATAACACTAAGGGCTTGTTTCACCACTTTCTGATAAAGTGCCGAATAGGCTATTCACAACTTTTTACTGTCAAGTTAAGTGGTGGATAGCATATTCGGCACTTATCAGGAAGTGGTTACTACTACTACTTATCTAAAATGAATTACCTTGATGACGGGAACAACTAAACCATTAGGCGTGTCCATAGCTACTCCTATATTGTGGCTACTCTTGTATGTGATATTTTCGCAGGCACTATCCAGACTGCTGTTCAAAATTGGATACGCCGTTAGACTTTGTGATGCTGCCTTCACGATTATTGGCATGAAAGTCAACTTAACACCCTGTTTTTGAGCTAAAACTTTAAGATTCTCGCGAGATTCAACTAGTTTCGTAACATCGTATTCGTCACAGTATCCGAAGTGTGGAATTTTCTAGAAAATAAAAATTATTGCTTAGTTTGGCCGAATAAAGAAAGTGTTTAATGTAGACTCTTGTTCCTATACTACTTGACTTTTGTTCCTATATTAAAGTAGGTATCAAAAGCCTAATAAATTACGTATTGTTTTTTTGCTTTTTTACAAGTTAGCAATGTATGCTGTCTTTTACGTGTACTTTACTTACCATAGCCTCAGTCATTGACTTGACCATTGCTTTTGTAAATCCAGTTATTGGCACCGTTTTATCTTCTGTGACTATTTCGGCAGTTGCTGCTTGTATTTGGCTTGGTTCAGGAACAATATTTGAGTTATCGGAAGACATATTCAGATGGGAAAGCAAATCTTCTTTTAATAGTCTTCCATTCTTTCCTGTTGCATTAACAGTACTCAGATCTACCTTAAAAATATGCGTGATCCTTTTTATATTTGTAATAATAGTAATTATTGAATTTAAAATAACTATAATATCATAAACAACACTTACTTTAAATTGTGCTGCAATCCTTCTTACTGCTGGAGTTGTCAGTACTTTTGTTCTTTGTGCTATGCTTTCTGTTTTTGCATCTGCATTTGTTTCTATTTTTTCATCTTTTGGACTAGGAGAGTCTGTAAAGTATAACAATGTTTTATTAATATGTAGATCTATACTCGTATCGTCACTTTCGATCCATATCGATAAAAAGAAAGTAAAAGTACGAAATAAAAATAAGCATGGTTACATTATCATGATATTTTTTCTTTTTGTAGCATTGTTATCATAGTAGTTATCATAGCAGACTTTTGCATTGTGGTATATATACCACACGACATATACACAAATATATGTTGTGGTACATATACACAAACGAGGCTTTGAATCTTGTAAAGTAATAGGTATAATATACTTGACTTATTACTTTACAAGGTTCAAAGCCTCGTTTTAACAGTGTCCTAGAAGAATACTGTACTACATACACACTCATATTCTTTAATACTTACTATTTTATAGTCAATAGCAATATTACCTTCTTCCGCACTATCTTCAACATCTATGTCGACTAGGGGATGACCGACTAGGGCAGTTTGGTCGACCTTGTGGTACAGCCTCGTTACCGTCCCGTCGTACCTACTCGTAATCGTGACCGTCGCTTTGTCGCTCTGCACCTCACAGATGTTGTCGAACTGCTGGACTTTGTCGCCTTCTTTTACGAACCTGGAACGTGAAAGTTTGCATGGTCTAAATTTGGTATAGGTTGGAAAAAAAAATAGGAGTGTTATATTTTTGATATTGAAGCATTTCCAATTAAAATAACCGTTTAATAATAGCACTGAACACCTGACTAGGTGATCAGTGCCGCAGTAAATGAAGAAGCCACTTTATACCCTATGTCAAGATTAAGTGGACGAATCTAATGATTCGTTTCAAGCTAAAAATGCCACAAACCATATAGACCCAGATGTACCAAAATATATTATGCATTAATACATACGTACTCAAATACTCGAAATACATAATTCTTTCTTTTTTAGTCATAACTCACCATTCTTTGACGACTACTTCTTTGATGCCCTCTCCTATATCGGATAGCTTAAATGGAACTATTTTGTTCAATATACTTGTTGAATGTATATATTGTAGACCAATATCGTGATTATTTAGGATCCTCGAAGAAATACTTTTGAGGTAGACTTTCTGAAAATGGAGAAAGATACACATAATTAGTCTCAACTGCCTAATCTATAATTAGGCAGTTGAGACTAATTATGATTAGATCTATAATTCTTTCCTAAGAATAAGGCATCTGGGCACATTTAAACCACCAATTAAAAGCTATAAAAACTAGTTATATGAAGAGTTAATTCCAGAAACTACGGTTCTCAGGCGATAAACTAAAAAAAGTAGATCTAGTAATGGTAATTGTCTTGTGACGTCAAAGCACAATTTTACGAGGGCTGCTATTTATGTATCCGGAATTAAAAAAAGAAACAGACATATATCATTTAATATGGTTTTATTGCTTTTCAAAATATTCGCCGCGATGATCGACACACTTTTGCATACGCTGGAACCAATTTTCATAGCACTTTTTCCATTCTGATTGAGGTATCTCCAAAACGTGCATTTTGAACGCATCAACAGCCTCTTCGCGGCTCGAAAAACGTTGACCACGTAATTTGTTCTTCGCATATGGAAATAAAAAGAAATCGTTAGGTGCCAAATCAGGGCTGTACGGCGGATGACCAGTCAATTCGATCTTTTGACCCTCCAAAAACTGAGTTGTTTCAGCTGAGGTGTGACAGCTAGCATTGTCGTGATGTAATATGATTCTGCGTTGTCGGTTGTCCTTTCTTATTTCTTCAAAGACTTCTGGTAAACAAATGGTCGTATACCATTCAGAATTAACCGTTTTACGATTCTCTAATGGCACTGTAGCCATTAACTGTCCATTAATTCCAAAAAAAACAGGCGACCATTTGCTTCAAAGTACTTTTTGCACGAGTAACTTTTGTTGGTTTCGGCTCATCTTGGAAGACCCACACCGTTGACTGTTGTTTAGTTTCGGGGTCATATGCATAGATCCAAGATTCATCACCTGTGTAGATATTATAAACGGCTTTTGACGTACCACGGTTGTATTTTTTTATCATTTTTTTGAACCAATCGACACGAGCCCGTTTTTGATCGATTGTCAAGTTGTGCGGAATCCAACGCGAACATATTTTTTTTACAGCCAAATGTTCGTGTAATATCTTATGTATGCTCGTCATACTTATGCCTAAGGACGCCTCTATCTCGCGATATGTAACATGACGATCACGGATTATTAGTTTCCGCACAGCATCTATATTTTGTGGGACAACAGCTGTTTTTGGGCGACCTTCTTTATTTTCATCCGTGAGCATAGACCGCCCACGATTAAGCTCACTGTACCAGTGATAAACAGTGGTTTTTGATGGTGCTTCATCTCCAAAAGTTGCGGTGAGTTGAATAAGCACTGTTGTTGATTTAGCCCACGCCGAAAATCGTAGTAAATCATTGCACGAAAATGTTCACGCGTTAAATCCATGGCAAATGAAGACACGCAATTTTCAAAATGACGCCACAATGGAAAAATAATTGACAGTCACATGAAACAAAATGTATTCTTCAACCAAAGAGTTCTATTTTCAAATGTTGTAATTACTTTTTAAATATTGTTCTTGTAAGTGGCCAGTTCCGGATACATAAATAGCAGCCTATGTATTATGATTTTCATTACCAAATAATTATTTCGGTTTCTAGGCGAGATAAAATCTGATGACAGTATTATAATAGAGGGTCACGGTGTACAACATGTTTATTAATGTGATAACACAATGTTTGTAGTCTTGTGTGATAAGATTTGCCCAAGTTTTTTGTTATCTCCCTATACAAATGTTATTTACTTACATGTTGAATAATTTGGTTATTGTAGGTTCATAATATCTATGCTAAAACTTCATAAGACGTAAAGAATGCTGACGAATAAATTAATTATCATAATTATTAAGTAGTTGTTAACTTTGGTTTTAAAATTATATTTTATTTCATACTAGTTGACCCGACAGCGTTGTCCTGTCTCAAAGATTATTATTTAATTTAAATTGGTATAGTTAATAAAAAAAAAGTGTTTACTTTTGAGTGCCATCGTGCACTCATCCCAAACTATTTAATTAGTTTGCTCTGCTGCAACACTTTGGCCATCGCACAATTTCTCGAAAGGTTGCAAGTTGGTGTTTCATGTATCCCTTGTCCCTTTAGGCGACCTTTAGTTTAGGCGAAAATTATAAAAGTTTATTGTGTGGGACCGTACATTTTTGCGGGACAAAAAGTATTATTTGTCCTTTCCCGAGACTCAAAGTATCTCCATACCAAATTTCATCAAAATAGATTGAATAGGCGAAATTCATAAAAGTTTATTGTGCGGGAACCGTACATTTTCCGGGACAAAAAGTATCCCTTGTCCTTTCCCAAGACTCAAAGTATCTCCATACCAAATTTCATCAAAATAGATTGAATAGTTTAGGCGAAAATCATAAAAATTTATTGTGCGGGAACCGTACATTTTCTGGGAAAAAAAGTATCCCTTGTCCTTTCCCGAGACTCAAAGTATCTCCATACCAAAATTCATCAAAATCTATTGAATAGCTTACGCGCAAATCATAAAAGTATATTGTGCAGTAACCGTACATTTTTCCGGGACAAAATGTATCCTATGTCCGTTTCCTGGCTCTAAGCTACCTCCTCACCAATTTTCAGCCATATCGGTAAAGCCGTTCTTGAGTTATAAATAGTGTAACTAATACAACTTTCTTATATTTATATAGATTTGAGAGTTAAGTGTGAGTCACATTGATAAAGTGATAGATACTTGAAACACTGGATTCTAGCACTCGACTACTACTGTATAAGTCATGTTTTAATCTAGATTCTAGATTCTAGAGTACATTGTTTACAATATTCACAATACTTATCCAGCGTCAGAATCCTGTGACGCTGGCGCTCGTTTCTGTATCAATGATAATAATAATATCAACTTTAACGCTCAAAATAATATGAGAATTAACTAAAGGTACCTAAAGTGTATTAGTACTACAATCTACATAAACAATAAACATAATAAAGATTTTTAACAGTAGGATCTCATAGAAGTTATTTAATTAAATTAAACAATTTAATAACACGTAACAAAAAGTGTACCGTTCCACTTGTTATACAATGTTTATTTAAAATGCAAATTCATACTTACTAATAACGTGTTCTTGTAGCCTATGTTATTAACATGAACAAAAATAAAATTTAAATAAAAATAGAATACTTACGTTTGTGTATACCAATGCGAAATTACATTTGTTTAAGTGTCTCAGTTGTAAACATTTTCTAGCAATCATTTTTCAAACATTGAGTAAAAAATATGAAATAAACGAGTATCCAGCTCGCGATAACGGCCCGCACTGATATCGCCGGCAAAACAAATACATGTAAGACGTAAGAGCATTTCCACATTACGCGATCGGCGATACGATATCGCTTAATCTGACCAAAAACGTAAATATTATGTTTTTTGAATGAATGTGATATGATGGGCTAAGGAATGTTCCTTAGCCCATTATTCAATCCCAGCCCATTATAACTCCGATATAATAATAATTATTAACCCACCAACTCCCAAGCAGCACCCGGGTGCAGCATAACAATTGAAAATTGAAAAAAAAAAGTGTCTGGGATTCCCACGATCGAGGTATTTGCCAAAAAAAAATACAATTAAATTTTTATAACGATATGTTTTTTAACTGTTTACGCAAAAGAAACAAAGGGTCGATATATGAAGATTATGCCAGTGTATTTATGTTTATAACCTTACTTGAACAAGAATAAATGCACCGTAGTGCATAAAATTTAGGATGGATAGATTTGTAATAACAATATCGGTCAGGGAAAAATTAACTATATTATTTGCGGTGTAGGCTTATAGTATTCACATTATTTTTTTCATTCTTATGTCTTCTTAATTCATAATGTCTGATAAGCGATATCGTATCGCGTGATGTGAAAACGCTCGGATCGTAGTCACAAACATTATGCGGGGCTGATGAATATTTCGTGAGCATAACGTCACAGAGGCCAAGGTTCAAAACAACTACAATTTACTACTGCAACTATGCATGCTCGGCGAACCGTGAATGGTTTTGAGTTTACTTGCTCTAAAATTGAGTTAGCCTTGAGGTTTAAAATTGTAGGTATGGTAGGAATTAACGTAACTTTTAAAACTACTACTTTTATTTAAACTAACAATGCAATTGGTATAATAGCATTTTGGGGAACGGAAAATATATAGCTAATTTATCATATCAGGCGAAAATATTTGATGATAAAACTGTTAACTTTTGAAGTATTTTCTCGTAAGTTTCTTGTTTCACACCAATCTAGGCAATTACTCGTGCGAGGCAAATATTATAGGAGAAGGTGGTAATGTGGCCCCCCACTTTGTTTATCAAGCTTTAATAAAAATATAGGAGTCAGAAACCTACAAAATACATTATGGGACTTCTCATTCGTTTGTTTAAACATGTCTTAGTAGGGAATAAATAAAACTCGTACAGGATTATCTAAAAATTATTTATTCTTGACTAATCACATTTGGTATCTTGAGATCAAGTGATGGTAATGGGGGGGTCACATTAAATGTATTGCAGAAGTGAAACTTAACGGCAAAATCACAAATGTAATAGCCACCTTCAGAACCTATACAGGTTACATAAGCCCATAAGTCACAACTTTGATACTGTACCCATGGCTTTCCAGCTCTGTCATTGGAACAAATCGTGTCGCAGAACATACATGGCACGTCCGCGTTTTCAGGAACCATACGAGGGCTGCTATTTATGTATCCGGAATTAAAAAAAGAAACAAACATATATCATTTAATATGGTTTTATTGCTTTTCAAAATATTCGCCGCGATGATCGACACACTTTTGCTACGCTGGAACCAATTTTCATAGCACTTTTTCCATTCTGATTGAGGTATCTCCAAAACGTGCATTTTGAACGCATCAACAGCCTCTTCGCGGCTCGAAAAACGTTGACCACGTAATTTGTTCTTCGCGTATGGAAATAAAAAGAAATCGTTAGGTGCCAACCAGTCAATCTTTTGACCCTCCAAAAACTGAGTTGTTTCAGCTGAGGTGTGACAGCTAGCATTGTCGTGATGTAATATGATTCTGCGTTGTCGGTTGTCCTTTCTTATTTCTTCAAAGACTTCTGGTAAACAAATGGTCGTATACCATTCAGAATTAACCGTTTTACGATTCTCTAATGGCACTGTAGCCACATGTCCATTAATTCCAAAAAAACAGGCAACCATTTGCTTCAAAGTACTTTTTGCACGAGTAACTTTTGTTGGTTTCGGCTCATCTTGGAACACCCACACCGTTGACTGTTGTTTAGTTTCGGGGTCATATGCATAGATCCAAGATTCATCACCTGTGTAGATATTATAAACGGCTTTTGACGTACCACGGTTGTATTTTTTTATCATTTTTTTGCACCAATCGACACGAGCCCGTTTTTGATCGATTGTCAAGTTGTGCGGAATCCAACGCGAACATATTTTTTTTACAGCCAAATGTTCGTGTAATATCTTATGTATGCTCGTCATACTTATGCCTAAGGACGCCTCTATCTCGCGATATGTAACATGACGATCACGCATTATTAGTTCCCGCACAGCATCTATATTTTGTGGGACAACAGCTGTTTTTGGGCGACCTTCTTTATTTTCATCCGTGAGCATAGACCGCCCACGATTAAACTCACTGTACCAGTGATAAAAAGTGGTTTTTGATGGTGCTTCATCTCCAAAAGTTGCGGTGAGTTGAATAAAGCACTATTGTTGATTTAGCCCACGCCGAAAATCGTAGTAAATCATTGCACGAAAATGTTCACGCGTTAAATCCATGGCAAATGAAGACACGCAATTTTCAAAATGACGCCACAATGGAAAAATAATTGACAGTCACATGAAACAAAATGTATTCTTCAACCAAAGAGTTCTATTTTCAAATGTTGTAATTACTTTTTAAATATTGTTCTCGTAAGTGGCCAGTTCCGGATACATAAATAGCAGCCTATGTATTTGTATACGAGTCGTCATAATCGGTATTTACGGTGTCTTCGTCACTTTCAGAGCTACTGCTGGATATTGTAGTGTCTCTCTGGCGTCAAACGGCATTCCTACCAAAGCCTTCTCCATAGTGGTTATGTCTTCCACGTCATGAAACTCTCTTACATGTCATGTGACCCCCGGGGCCACATTACGACCAATGTGACGGGGCCAAATTACAAGTATTGCTAACATTTAAACAAACGTTCCAAAAATATTTATTAAATGTCTAATTTTATATTTACCTTTTAAATTCCGTAGGAGAAGAGTTTGATGTATCCGTTGTTCGAACCCAAAAGCCAAATCTTTCTATTTTTTAACAACTAATGAAACAAAATCACACACACTTAAAAGTTTCGCCGGTCGCAAGTTTGAACTCGATCAAATGACAATCGAACGTGACATGCCGCGAGCATCCCGTTGCACCAAAATTATATTAGATAGCGTTGTTAAAACATTAAAATATTGCCATAAGGGGGCCAATCTATACTTCTATACTAATAATATTATAAATGCGAAAGTATCTCTGTCTGTCTGTCTGTCTGTCAGTCTATTTGTATGTCTGTCTGTCTGTCTCGCTTTCACGCCAAAACTACTGAACCGATTGTAATGAAATTTTGTACACAGATAGTCTAAAGCCTGAGAAAGAACATAGGCTACTTTTTAACGGGAAAAAAGGGTTGTAAGGGGGTGAAAATGCGTAAATTTATTCAAATTAAGTTAGTTCCAAAAATTCATAACAGATGGCGCCGTGCGTCTCCTACATCGCGCTATCGCTTGCTCATGCATCTTTCTATAAGAGGTGGTACCATGATGAGTAGTGGTTATCAAAAGACTGCTAAACGGCTGTCTCCTTACCGACGAAGCTAACACGGCCCTCTCACACAGGGCCGCTAGCGTAGACCCATTCGAAAAAAAAAAAAAAAAAAAGAGTAGTGGTTTTCGATTCTTTCGATTGTTATACACATTGATAATGAATAACTCACTACTCAGTAAGTACTTCATTTACGCAGTATTGAGTGACGAAACTTTAAACCTCTACCAATTGCAAAAATATAGTTTATGGCCCATGGGTAAAGCTAAAGTTGTGTAATGGGGGGCTAAATAAGCTTTAGGTTTAATTTTAAAAAATGAAATATTATGTGCGCACTGCACAGCTGTTTTTGGGTATTTTGATTTAAGGGGTGCCAGGGTTTTAAAAGCTTTTAAATTTGACACCAATTTTGTTGACACCGCGCGCTATAAACTGAAGTCCACGCGGACGAAGTCGCGGGCAACAGCTAGTGTTATATATGCAGGGGCCACATTACCACCTTTTCCCAATACTACAGTAATTTGGGCCTAGCAGGACGTTGAAATGAAAGGCGTAGTAAGCAATTGTTTTTATTAAAGACATAATAAACATGTTAATAAAGTGAATAAATACAATAATATATAATTGATAACTGTAATGTAATGCACGAGACAATGGCAACCCATAACCTGACGACGTTTGCGACTGTAGAGAAATGACACAAGTACGGAATGTTATTATTCGAATATATTCGAATAGAGAAATATTCGAAAATATTCGAATAATAACATTCCCTAGACATAAGTAACGAATAGAAAGAGAGGAGAAAATAATGTGAAAGTCGATATATTTTGAAAGTTTCTACAAGAAATAGAATTATGGATTTGTGAAATATAATAACAGAGATCAAACCAACCTAGCTTCAATAACAATGCAATAGATGTACGTTACATTTTTTAGTATTGCACTCAAAGACATTTAATGATTACTTAATTTTATTTAAATTAAGATTGACACAACCTTCATTCATAGCTTCCGTCAAACTCATCATTAAACTAGAGTTATTAAATATTAAGTAATCGATGAACAAGTGCGACCGTAATTTACCCTTAAAATCTCTTTGCTTCAAAACTTAAGATTTCGATAATGGAGGTCTCTATAGTATTGTTTATTCTATTCTGTTTCTAATCGTTACTTTGTCCAACATTTCTACAGTCACAGAGGGCGTTGGATAACCGACTATACTAAATAGCTAATGCGTATCACAGTGACGTTCCGATGTTTGCTACTTGTACGGTCTCACTTCCATAAAAATACAGCAGCAAAATAATATGTTGAAGTTAGTAGTAATGTTGTAGCGACATCAAGAATCCATAAATTGTATTCGTAGCTGCTAAAGTCACTTTGTTCTTTTAGGAACCTCTCCCAAACTAATATTGGAACCTATAACTACCGAGACAAAAATTAAAAAAAAATCTAGGAGGAACAGAAGAGTAACAAAAAACAAAACACATAATGTAAAAGTGTCGTGCCGGTTTCAAAAGTTACAGAGTTGGCCAGTTATAACTCTGTTATTTTTATGGAAGTGAAACATTGAAATTGGCAATTACAAGAAGTCAAGCCTCAATTGTTATTTGTGATTCTAAGGGCCCCCGCGCATTAGGTCAGTAGCCAGGTCGTGCGGCCAGGTCGCTGCGACCACCCCGCGCACTTTGCGGCCACGTCTGCGACCACACTCGTATGAGTAGTGATTTGATGAGTAAACTTTGAATATTATTTTGTTTTCTGTATACAAAAAACGTGTGGCCGCGGCGACCAGTGCGCGCACACTGAGTAATATCATACAAATTCCCGTATCTCGTTGGCCGCGGCGGCCAAGTGGCCGCGTGTGTGTCGCGATGTTTTTCGTTGGCCTCGCGACCAGAGCATGGCAGCTGGCCGCTGCCACGCTCTGGTCCGCTGGCACTTAGACCCCCCGCGCATTAGGCGGCCAAGTCGCGCGGCCAGGTCGCTGCGGCCAACTAATTCTTCTATGATATATGTAGGTGCGCGCATTACGCGACCAGCGGCCAGCGGCCACGCTCTGGTCGCGCGGCCAACGAGATACGGGAATTTGTATGATATTACTCAGTGTACGCGCACTGGTCGCCGCGGCCACACGTTTTTTGGATACAGAAAACAAAATAATATTCAAAGTTTACTTATCAAATCACTACTCATACGAGTGTGGTCGTAGACGTGGCCGCAAAGTGCGCGGGGTGGTCGCAGCGACCTGGCCGCACGACCTGGCCGCCTAATGCACGGGGGCCCTTAATTTCTGACATCGAGTTCGCATAAAAGATCTTTCTTCATTGAGTTGTAAGCTTGACTTCTTGCACTACCCATCTTGTAAGAGTTTTGTTTAGAAGCACTATCGTACGTCAAATAATTAAGCACGAACACTAAATAACTCGTCAGTGAAGAAACAGAATCATTACGCACAAAACTATGATATAACATAGGTTGTATTTTCGCTGCGAAATGAATAGCAAACTTTTTTTGTGGAAACTGAAACGCGGCGACAGATTCTTGCAAATTCTGGTATCGGATCTTCAGCTTGATCGAGGAACTAGAAATTAGAATTAAGCCTCTAATTAATAAAGAGCTCCACCTAAGCTTTGAAAAAGTTATTAGTTTTTTTGGTTCTGTACGTAATAATTCCGTAGCAACCATAGTTAAACTTAGTACACGTGGGCTGTCCCAAACTTAGGATCACGACTAAGTAGCACGCCTACTCAATACCAGGACTATATAGAAGTATCACACAGTAACTGCCTATAACACATATCTAAGTAATGAATATACAAAATTTACATATTTACGTTGCAAATAATGGTTAGAGAAAAATCTAATTCAACAACCACTGTTTTACATCTACTGTTACAATTGTACATTTGCGGTACAAAAATAAATAAACAATATGAACCAGCGGGAAGGATTTGTTCCCTTTTTTGTACATAGAGCGGTGACCAAAACAACGGGGGTGCCTACGATATCCATTAACTAATAGCTGCAGGACCTTGCTTTATTATCACATTTCGATTCGAAAATCATACCCTAGACGCGGCTACTCGTGGCTTACAAAAATATTCTCGGAGGTGTTTATTGTTATAATCACAACACATTTGGAACAGAATAACTTGCGTATTATTAACAATCGATAACAGTGGAAGACTTAATTTTAAATGTTTATAATGTTGTGAAACAAAACAATAAATTATACAGAATTTAGCAGGTAATAGCTTGATGATAGAGATGAAATGAAAAAGCCTATCGCAAAACGAATAAACTCGCATAAAGCTGAATGCTCTTCGATTAGAAAACATTTAAGTACACATATAAAACATTTTTAGGAATCCAATCGAGCCAATGTTACAATAATTTTAGATCCAAATCTAGATGTTTTGATATCAAAATTTCACTAGCCTTTTGCAATGTAAACACGAGCAAGGCCTACAATGTAGTGTTATGAAAATTTTACCAGTGCGTATCCAGCCTTATAAATTTTCGAAGCCAATAACGATTTAAGGTTTTATGTAACAACTTGGAATTTATCACAATATCGGACTGAGCGGCTTATTCGGCGTTTAACCTTAGACTTTCAACCACGTCTTTTAACGACTTTACGTAGGCTGTGGGTTGAAAATATTGGGTTGAACACGGAAGAGCCGCCAAGTCCTGTACTCTAGAATGTTGTGTCGACATTAAACGAACTTGTGCATTCAAGAACAACGTGAATATATTACACAGATGAAACTGGGTGAGGAGACGACATATATCGATATGTATTGGAAAAGGATACTGTACAGTAAAAACTCTTTACTGTAGAGTATACTTTTTGGACGTAGAAACTTTAGTGGCTTACATACGAGTACAATAACCCTATTTCATCTATTAAGACACAGTACGTAAGCGACAACATCAACTAAACACCGACATGTATCTTTACATCTGATATGAAATGAGACTGAGGTAACTGTTATAGACGAGGCTGACAAAACGTCACATAAGTTAGTCTGTCGCAGCAGCAGAATGCTTATCAGAGTTTTGCTGGAAACTGTTCTTGATATGCCGTATTGACGCGTTGCGTTGTCGTTGGTAGAGGAACGGTAAATGACGCGTTGTAATGTCAGCGTTGTTTTGACGTGCATCGTGCAACGCAGCTGTTTATTATACAACATGCGGAGGACCAACTAGCGCCACAAAATATTGTGACGTTAGTTAATTCACCACAGTTAAACTTCGATAGCGTGATGTCACAGCATATTAAGTTTTCTAAACGTAGCGGTCGGTTGTCTTAACGGCCTGGCAGAACATTCCACTTCGCTTTTTGATTCCTCTAGCTACTCATATTTCCACAAACGCCTTATTCCGATAAAACAACGCGCAACGACACCGCAACGCACTCGGGCAGCATGGCCCAACGTTTTGATTCCCTCTACATGACCACCTCAATGATATACTATAAGTGAAACTCAGTCAGTGTATAAACATCGATTGAAGCACATTGTTCGGTGTGACGACTTATGAACGTGAAATATACTGAAACGTGCAACACTGTTTAATGTATTAAAAAATTAGTCACCCTGTCTTGCGAACATCGGTTTTGCAAAGACTTTTCTTATTTTAACTGATTACATATTTAGTAAGTTCGATTACATTAATGCCATATATGTATCTGTTTTTTCTAAACTCTACTTCTTCATTGTACGAGTTGAATGTTATGGAGTGGTCTGTGGTATTATGTAATAGTTGTGATAGTTCTCTCTATATAATTTACTTAACTATTCAGTTGGAAAAGCGATCCTATTTTGATAACTTCATGTCCAACCAACGTTCGTAAGACAGAACGTCGATGCCTTTAGGGCACTTCTCTCGGTCCTTAACTTGTAATCATTAGCTAGAAACGTTTATATTTCTCATAAAGACAAGCATACTTTTTATATAATTTCTATAATATGATGTCCTTATGAAACGACTATCCAGAAAAATATTATACGCGCCCGTAACTAACATTAGGTAATGACTGTTAAGATAACTATAAAAACAGTTCAGTCTGGTTGTATTATTGCCTATCATAATGTAAGTAGGTACATAGAATTGTAATTTAAAAATATATCGCTTCGTTGTTAACTATATTTAATTTTATAATATAACCACCTTCTATTAATTAATATAATGTCCATGAGTGTTTGCGTAACGAGGTCAAATAAAGATCGACTTAAGGCCGTTAAATTATCGTTAACAAAACACCAAAAGTTGACAAATTATGTAGCTGTATGATCAAGTACAAAAATGTTGTCGGTCGCGACAAGCGACAAGCGATTTTTAGTCGCAGTCGCTTTCGCCTATCCGCAATACACTTTGACAATCAACATGGAACTTAAAAAATAACCCTAACGAACAATTTAATCAACAATAATTCCACTGACATCCGGTCAGTCATTTCCGTCTACCGATTTAAATATTTGGGCGTTTAGCTTTCTTGCAAAATAATTTGTTTATCATAAAAAATAGTTAATAGTTATACGTTAACTTCTAGCTAGATAAATCTACATTTCACACAATTACTTTAAATATTTAACTGTTTTTTCAGTCATTGCACTTCACTATGTTTTAGGTCACACTAGGCGTCCTTTAAAATCCTCCTCGATTTCATGAGCGAACGATTCTGTTCCTTAATTATATTGTAGCGGGAAGCTCATTTTTCTATAAACTAAAGCTTGCTAACTTATTTCATGTAATAATCATAGGTTTGCTGACAAACGTTGCTAGTCGTATTGAATATAGTTTGGCTTGAATAGTTTTTTATTTCCCTGGTTAGCACCGTTTAAATGTATTCTTTATGTTACTATCAGGTTTGAGTGCATTTGCGGGTGAGTACTGAGTACTATAGCAATATGATTAGAGAGTATAAGATTTTAAATCATTAAATTTCTACGGTTAAAAATATATTTATATTTTCTGTTTACTTATAAGTAAGAGAAGGATGTAAGAATAAAAATAAATGGAAGATACATTTGGAGAGACAATAGACATCGTTTAAAACTGGCTGACTTTCGGAAGGAGAAGGTTTTGGTATTCAAGCCAAACTGTAGACAATCGGTCAGCATTAGCGCCAGTCCAAAAGTAGCTTTAACCGTAGAGTTGTTATTCTCTACCATCACCATATCGTTCTTAATCAGTTATCGTACGAAAAGTATTGCTATTTTTTCATTGTCGGTTTGAGGTTTCATTCTGACCTCATCTTATAGCATCTCAAACTTACGATCACTTCTTGTATGAACTTTTCTACTGTTGAGTTCGCTTTAATTCTCTATTTTTTCTATTTTGTCTCTCTCTTAACTCATTTTTTTCTGTTTTCTCTGTCACTGTACTTCTCGTAACATCTGTTTCTTTTTAATACCCCCTTCAATTCTCGACCTCAACTCTACGGCTTCTACTTTGGTCTCCAGTTCTGTTCTGCTTTAGCAACATTAGGGACCGGCGCTCAAAACTCAGTGGTGTTCGTTCGCTCGTGTGATGGTCAGGTGTGCGTGAGCGGCTCGTCGGGCCGCACGAGTGGTCGTCACACGCCGAGGCCCTGCGGCCCCTGCAAGCCTTGCGGCCCCTCTGCGCCCGGCTCCGCAAACTTCACCTCTCTTCCTCGTCTGAAGGAGGTGGACCGTCGTGGCGGACTCCGCCTGCGCGCGGGCGGCTGTAAACTGGTTGATGATGCTTGTGGAACGAGTTTTGGGGCTGTGCGACCCCCGAACGGCGACGAGCGCAGGAACTGCCTCGCTACCATCGGCTGCCAGTAGGAGTTTGCTGGAATTGTAAATTGAAATGTTAGGTAGATGCTTGTATAGTCGATCATGTCAAAGCTAGAATTATTATTTTTAACAAAAAAAAAATCCGACTTCCAAGGTAAAAACAATAGTAATATGCACTAAAAAGTATTAAATAATGTTACGTGCTAGGGTTCGAGGATTCGGAGAGAAAGACCTGGTGACTCTCTGGAAGACTTTATTCACTGACACTAGCTCACACAAATCACTAAGTCCAAACACTAAGCACTAGATCCAAATCACTGAGCACTATCACTGTCCTAGGTCCTAGCCGAGTCGTAGGTTCACTATCACAATCACTCACTATTGATCACTTGTTTTCACTTCGAAGTCGCCTCGAAGATCGCTCAGATAAAACTGAATTCCGGGCCGTCCACCTGCGCCTATTTATATGGGCGACTCGAATTCTAGAAAGTTCCTTACTCGATTCACGTAAACAAGTAAACACGTAAACAAGTAAACACGTAAACAAGTAAACACGTAAACAAGTAAACAACGGTCGGAACTTTCTAGGAGATTCGAGCATGTACCAACTAGCGCCATCTAGTTTCGAGTAGGGGATTTATGTGTAGTATGTCCCCTAGTTTTGCCGGTTCGACGCTAGATGGCTCTGTGTGTCCGTATCCGTAACACTACTCCCCTCTTAGAGATGCTCGTCCCGAGCATCATTATTACTGCCATGGTAATGCGCCAGACGGTCTATGTGTACCACTTTGAATGTCCCTCTTGGTTGCTTTTGAATCCTGTAAGTCACATCATTCAATCGGGTAACCACTTTGTATGGGCCGTCCCACTTGGTCTGCAACTTTGGAGATTTCCCTTTTCGCCGAGTTGGGTTATGCAACCACACCAGTGACCCTTCTTCGAAACCGCTCGTGTTCGATTTCCGGTCGTATCTGGTCTTCATGTTCTCACTTGACTGCAACCCATTTTCCCGAACCATGGCGTGTATATAGCGCATCTTTTCCCTTAAATCGCAGACATAGTCTTGTACGGTCTTCGGTTCCTCCGGTGACCCTCCTGTCAAGAGGTCTACTGGTACTCGCAGTTCTCTACCGTAATTGACATACGCCGGGGTAGCTTTTATGCTCTCATGCTCGGCGGTACGGTACGACAGAAGGAAGAGCGGTATATACCTGTCCCAATCCTTTTGTTTGTCATCTACCAGTTTCGCCAAATGCCTCTCAAGGGTCTGGTTAAATCTCTCAACCATTCCATCAGACTGTGGATGGTACGCGGTGGTCCTCGTTTTATGCATTCCCAAAATTCTGCACACTTCCTGGAAGACCTGCGATTCGAAATTCCTGCCCTGATCGGAATGGATTTCCAAAGCGTGATATCACTTCTTCGACTAGCTTAGAAGCAACTGTTGTAGCTTCCTGGTTTGGTATGGCGAACACTTCGGGCCATTTGGTGAAGTAATCCATGACCACCATAAAATACTTGTTTCCCGATTCCGTTACAGGAAATGGCCCAGCTACGTCAACTGCAATTCGTTCCCACGGTGCGCCAACGTTATACAAGCGCAGGTTCCCACGGCTCCTTGTTTGTGGTCCCTTCACTGCAGCGCAAGTAGTACATTTGCGGCACCAATCCTGCACATCAGCTCGACAATGCAACCAGTAGAATCGTTCTCGCACTTTTGTTAACGTCCTCTTGACACCTAGATGACCTCCTGATACGCCATCGTGTATTTCACGGAGAACATCTGGTACTCTCGTCCTTGGGACAACTATCTGAAGATGGGACTCTCTGCCGTTAGTCTTCTCCC
Organism: Polyommatus iphigenia; assembly: GCA_963422495.1. Lineage (NCBI taxonomy): Eukaryota > Metazoa > Arthropoda > Insecta > Lepidoptera > Lycaenidae > Polyommatus > Polyommatus iphigenia. Next base: position 22,380,046 of record OY730187.1, on the reverse strand, counting down.
ATTTCCGGTAAAGTATTCCATTTTGAAGTATCAGACTGTCCCATTGCGCCCAGTACGCCTTAGTGACAGCGCCAGTGGGTGCAACTTCACTCCAGATTGGTTTTACGTCACCGCGTTTCTTCCATGTGATGATATGCCGAAGGTCGTCATCTCTTTCTTGAGCCTCTATCATAGCATCATTCTCCCAGAGACCCAAGGGACTTGTTCTGGTTAACTTTAATGTCATTTCATTAGATTCCTGCTTAACACAGTGTTTGCAGTCCTCTGAACACGGCCTTCGTGAAAGTGCGTCGGCATTCCCATGCGCCTTTCCGCTGCGGTGTTCCGTCTTGAAGTCATACTCCTGTAGTTGTTCAATCCATCGAGCTACTTGGCCTTCTGGGTTCTTGAATTGCAGTAGCCACTTCAAGGCTGCGTGATCAGTTCGCAGTAAAAACTGTCTGCCGATGAGATATTTGCTGAAATGTTGTAGCGTCTTTACAACAGCCAAGAGTTCTCTTCTTGTCACACAGTAGTTTCTCTCTGGCTTAGATAAAGATTTGCTGAAATATGCAATTACAACTTCTCTTTCACCCTGTTTTTGAGATAGCACCCCTCCAATGGCCGTGTTGCTTGCGTCCGCGTCGACTATAAACTGACTTGCAGGTTGTGGATACCCCAGGATTGGTGTTTCACACAGATGTTTCTTCAGTTTCTGAAAAGAATCTTCAGAAGTCTCGTCCCAAATAAACTGTCGTTTATCCTCTGTCAGCCGATGTAATGGCTTGGCTATCTCCGAGAATCCCTTAACAAAACGCCTGTAGTAGGAGCATAGGCCGAGAAATGCCCGCACTTCGGTTTTGTTCTTAGGGGTTGGCCAATTTTGAACTGCTTCCAGTTTCTCCGGGTCCGTCTGGATTCCATCACTGGAGATGACATGGCCGAGATAATTGACCTTACTCCTGAATAAACGACATTTTTTCGGATTCAACTTTAACTTGGCCCCCTCTATTTTGGCGAAAACACGTTCTAAGTTTCGCAAATGGTCCTCAAAGTCGCGGCCAACAATGATGACGTCGTCCAAGTAGACTAAGCAAGCCTCTCCAACTAAGCCTCCATGAGTCGCTCAAATGTGGCAGGTGCGTTGCACAATCCAAAGGGCATGACGTTAAACTGCCATAAACCTTTACCGGTGGAGAAAGCTGTCTTCTCCTTGTCTTTTGGGTGAATTTCCACCTGCCAGTATCCAGATTTCAGGTCCAGGGTCGAGAACCATTTCATGCCACTCAAGGTATCCAGAGTGTCGTCAATTCGAGGTAATGGATAGCTGTCCTTCTTAGTGACATCATTGAGACGCCTGTAGTCCACACAAAATCTTGTGCTGCCATCTTTTTTCTTCACTAACACAACAGGTGAGCACCACGGACTTGCAGACGGTTCAATAATCTTATGCCTTCTCATGTCCTCCAAAAGGCTTTCAACTTCTTTTTCCTTTGCAATGGGTATCCGTCTTGCTCGTTGACGAATTGGGTTCTCGCTTCCGGTATCTATCCTGTGCTGAACCATCGACGTTCTTCCAAGGTCGCCTTCCTGACTGGAGAAGATATTCGCGTGGCGTTGTAAAAACTTCTTAGCTTTCATGCTCTGCGAATAAGTCAGATTACTCTTGCAGTCATCGAGTAGCTCAGTCACTATTCCATAGTTGCTGCTGTTGGCTGAGTCTGAGCCTGTGATCGAACTACACTTTCTCATCCAGACAACTTCCTCGCATTTTCCAATGACGTCACCTTTGTTCAAGCAGATCTCGCGATCACCAAGATTCAAAACCTTGACCACAGCGTTACTGCTTCCACTAACAAGGGTTCTCGCTGTCATCAGTTTTTGCGCTGATGTCTTGGTAGGTGTGTCTTCGATCAACACACATCTGTTTGACTTCTTCTTTCCAGCTGGCGGTAGTTTCACCAGCACTCTAGCTTCCGCTCGTCCAGGTATAATGACTTCCTTTACACATGCGACTTTCCCGCAGGCGCCTCCAAGGATGAAAATTTCTTCTTCGCCACACTTGAAAACTCCGTCAGCGACATTAATTCCGCAGTTATGCTTCTTCATGAAATCCAAACCCAAGATGCAATCATCCACAATCTCAGCCACGATAACGTCATGAGGGTAAGAGGACCCCCCTACATTCATCATAACTGACATTTCTCCCAGGACGGGTATTGGCTGACCGGAGGCAGTAAGAAGCCGACAGTTAGTTCTCCTCCTGTGCCTCCTTGCGGTTTTTACCAAATTTGGGTTCACTATTGTTCTAGAGGCTCCTGTGTCTAGAGTAATTTTGCAATCCGTCCCGTTAATAGTCCCCTGGATCACAAGACTATTCCCGCTGCTTGCTTGGGAAACAACAGTTATTGGGGCTTCCTCCGCGTCAGCCAGCACTCGCCCCTTAGTCCTGGCTTTTATTCGTTTCCCTGCTCCCGGGCGGGGGGACGAAGCCCCTTGCTTCATCAGCTCCTCCATTTGTTCCTCGAGCCTTTTCATCCTTGCCATCTGGGTCTCCTTCTGCGGGCAGTTGAGCTGAAGATGGCCCCTCTCACCGCACTTGTAGCACATGGCTCCAAAACTTCTCTTCGTGGGAGCCTTGACCTCCTTAACATCCTCAGAGACCTCATGGATCTTATGGGTCTGTCGTATGTCACGGCGAACAGCCTCGACCTCCAAAGCATGTGCCAATGCTTCCTTTAGCGAGGTGTGGTGACGTAGCCTCACTGCAGCTCTGACCTCGAGGTCCCTGATTCCGTCGACAAATGCTTGCACAATATTCGTGTCGATCATCTTGGAATCGGCTCCTGGGTGTGCCTTCTTGACAAGTTTTTCAATTTCCAACGCCCATTGCTGTAGTCCCTCTTCTGAGCGTTGGACTCTGTCACGAAGTTGAGCACGGAACACGTGCTCCAGGTGTCGCTCCCCGTATCTGGATTCAAGGGCCTCCATCAGGTCTTGGAACCCCTTCCCTGTATGTGCTTCTAGGACCGACAAAGCTTGCCCTCTGAGCGCAACAGTGAGAGCGGTCAGGCATTGTTCGTCAGTCCATCCGTTGGCAGAAGCAACCGTCTGGAATTGCTGACGATAAGCGTTCCAAGAAGTAGTACCGTCGTATGGTGGCACTTTAACTCTTGGTCCTTGTACCACTTGCACCACTCCGGTAGTTCCACTAGACACCGCCACTCCTGTGGTTTCCAGGCGCACTACTTTCTTCTGAAGTTCAGTAAGGCCGGTTTTCACATTTTCCACATCCAATCCTAACCCCGTAACTCGTTCGTCCATTATGTCGACATCTTTTCGGAGCTTAACCACCGTGTCACTTACATCCTTTATAGCTCCAAGTGCTTTTTCTTGGAGGACTTTTTGTTGCTCTTGTGACTCCTGCAAGGCGCAGAGCTTGCGTTCTTGCAACTCTTGCAAAGCGCCAAGCTTGCGATCATGTGACTCTTGCAACGCGCTGAGCTTGCGGTCTTGTGCCCTTTGAGAATCTTGCAACGCCCCGAGCTTGCGGTCTTGTGACTCCTGCAAAGCCTGAATTAACCCAATTATGCTTTCCAATTGAGGAGCCATTTGAGGGGCCGTAGAAACTACGGGCGTGGCAGGATGGATGGAGTTAGTTGACGGGGCCTGAGCAGGCGGGGCCAAGTGGGCGGAGCCAGTGGGCGTGGCCTGAGTGGGCGTGGCCTGGTGGGCGGAGCTAGTGGGCGTGGCCATGTCCAAAGTGGGCGGGGCCTGAGGGGCGTGGTCGGTGGGCGGATCCCGGTGGGCGGAGCCAGTGGGCGTGGTTTCATCCGAAGTGGGTGGAGCCTGGGGGGCGTGGTCAGTGGGCGGAGCCTGGTGGGCGGGGCCAGCGGGTGGGGCCTGCCCCGCAGTGGGCGGAGCTTGGTCCCCAATGGGTGTGGCCTCCGTAGCTCCACCTCCAACTCCTCTCTCGGAGTCAATGGCAGCAGCTCGCTGCGCCCTTGTCCTGACACTCCCCTTGAAGTCCTCTCTCGGAGTCAATGGCATCTCCAAATCTCACTTCCGACACCAGTTGTTACGTGCTAGGGTTCGAGGATTCGGAGAGAAAGACCTGGTGACTCTCTGGAAGACTTTATTCACTGACACTAGCTCACACAAATCACTAAGTCCAAACACTAAGCACTAGATCCAAATCACTGAGCACTATCACTGTCCTAGGTCCTAGCCGAGTCGTAGGTTCACTATCACAATCACTCACTATTGATCACTTGTTTTCACTTCGAAGTCGCCTCGAAGATCGCTCAGATAAAACTGAATTCCGGGCCGTCCACCTGCGCCTATTTATATAGGCGACTCGAATTCTAGAAAGTTCCTTACTCGATTCACGTAAACAAGTAAACACGTAAACAAGTAAACAACGGTCGGAACTTTCTAGGAGATTCGAGCATGTACCAACTAGCGCCATCTAGTTTCGAGTAGGGGATTTATGTGTAGTATGTCCCCTAGTTTTGCCGGTTCGACGCTAGATGGCTCTGTGTGTCCGTATCCGTAACAATAACTTTTACTCTTTAATAGTGCCTTTTTCAGAATTCGTCTAAATCTCAACTATTTCTGTACATACTACAGTCTTCATTATTTTGAAGTCGGTACCAGCTAATTTAATTGTGAGTTCAGTAATGTGAAATGTCAGAATATCTGAAACTTTTGGGACTTTTTTAACTTTAACTTACTAGAAACAACATTTTAACCACTATGAGTGTTTTGAAAAATCGTCAGCTCACCACTTTCGTAATTTTGTTATACAAAATTAAGATTATATCCTATACAACAACACGAGAATTTTGAAAATCGGTCCACAAATAGCGAAATCATCATCAAAAACATCTGCTTCGATGCAAAATATCACGAAAAGTACCAATAATTGGGTCATAGTCTGATGACCCATGGTATAATTATGGTTGTGATGGTGATGATCAATCAAATTGATGTGTTGGCTTATGCTTTCAGTTGTTTAAACAACGCCGAAATCCCTGAACCTGTACCTATAAGCATTCAAAAGTTCTGTTCGGTACCTTCGGATCCAGGGTATAATCTGGTGCGAAGTCTTACTTTTTGGTAGCATTTACCTCGAATGCTTCAGAAAAAATCGAAATCACTATATATTTCCATGTAAATTTCAAGGAGTCCCTTCGATTCCTCAAGGATCCCATCATCAAATCACCATTTTTGTGAACATGGTACCAAATTCGAGTTAAACCCTATACAACACAAAAAGAATTTTGAAAATCGGACCACAAACGGCTGAGTAATCGTTGAACATACAAAAAAAAGATACATACAGACGAACGTATTACCTTCTCCTTTTTGGAAGTCGGTCAAAAAGCAACAAAATCACAAGTAGCCAAAATTGAAAATTCTATTTGTGATTGCTGCTATGAAATTTGACAAAGAGTTGTGGTTTAAAATTTATCAATTACTGTTCTTCTAATATAAACCAAGCTTCAGGTTAAATGACTCATTTGTTCAGAACACGAAACTGAATAACACAAGGAGAGCCATCTCAATCTGTTTGAAACGTCTTAATATAAAAGGGTCTCATATTTTTTGAGTCATTTTACTGTCCCTAATAACTTTTGCTTGTTATCTCTCTAGCAATAGCTATAATTTTATGGCGGCTGTACACACTCGTCGAGACACCCCGAGACAGCTGCCGAGCGCGAGTGTGTACAGGGCGCTCTTTACCTCGTCTCTTTGGCTGTCACGAGGAAAACCAGAGCAGCACGGCCGAGGATCTCGCGAGAGGCTTTCGTCAAGTGTGTTCAGCCGCCATTAAAATATAATCCTCCATCATCTATCTCACTCACATTTGCCCGTCGTCCGTGTCCGCCACGCGAGGCTGCGCAGGCGGCCGCGCGCGCCCTCGTGCACGGCGTCGACGCTGGCGGAGCGCGTGAGGTGGGGCGGCGGACCCTCGCCCTCCACCCCCGCGCCCGCACTCAGCCCCTCGCTCACTGAGTACAGCTTGTGCGTTATGTCCTTACCTGGAAGTTGACACCAAAATGAATAATAACTCCCATACCGGTGGCCGGTTTCATTGAAGCCAAGCCAGTTGTACACGCCACACAGGAGTAATTTTATAGTGCCCAAGTGTGTGCGCAGTACACATGAGAATTCTCTATTTCTTTACTCTCATAACCCAGTGGGACGGCATACCGACACGACCGGCGAGAGATCAGGCGCAGGAGCGACTTCTTACATGCCCATCCGACACATGGATCATTGTTAGACAATCAGGTGATCAACCAAACTTGGAAATAACATGTTTCCAACGCGGGAATCGAACCTACGACCTCTGAGTCAATAGTCAATAGTCATTAAGACGTGGTTTACTTTATCTCAATTACTAGACTTCCTAGGCTTCTTGTAGTACTGGATAGTAGATAGATACAAGAATAGTGTGTGTTGAGCAATCGATCGATAATGTCAATATCATCCAAATATCAAGACGTGTTATCTTTAACGTCTGACAATCAAGTGTTACCTTAATTTTGAGACTTTTCGTATCCAAACTACACCCATGATATCAATTTTATCATTATCCAAGTACCAAATGATCATAATACCTATGAGGCAGTCGAGCACGACTTTGACGGCGGGTCGGTGCCTCAGCACGCGCTCGAGGCGCATGCGCGGCCAGCACACGCACGTGCACACCTCCTCCGCCACCACTGTCACCTGCAACACCAGGATACTCTACAATGAGGGACAAAATATGGCGCTATGTAGCCGTAGGGTGTATCTAATACTGAAGGTAAAATATATAAAAGGGAACTGTTAATACATTCGCGATAATTAGCACTGTATAATGACTAGGGGAACTTTAGAGAAGGCGAAGTCCAAAAGTGAAAAATATTAAAAATAACGATGGTTCTCTGATATATAATGTACTTATTTAACATAACGTTTCCGTTAAACAACAGAAATTAGCAGCACCACTTAAAAACTATAGAATAGTTTCGACTGTGACAGTTTTTCTTTTTATTATTTATTGAAGTTTACTTAACAGTATCACCTTCTTAAGCGTAACAGCAAGTTCTTTGCAAAAACTTTTACAACTACCTACATTTTTATTAAGAACCAAAACAACAAAGTTGTATTCGAAGAAACAAAGCAGGAACTAAGTAGTTAGCACAATGTGCAGCCGTTTTGGTGCACTGAACACTCAAGTCAGTACAAACTTTCGTGTTCTAAGCCGTTGAAGTGGCGAACTTCGGTATTATGTTCATATGACTTGTAGTTCACACGACTCGTAATAAAACTACTGTATAACATTTTATTAAAGTTTTGTTAAGTCTGATAGAAAGTTTAGTAGAAACTATCAAGAGTGAACTAAGCACAAATATTCCAGTAAGATTTATTATATTTGTGGTAAAAAAAACTAAAATATAGGCCCAAGCTCATCAAAACAAAGAAAATACATAGAACAATAAATTGAACTAGTAAACAAGCTAGATTCTTTTCAGACACAATAAAATTTACAACCGCAAAATGCTCGAGGCATTTAGCCAACTAACCAAGCAGATTATAAGAAAGCAAACAACATTAAAAATGTAGCCTGACCTGAACATAGTCACATAATAAGCATGCGTGCTTTTTAACTGATTTCATTTGATACACGTGTTTCTAGATAACATTATTAAATTATATAACTACAGTTATACCCTATGCCGCACCCAAAATTGCAACGGTTGGAAAAACCAAATGAATACTGTAAGTTATATAAAAAACACACTATTTAAACGATATACAATATACATATTGTAATATATAAGTTATATTTTAAAAAGTTGTATAAATTTTCTGCTACTTTTGACTAACAATATCATGATGTTTATCGCATAACCGAATAGTCACAGAACGTACTATGCATATAAATTAATACATAATATTAAACGGTGGTTAGCCAAACTTAGTTAGCGATTTGCATAGCAAAAGCTTTTAGCTGGAGCCATTTCGCCATTTTGTAATTATTTCGCTACAGGTGTCGAGCGACGCTCGCAAGACTGAGGGCTGTACTTACATGATACATCTAATGGGCCTTCCCGCAACCTACTTGAGGCCAGCTTCATATACTATGCCAGATGAAACAAAACTCTAAACGCAGCTGCTAAGGTCGGTTTTTAAATGTACATTATGTGTACCATTTAGACACAGGTGATGTTCCTTAAAAGTTTTTCCGTAAAGTTTCAAAAGTAAAAGACTTGTCTTCAGGCATAAACGAGTCTTGGGGTATCAACATGCCTTTCCATAATTCATGTATCTGCTCTTTTCCGGTGAAAAACTGTACGAAAACTTGTCCTCGCGGAAAACCCTAAAATATGCATTTGGAACGTACGAGACTCGAGTATTGTACTCGAGTGAATTACGTCATCAATGGGTTGGGCTTCGAACGTTTCGAACGTTTGGGAATTTGAACTTTATCGTTCTGTTCCAACGATAGCTTTTCGCCTAGCAGAGTTTATTGGGTAAGGTATTACCTGGAAGACGTCGTCGGACTGCTCCCTGTTGGCCTCCCACTCTGGCGAGTCCACGAACTGGTACGGCTGTATGTAGTGAAGGTGTGTCTCGTCGCAACTCACTCGCATTCTAAAAAAAAAAAACCATTCAAATTAGGTAACCTCTATCGGCAAGCAGAGAGCTAATAATTATTAATTATTATACTTAGAATACTCTCATATGGTTTTAAAACACACTAAATCAAAATCGATTCATGTAACTCATAACTCATAAGTCATGACATAAGTACTGATGACTACTGAAGAACATGAAAACAGTTTTGCTGTGTCAAATACATTTTTAAAACATGTCTTGTAAACTGTAGATACTCAGTAGCTATCTGTATTTTACATTTAGACAAGTTTTACTACCAAGTCGTGAAGTTAAAAGCGAGGTTTACCGAGAGTACATACGCTACATAGACTGCTCACGCTAGCACTATCGGGACACATGGCGTAAGTTAGAATGGAGTTTGACCGAGGCCTGTGGGCGTAGAAAATTGCGCGCCTATTAAAACGAACATGCAGAGAAATACCTCGCTTTTCGTTCACGTTGCATAAATTACCCTTTTTGCATTCAATGATGTCATAATTCAAAAGGTTTTTCAGCTTTGCACTTCGCAGATTACGGTGAATACGACACTAAAATATTACAGCAATTGCTTTGTCATTTCGTTGATGCGTTTTTTAGCTGGCCTTAAAAAGTATTGCCCATTATCATTTCTTGCAAAATTATAACCTATCTTACTGCTGCACTCAGAGTGGAACATTAATTACTTAAATGTAATTAATTAAAAAAATTGACATAAGCTTAACGTTACATTATCTGTCAAACTCTTCATTAAATTGAAGGTTAATCATAATTTAATTTATCTGAGTATGGCGGTTAGTGGCCAAGCATATCTCAAAACCCTGCTCTGTGAAAATAAAGAGGGGAGGATTTCTGATGAATGTTGCAACGAATAATAATAAAAATATTAATTCATTTTGTGTTTCCATAAATCTTTGGTACATATAAAAGAAAGAATTGTACTTTACAGTTGCGAACGTTTTGTCAAGCGAATGTATTTCATCCGGGGGAGAATGTACGAGTGCTCAGTATGTAATAAAGTCCCATTCCCTAAAGGTATACAAGGGAATTGTAACGGTCACAGAGCACGCTACGTTCGCAGTGTTTAGCCGGGCCCAAAATAGTACATAAAAACTCTGTTAAAATAAAACGGACAAAAAGTGTAGTCGAGTCCGCTTTTCGCAAATTCAGCTACGATCGATAGGGGCAAACGTATACAAAAATGTATTGGGATTTGTTAATATTTTGCGTTTTCTATTCAATATACATATTATTGCATTTTTTAGGGTTATAACTAATTATTTATAGGCACCAGTAAGTCGTCAATTATACCGCGGCATATATAGGTAGAGAATGTTTCTTTATAGGATTACAAATGTACAGTTTGAGACTCCCTGAACTTTCAAATAATACAGATAAAGGGGTAGGGTGATGATACATCCTAGTCATAAAGAGCGAGTTCAAATGATTATAGTGAGTGTGGCAAAGTGCGCCTACCTAGCAAGTGCGCTATAAATCTATTTTTCCATACTGCTGATTGGAGATTTCAATAGCTGTTTGGAAAAATATCTGTATGGCGCACTTGCCGGGTAGGCGCACTTTTTTTAAGGTACAATTTCGTGCATCGCGGTCGCGCACGACCTACGACTGTCGTCGGCCGCTCGCGACCATAGTCAGCGTATGAAAATGTATGGCACCGCTTCCGAGGCCCGCGACTGACGCGCGCGGCCTACGACTGTCGTAAGCCGCGCGCGACCGTGCCATATAACTTTGACACGGTCGCGCGGGGCCTACGACAGACGCGCGCGACCGACGACAGTCGTAGGCCCCGCGCGACCGTGTCAAAGTTATATGGCACGGTCGCGCGCGGCTTACGACAGTCGTAGGCCGCGCGCGTCAGTCGCGGGCCTCGGAAGCGGTGCCATACATTTTCATACGCTGACTATGGTCGCGAGCGGCCGACGACAGTCGTAGGTCGTGCGCGACCGCGATCGATCGCGATGCACGGAATTGTACCTTTAATCGGGCTTTGGCACACCACACATTCCCACCACTGTATCTACTGTGTAGCCAGGTATCCAACCACGAAAACCCTTTGATAGGCCCTTTGGTAGGCGCACTTTGCCACACTCATTATACTAACTTTCCCTTCAACAATATCGACAGTCGCTCGTCAGCCGGCGTAACCTCCTCCACCGCGTAGGCCTCCCCCGGCTCCAGCCGCACTAACCGCGCCTCCCTCGTCAGCTCCTGGAAGTGCTTCTTGCTCACTTTCAACGGCTTGAACATCTTGAGGTAGAGGTCAGTCAGTTCTAGTGAGAGTGCCGGCGGGAGAAACCTGAAAATATTACTTGTGTCAAATACATATTTTACACGAATATTGCGAAAAACTAATGGTTTTGTTGAAATTTTAATAATGAATGCTGCCCGCAACGTCGTCTGCGTGAAGGCTCTACAGCAGCTAAAGTAGGTGATAATATGTAGCCTATATGTTGACCCGACCTCTTAATAATATTCATGCAAAATTTTAAGTAAATTCATACAGTACTTTTTGAGTTTAGCCCGGATACACATACAGACAAACAGACAAAAATTCTAAAATCTATATTTTTGGCTTTGATATCCATTGTAGATCACGACCCGAGTATTCTTTAAAAAATATTCAATGTACAGCTTTGACTTTCCTTCGATTTTATTATAATAATAATATGTATGATATGATATGGTTGCCTGGAAGAAACTGCTTCCAGCAGTAAGGCCGCCATTTTAAACTGTTTTCATTCTTTGTAACTTTTGTAAACTGACTTTTTTAATTAGCGGTTTGAATAAAGAGTTTTTTATTTTATTTTATTTATATATGATGTAACATTATTAAAATTTACAATAATCGAATTAAAAGTAAGCTATAGCTTAATGTATTAAGTATCCAATGTTTATAATGTTACAGTGTTGAAAATGCTGGAATCCAGTAATGCTGGAACCCGTTACTGTATCAATGTAAATTAGTCTTAATATACTCGTAGTCATTACATAAGTCAATGTACCATCGAGGAAATTGATTCCTAGGTAGTTGACGGACCTAAGTAATTTGGTCGCGTTAAGCCAAACTTATCCGACAGATCACAGATCACGTCGAATTGATGTAATCCATAAAGTTAATATACCTAGCGGAATAGAGAAACAAAGGCCTGAGCAAGCGAGATGTCACTATCAGTAACACTGCGTGGTAAAAAGAGACGTGACTGTGATACATGACAGCAGAACCAATTTTTTTCATCTGTTTGACATCCAGTCGGCACTTATCGGCACGTTGACAATTTAATCTCTTAAGCTCGATTTACACGGGTGACTAACGGGGCGATTTTAGTCACCCGGCAAGTCACCAGTCGAGTCGCCTGTCCAAGTCGAATCGCCACCCCATTTACACGGGTGACTAACGGGTCGATTTTAGCCACCCGGCAAGTCACCAGTCGAATCGCCTGTCCAAGTCGAAATCGCCTGTGACTATAATTATCGACACAATATGTCTAGTATATTGGCGAGTCAGTGCACTCGGCCAAGCACTCGGTATGTTTATCATCGACACCTACCGAGTAGAATAGCGAGACAGTACACTCGGCCAAGCACTCGGTATGTTTATCATCGACACCTACCGAGTAGAGTGGCGAGACAGTACACTCGGCCAAGCACTCGGTATGTTTATCATCGACATCTACCGAGTAGAGTGGCGAGACAGTACACTCGGCCAAGCACTCGGTATGTTTGTTATCGATACCTACCGAGTAGAATAGCGAGACAGTACACTCGGCCAAGCACTCGGTATGTTTATTATCGACACCTACCGAGTAGAATAGCGAGTCAGTGCACTCGGCCAAGTACTCGGTATGTTTATTATCGACACAATATGTCTAGTATATTGGCGAGTCAGTGCACTCGGTCAAGCACTCGATATGTTTATCATCGACACCCACCGAGTAGAATAGCGAGACAGTACACTCGGTCAAACACTCGGTATGTTTATTATCGACACAATATGTCTAGTATATTGGCGAGTCAGTGCACTCGGCCAAGCACTCGGTATGTTTATCATCGACACCTACCGAGTAGAATAGCGAGACAGTACACTCGGCCAAGCACTCGGTATGTTTATCATCGACACCTACCGAGTAGAGTGGCGAGACAGTACACTCGGCTAAGCACTCGGTATGTTTATCATCGACACCTACTGAGTAGAGTGGCGAGACAGTACACTCGGTATATTTATCATCGACACCTACCGAGTAGAGTGGCAAGACAGTACACTCGGCCAAGCACTCGGTATGTTTATTATCGACACAATATGTCTAGTATATTGGCGAGTCAGTGCACTCGGCCAAGCACTCGGTATGTTTATCATCGACACCTACCGAGTAGAATAGCGAGACAGTACACTCGGCCAAGCACTCGGTATGTTTATCATCGACACCTACCGAGTAGAGTGGCGAGACAGTACACTCGGCCAAACACTCGGTATGTTTATCATCGACACCTACCGAGTAGAGTGGCGAGACAGTACACTCGGCCAAGCACTCGGTATGTTTGTCATCGACACCTACCGAGTAGAGTGGCGAGACAGTACACTCGGCCAAGCACTCGGTATGTTTATCATCGACACCTACCGAGTAGAGTGGCGAGACAGTACACTCGGCCAAGCACTCGGTATGTTTATTATCGACACCTACCGAGTAGAATAGCGAGACAGTACACTCGGCCAAGCACTCGGTATGTTTATTATCGAAACCTACCGAGTAGAATAGCGAGAGCGTTTTAAAACGTGGGAGAGCCATGCTTCGGCACGAATGGGCCGGCTCGACCGGAGAAATACCACGTTCTCACAGAAATCCGGCGTGAAACAGCGCTTGCGCTGTATTTCGCCGAGTGAGTGAGTTTACCGGAGGCCCAATCCCCTACCCTATTCCCTTCCCTACCCTCCCCTATTCCCTTCCCTTCCCATCCCTACCCTCCCCTTTTACCCTATTCCCTCTTAAAAGGCCGGCAACGCACCTGCAGCTTTTCTGATGCTGCGAGTGTCCATGGGCGACGGAAGTTGTTTTCCATCAGGTGACCCGTTTGCTCGTTTGCCCCCTTATTTCATATTAAAAAAAAAAAGCACTCGTGCGACAAATTCTGCGTGAAAATGTCGCGTCTGCGCTCGCCACAGTAGTATTCGCAGCAAGCTTGCGACTGAGTGTTTACACGGCCGATTTTAGTCACCAGCCGCATGCGATTTTAGTCACCAGACTTTGGGGCTTGCGACTTTAGCCGCATGCGGCCTAGTCGACTTGCCATTTACACGGTTGATTTTCGAACGGGTGAATAAAATCGTGCGGCTTTAGTCACCCATGTAAATCGGCCAATGCTTGTGTAAGTGTATACGTATACAAATGTTTACACACAGACGTAAATCAATTTTGGTTTCGTTTGACAGCTCGAGATTGTTGGTCTATTCCGCTAGGTATATTAACTTTATGATGTAATCCGACCAAATGACGTAGGTCCGTCAACTGCCTGGGAATCAGTTTCCTCGATGGTACATAAGGCAACCGCCTTTATAAGTGACTGACTAAATAGTAGATGTAGACAATAATATTTCAACGAAATATCTCTAGTATTCGAAATAGACATCATTAATATTGGTGTTAATTATTACCTCGCTAATTGTTGTCGACAATTCATCATGGCGGCCAATAAATTAGACTTCGTCGAATAGATATCTAAATTATCGACTGACAAATTAATGATACTGATGAAAACTAACTAATTAGAACACTCGTATATTATGACTCATATAAAGTTTGGTGAAATCAATTACGGACGGCTATTTGGCCTTTGGGGCGTATTATGATCTATACTGCTCGTGTACACAAGTTTAGGTAAACATATAAATATTGTAAGTACCTTCTTAAATAAACTAAATCTGACTACTCTACTTTTACTGCGTAAAAGCGTAAAATAGTCGTACATAATGAAATTATAATTTTACACTTAAAAATGTCTGACCCCCAGAGTGATGAATTTCCGTTCGATTTCGGTTCGGAAACTTTGTTAAAAAATCACGTTGTTATGGTAAACGCTAGACGCACTATTATAGCCTGTTTCGCACTGTTAAATCTAAGTCTTTCGCATTCTAAAGCCCCAGTTATTACTGTACTATTATGGCTGTTGCCCTCACTTACCTTATAATCAGGAACACTGTATGTATAGAATTAACCAGCACTAGCGCCAGGCTCCAGGCGAGCACGTCTGGCGCGCACACGTCGGCGCCCGCCCACATCGCCATGAGCACCGCGCCCGCCGCCGCCAACGCCCGCAGCACGAGAATACTCTGCTTGAAGCTCTTCGGCGCGAGGAACGCGATCGCGAAGCAGAGGTTGGCTGCCTGAAATAGAGATATTTTAGTCCTCGTTGACGTAAACTGGTGATTTCTTGCATCGAAGTATAACTGCCGCACTAACACCTCTAGTACATCGACTCTCAGCAACGCGAAATATCTGCGAAACGAGAATAGAGCGAGATGCCATATTATAAGTGTGGCGTGTGGCGAGTGAGACAGCAAATCGGTTCGCCGCTGTTTCGCGTTTCGCGGCAGCGTCGGTGTACTAGAGGCGTAAGAGACGAATATTAATAATTTTATTGTAATAAAATGAAGATTTTGACATAAGCCCCATACATTATTATCTGTCAAACTGAAGTTTAATCATCATTAAATGTCTCTGAGTGCGGAAATCTAGTGTCCTATTGTGATGGAAGTAAACCGAGAGATTCTTGCATTTCAAGTTACTCAGTTTCCTGGAATGAAATGTAATGCGTTTATTCCAAATTGGTTAGAACTAGGGAATGCACTCCCGCAAGAGAATTTCAATCCCGGTATTTGCGGGATTGAACCATCACAATCCCGCTGGATCCCGGTATTTGCGGGATCCCGCTGGGTGGACATAAACTTTTAAAATAAATCGTTATAATGACTTTACTTGATAGAGCCCGTTTTATTCTTAGAATCTTAAATAAAACAAACTTTGTCGGACACTTTTTTCAAGGGTTTATTAACACCTCCATACTTCAGACTTTAAAAAAAAATTAAAGAAAAACTTATCATTTTTAGGGTTCCGTACCCAAAGGGTAAAAACGGGACCCTATTACTAAGACTTCGTTGTCTGTCTGTCCGTCTGTCTCCAGGCTGTAACTCAATAACGGTAATAGCTAGAGAGTTGAAATTTTCAGAGATTATGTATATCTGTTGCCGCTATAACAACAAATACTAAAAACAAAAGAAAATTAATATTTAAGGGGGGCACCCATACAAGAAACGTGATTTTTTGGCTTTTTTTGCTCTATATCAATAATGGCAACAGGTAGGTACTTGATTTTTTCTCGAAGTCCTTAGTTATATGTCTTCTTTAATATTTAATAATAATATTAAAATAAAATAAAAAATTAAGGGCGGCTCCCATACAAAAAACACAATTTTTGGCCTGATTTTGCTCTATAATGGTACGGAACCCTTCGCGCGTGAGTCCGACTCGCACTTGGCTGATTATTTTGGAAATGGCTTCGTAATAATAATAGTTAAAAAACTAAAAAAAACTAGCTTATTTATTTTCATCTTTTATAAAAAAAATCTAAATATAGGTAAAAACTAAAAATCGTGCCCAAAGATTCCGAAACGGTTCCGGAAAAGCTCGCTCAGCATCCACACTGGTTGGCTCAATTGTCATTTAAAGTGAATTGAAGGTAAATTGTTTAGCGGGCTGCCTGTAGCCAGTTCACGAACTCCCGCGCGCAAAGTTTCGCGTATGAATCATATTTCTTTGTAATCCCGCCAGTCCCGCGGGATCCCGCAAAATTTTCGACCGGGATTAGTCCCGCAAAATGTATGCGGGATCCCGGTATTTCGGGATCCCGGTATCCCGGTATTGCATTCCCTAGTTAGAACGAACACTTTTATTATAGTCAACAATGTACATGATGCTTACTGCCGGCTTGGGAACTAGCACGGCAAGTAAAAACCGGCGTATGAAACTTGCTTTGTTAAGGCGCTGACAACTGCCAATGACCTTGATCTCGCATCACTCTCGCACCACTGTCGATTTTCATGCCAGATATTCACTCGGTAGCGTGGATACATTTTTCGTTTGTTAGAGGAAAAAATGAATATTATGGGAAATCTAGATGTCAGAACCGAAAATAAAATCGGGCAATCTTTGGATTTTTGTAAAAGGTATCAAATAAACAAATTTTTAAAGCATAGATTGTATTATTACTTTAGTTAGAACTGTTTAAAGTTCCTGAAAGATGTGACTTTGGTATTTTTTTTCATCCAGTAGGAGTACATTATTTTATTATTTAAATTTGACAAGCTTTTCCAAATATAATCAAAAATCACATATATTTTTTTTGTGCCAATCAATGAATACATTCGTCTAGAAAACTGCATAAAGATGTCGCATTGGCAGCTGTCTTCGCCTTAACAACAAAGTTTTTTTGCGGCGTAGCATGCTTTTCAAGCTGATCAACAGACTTAGGTCTCGCAAGCTATTTAATTAGTACATTCCTTTAAACTTGCTGATTTTTACAACGGCCGAGCATTGGCTTATGTCCATTTGTCATAAGACCAGTTCTTATTCATTGCACAGCGATAACATACCATTTTATACGATCCCAGAAATACTCACCGCATCGCACTTTATTTAATCAGTAAACTCACAAGTTCGGAGTTCCTCAATTAATATAACATGAATCTTAATGATAGTTTGTTAAATATCCGTTAGCAGTCATTACTCTTACGGTGCAATTTCTCCAGTAAATCGAATCTGCGCTGTGAAATCAGCAATTAGTAGGAAATAGTGTTCAATTTAAAGATCTCCCAGCATCCGATTTTACTTTTATGTTTCCTCATTTCATGCAAAAGTTGCACGCTTTGTGGGAAATTTTCAGATAGGTGGGCATTTTATTCTTTTGTACGTACGGACGCTTTACCGCACTAAATCGGTTTTAATAATTTTAATTTGTATTCTGAATTCCGTTTTTACCCGATTGCCAGGAAAGATTATGTTTTAGCACGTATTTAAAACTTAAGCAACATTTGGCAAATACATAGTTGTATTTTGTATTCTGTTATGGTTGAATGTGTACTTAACTAATCTGAATCTATACTAATATTATAAATGCGAAAGTATCTCTGTCTGTCTGTCTGTCTGTCTGTCTGTCTGTCTGTCTGTCTGTCTGTCTGTCTGTCTGTCTGTCTCGCTTTCACGCCAAAACCACTGAACCGATTGTAATGAAATTTTGTACACAGATAGTCTAAAGCCTGAGAAAGGACATAGGCTACTTTTTACTGGAAAAGGGGTTATAAGGGGGTGAAAATGCGTAAATTTGTTCAAATTAAGTTAGTTCCAAAAATTCAATACAGATGGCGCTAAGAGTCGCCTACATCTCGCTATCGCTTTGCTCATAAGCCTTTCTGTGGTGTGTGGTGGCACCATATTGAATTAGGTTTTACGATTCTTTCGATTGATCACGTGTTTAAATAACTCACTACTCAGTACTTTATCTATGCAGTGACGTAACCTTAAACCTACCAATGATAAATATGTAGTTTAACCAATTCGTGGCCAATGCCGCGCCCAGCGCGTCATTCAAAAAGATTCAGTGAGGCCGATGACGCGCCAGTCGCGGCATATAAGGATTGTTAAAAAACACGTTAAAACTTATTTATTATACTGTAATTACAATTCCCTAGGCTAAATGTACATGTTGAACTCAATTTTATGCATGGCCATTTATTTTAGAATTAAAGGTTACTAGTCAGAGATCGTCAATCATTGGTTCACTCGAAGAATCCCTATTTTTTTACGATTGGCGTTTTTATATAACTTTTTTTCTTATTAATACTTTCATCTTTATTTATTTATTTACTTTATAGACTCATCAACAGAACAGCATTTGTAACATTTTAAATTTGTACATAAAATTTGTTTACAGATAAAATGAGTTCTAATGACAGGTGAAGTACGGCGTGCGTTTGTGATAAAAATTAGATGAGATGAAATGTAGTGAGTATGGTGATAAATGATAATTATAAAATATGTGTATATCTTCATCAGTGTCAGTTATTTCTTCGATGCTACTGTCTGTTGAGTTATTTTTGTGTCATGACAAGTACGAGAACTTTTAAATGTCCTTTTTTATGTAAAGTTTTGCAATATTGACTGAGTATATTCTGGAAAACTTTCATTCTCTTTATTGTCGTTTTTCGGGCAATTTTCATCTATGTTTGTAAATAGTGGCTGGCTACATTCAGGAAAGTCATTATATTACTACTGATTATCTAAAACAAATGTATTTCAATTGTTTAAATTAACAATTGTCTGTGAGCTTTTAAATTTTAATACAAAATTTAGATTGTTCTAGCTAAACAACTACGCTAAGTTATTTATTCTTCAACTAAAATAGATGAAGTTGCTAGTCAGGGCGAGCGAAGCGAGCCCTAGTATATCCCAAAACCTTTACATTTTGTGGTACACTTTACGGAAAAATTATCATGCCTATTGATTTGTGCTTTAACATAGTTATTGTTATTTATGTACTATGTACTAGCTGTCCCGGTGAACTTCGTGTCACTTAAAAACCTTCCCTGGACTTCGAGGATCATTTTAGCACTAAAATTAGCAGAATCGGTTCAGCCGTTTTCAAGTTATAGCCTTAGTAACACAATTGGAAATCCATTTTTAAATAAATAGATATATGTGTTATCATCAGCCACTCAAGGTGTGACGAAAAGACTCTAGTCTTTTCTTCGTTCTTTTGAATTTCAAAAATTAACAAAACTTAACATTTAAAAAATCGGTTGTCTGTAAAGTCGGTTTACTGACGATAGTTGAACGTGACAACGTCATAGCCTTAACCCCTCAGTTCCGGGAAAAATCTATGCAAAAAAGTTGGCAGGTCAATGTGCAAAAAAAAAATGGCACCCGGCCTACCCTCTTTGTAAAATTAATGTAATATGAAATATCCTTACATACAATCCATATTTTATGTTTGTGTGAACTACATTATAATATATGTTAAATTTTCTATCTATCAAGCCATCATAATATAGTATTTAGTCCGATGTGATATTAGTTTCTCAATTATAAACTTTCGAAACTATAATTAGTGACTTGTTCAGAAGGAATAAACGAATACTTTATTCTTATCTCAATGATAAACTCCTATACTAACTATTTTTGTAAACAAATCGACGAATGATGTTGAGATGTATAAAAACAAACTACTTGAAATAGGACACTCCTCTGCAAAGAAAAAATAGTCCGCAAGCAAACATGGTCGATGTTTAGTGCTATACAAATAAATTTCAAAATGGCCGCGGCCGGCAGAAAGCCCTTAAACATATTGTGTCAAATGTTTATCGGTTCGCTGCCGATCTGTGTGCTTAATAGGGGAAAAAAACATTTCGTACAATAGTGACTAGTAGTTCTACAAGCTTTTAACGTAATTTATTTACAAACATAATAAGCAAATCGCTTCCGAATCTCTATAAATAGAAACAAACTTTTTCGAGTGTAACCTAAAGTTATTTCGATGTATTTCTTTCAAATGATTGTCTAAAAATATTTATAATGAGTAAAATAAACTATTCGCAATACAAAACGCTACATACATTCGTGAAATCCAGTAAAATCTTCGAACAAAGCACAAGTCATACCTTGACACGTAGGAAATAGAGCACAATTTAGAATAGCCGAAATAATACTAATAGCTCACAGATTGTTTATTTATTTTTCATTCAGAGTGTGGTCAATGTATCAAAGGTCATAACTAACCAAACTTCTTCATACAAAAGTATTCTCTAAGTCATCGAAATACGTAATATAATCGAAACAAAGAGCGCGGCCCAGGTGGGCCTTACGGTTGTTGAGAGACTTGAGAGGATAAATGGAACGCCTCAGAGCGATCAGCGAGGTAACGCCGCATATTGCGTCATGTGTTTTCGTGCGCGCAGCCCATATCGAAGTATAAGACGTTATCACGTCAAAAATAATTTATTAAGTTTACTGTAATTTTAATTAGGGAATTATAATAAATTAGTTTTAACGTGTTTTTTAACAATCATCACCTATATGCCGCGACTGGCGCGTCATCGGCCTCACAAAATCTTTTTGAAATTGAATATATTGATATCGACATCTGAGCAAAATTTGTACCTGTTTGTTTTGAAATTGAATATATTGATATCGACATCTGAGCAAAATTTGTACCAAAGGTTGACGACTACTTATACATTTTGTTAACAGTATGAATTACTACTTTTATACGCCATATTAGCTTTGAATTACAACTAACACGAACACTGCACACAAAATGTATCGTTTCTCTGTCTGATTTACGCCTATTAACAATAAAATGTGCATAAAACACAACCAGTGGCCAATGCCGCACGTGGCGCGTCATCGTTTAGCAGGGCCGATGCCGCTCATGGCGCGTCATCGAACAAACTACTTGGCCTGTGGTAAGAATTCGTGAAAATCAAGGTGGCAACGAATCGGTTAAGGGTAAAGCTAAAGTTGTGTAATGGGGGGCTAAATAAGCTTTAAATTTGGTATTGATAAAGTTTACTTAATTTAAAAAATGAAATATTACATGTGCACACTGCACAGCTGTTTTTGGGTATTTTGATTTAAGGGGTACCAGGGTTTTAAAAAGCTTTTAAATTTGACACCAATTTTGTTGACACCAGTGGCGTGGGGTGAAAAAAAATAAAGGTAAAGCCGGACCAAAAAACGGCTAACTCGTGAATAAGCAAAATTTCAATTCTTGTAAAAAAAACGTGCAATAAATTTCAATTCTTGTAAAAAAAACTAACACACTTAATACATACCTGTATTAAGTGTGTTAGTTTACCTTTTCCATAACTACTAGGGTGCTTTGCTTGCATTGTGTGCGTTGCATGCAGTGTTAGTGTTGTTAGTATTCACCACCTTCACCATACATGACATCACTGGTATTATATGAACAGTGCATGTCGAGTATGATAAAAGTGGCTTTAAAAAAAGCCGTTTTAAGCACACGTCACTCACACTCACACACCAAAAATAAGTGAATCCTGACTTGCCAGTGTAGATGTTTGTTACTCAATCATGCAAAAACTGGATTTAGATGAAATTTTGCATGCATCCCATGTCAAACATGGAAAGGAACATAGGCTACCTGTCTGAAGTCCACGCAGACGAAATCGCGGGCAAAAGCTAGTAGCAAAGAAATATCAGCAGAAATACGTACCTAAATGTTTAATTTTGTTATTTGTCGTCTGTCGTCGTTATTTAATATTATTATAAAATATAATAGGTAATCCGTAAGACAACAGTCAATTTGTACTAATGCTGCCATTTCTCACCTAACCGTGTCACGACAAATTACAAAGTAAGTAAAACAAACCAACCTTTACGATGTAACAAACAAAAACACAACACAACACTTGGCAAGTAAAATTTCACTACTTTCGATTCTTTTAAACTATATAATATTACAATCAAGCTAGCCCACTAACTTAATAAACAAAATTTTGCATATTACAATAATAACAGTACAATATGAGTGCAAATTAGCGCGTAATATAATTGTTTATGTGAATTAAAATGACAGCACGCGCCGGTCGGCCGGTGCAATTAGCTCTGTTGTGATTGGACGAAATCTTTTAAAGCGAAACATGCGAAACTAAACCTTAACACATGACAAATAAAGACTAGGTAGGCTATGTGGGATCGGCTTGTTGTTCGACAATATCGACGAGTCGTTTGCATGTAGTAGTAATGTGTATGTGTGCGTGAATTTCATACATTTCAAATGTTTGGATTCCCGATGTTTTTAGCGAGTTCCCCGGCAGTACGTACGCGTTCTGAGTGCGATCGTAAAAACGGGTATGTGTGCGTTTGCGTGATTTTAAATACATGGCGAATTATTTTTATGAAATTGTAGGAAGCGGGGTAAGCTATAATTATTAATAATAAAAAATGTATATATTAAAATTGGCCAAGGTAAGCCGGTAGGAATCGTGTTCTATGGAGGCTTCGCCACTGGTTGACACTGCGCGCTATAAACTGAAGTCCACGCGGACGAAGTCGCGGGCAACAGCTAGTCCAATATAAAGTTAAAATTAAAATAAAAAATATGTTAGGCGATAACATGGCATGCATTCAATAGAACAAAATATGGATACAGGAAGAGACAAGGAAAAAAAGAGCCTAGAACCTAGAATATATGGCATTCACAAAAACTAGTAACCTGGAAAAGATCCTGCTGCGCGCTCGTCCACTTGGCGCAGAACCAGTGGTTGTCGGGGTCGT
Source organism: Polyommatus iphigenia (assembly GCA_963422495.1). Classification (NCBI taxonomy): domain Eukaryota; kingdom Metazoa; phylum Arthropoda; class Insecta; order Lepidoptera; family Lycaenidae; genus Polyommatus; species Polyommatus iphigenia. The sequence continues at coordinate 22,357,058 of OY730187.1, read as the reverse complement.
CGGTGTTGTTGGTCAGCAGCTCGTAGTCCTCAAAGGAGGCGTTGGGAGTGAAGTTGAAGGTCGTGGTGGGGGGGCCGGCCATGTCAGCCCGCGCCCCGCCGCCCGCGCGCCCCGCCGCTCGCGCGCGCCGCTCGACACGGTTTGTGGCTCGAGCTCTCAGTGGTACCAGCTCCATCGCGCGCCCCGCGCGAGCCTGCACTCTACCTGAAAACGATGATTGGTGCTTTAGCAGGGCGATTCACGATTCTCGTTGGACACGGATTCGGAAACTTTACCGTGCGGTCATTGGTTGCCTAGCGCGGTGAGCGTTCATTGGATGTCGCGCGATGAACCTTCCAAATCCGAATCAGATTAGGCATTGAGAATCAGGGTGTCCACAAAGATAATAGCAACCCTTGGGCAGTTGCTTCCACAGTGACACCCGAATACACTTAGCAATGATGTGGTGTAAACCACTCTTCCAGCAAACGTTCTTGCTATATTTCCACAATAGCACCGAAACATACTTCACAAGCAAGTGGTCTAAGTAACATACATGAGCCTTCGCTCCGCCTGCATCTAAATAGTTGTTGCTTTTGCTCCACTATGACGCTAGAACATATTTTGAAAATATTTGATGCCCCTAGCTACGTGGATTATACAGATAAATCGTGAGCTTTAACGAACACAAAAGGTAGGCATGCAGGAAAAACTCTTATTTTTCATCTAGTTAGTTAGTCTTTAAATATCGAGTAGAATGCTTGATAGTTCGACTACCGTACTTATTATTCTATGTTACATACAAAATATTATGTTTTTAAAATAGATGATAGAATAGGAGTGTATCGATTCCACACGAACTATTATCCACGCTTAGTCTGATTGGCACTGATAAACTGTAGGTACGCTCGTACACTCAATGGATGCATATTAATCTAGTTTATAATTCTTAACTCTACCAACTAACATAATGAACAAGATGCAACACATGCAGTTTATATTATTATTTATTCATCAATTCATAGCGAGGATCACTAAATGAATTTACTTCTCTCATTTGAATAACAAGATGGTATTGTTCGAAAGAGTCTAGAAATTTATTCAAAGTGATTTTGAACCGAGTCAGTAACGGAATATTTCTATGATATTACGCTATTATGTGCCAGTTCTTTTGGCGCGAAGTTATTTGGCTATTGTGTTTATGAACAACTTGTGTACCGGCCAAGAGCGCGTCGGGTTTACAATTCCTTGTAAATCTTGCTCCGCTCCAGATTAATTTTTTCGAAAAGTTTAATACAATTTTCGAACAATAAGTCTGATAAGCGTTATGCCTTTTTGCTTTATACGATTAGATAAACTGATTTATAGGATCGGTCGATTTGTATCTGTTTTGTATGTAGTATGTAGTCAGAATCGTATTGTGTTTAAACAACCGTTTAATATAATTACATACTTACATAGCTCAATATTTAGATTAACTAGTCCCAGAACATATTATAATATAATATTAATATCTATGGACGATTCACACCACGCCAGTCTGGCCCTGTGCTAAGTGCCCGAAGGACTTGTGTTACAACTTACAGGTACCAGACAACGGAAATATTTTTAGTACTTTTATACTCTACATAATATTATATTTAAGATTTTTATTATATCATACACATATTTAATACACATCCAGACCCGGAAACATTGAAAACTTTTTGTTCCGTCGGCGGGATTCGAACCCGCGACCCCCGGCTTGAGCTGCCACACACTCAACCAATTGAGCCACAGAGGTCGTCAACATAATATTATATTTTATATTTTGACGAGTTGCTACCAGTTGCTACTTTCCTTGAAGTGTAACACAGTAGATGCGAAGGATCAGAATCAGAAGAAGGTTTAAAAAAAAATCTTTTCTTAAAAAAACACAATCACCTAATCACGTCAAGTAAACACACTTGGCCTAGTTAATTGAACAGAGATAGAACATTCATTCCGCAGCACGCGAACCGCACCGACACAACACTTTAATTAAAAATAAACTTGGAAAAACAGTTCATAAGTGGTGCTATAAATAAGCGTTTGATAGACTTTTAAGTGTCTTTAAGTTTGAATGGGAAAAGTTTATCAAAAAATTAGAATTCATTATTTTGTCAATTATGGTTTCATTAGGAAAAAATTTTAATGTGTACTTTCAACATTATAATAAATAATATTTAAATCTACTAGATAATACGCGCTATTCAGTTAATTCGTATAGGCTCGTTTATTTATTATTATCTATATCTATACTTATTATAAAACAAAGTCTTTTTTTTCCCTCATGTCCCTTTGTTCCCTTCAATCTTTAAAACTACGCAACGGATTTTGATGATTCCTTCAGTGTTAGATAGCCCATTTATCGAGGATGGTTATAGGCTATATTTTATCACGCTAAGACGGATAGGAGCGAAGAAATAGAGGAAAATGTGGAAAAAACGGGGAAAATTATTTGAAAGAGCTAACTTGAACGCGCTAATCTCAAGAACTACTGGTCCGATTTAAAAAATTATTTCAGTGTTAGATAGCCCATTTATTGAGGAAGGCTATAGGCTTTATTTTATCACGCTAAGACTAATAGGAGAATGTGGAAAAAACGGGGGAAATTATTTGAAAGGGCTTATCTCGCGAACTACTGGAGCAATTTTTATGTTATTTGGCACAGATAAGAAGTATCTTATGTGAAGGATCATAGGCTATCGGTTTTAATCATTTTTTCAGCGGCTATATATACCCGTGCGACGCCGGGGCGGGTCGCTAGTTATAAAATATACGAGTCTATACGCATTTTAATTAAATTTAAAATTATATTTCGTAATTTTATAAGATCACCACAGAATGGGTACCAAATGATGGACGACGCCGCCGTGGCCGGCCTCGAAAAAGATGGCGCGATGAGTTAGACAAATACGAGCCAGGTTGGCCTACGGCTGCGTTGAATCGAGAGAACTGGAAGACTTTGGGGGAGGCCTTTGCCCAGCAGTGGGACAGCATAGGCTCTTAAAAAAAAATCTTATAATAGACAGGCACACAATATTATTATAGTTTACTCTTAGAGCTACCGCACACCTAAGACACGACTGTCTTAAGACAGACTATCGCATAATAAAATGCACTAGATGCGCACATTTGAGACAAATCGTCTCATAGACAAAGTTGTCTAATGCGCCCCGGGACAAGTCTGACTAACGACTGTCGGCTTCCCTTTGAAGTGTATGCGAGCGCGCACATCTACGACAAAACTGTCTAGCCACAATAGACATAACTACCAGTAGTTCGACTCAGGGCTCGGAAACCTGGTTAATCTTCGCGATCCTGTTCGTTAGAAACACCATACATTTCTAAAAGAGCGTTTTCATTTCGATTCCACTCTGAACGGACCGAAATTATATTTCTGGTTTTGTTCTAAGAGCAAAATTAAATTGCTCACTGCTCAAAATACCGGTAAGAACCGTTCGCGGTTATGTTCGCCCCACCCACTCACGCACACCACGACCATCACCCATTGTCCACACATAAACAAGTTATGGCCTATTGGCTATTAGATGGTGCACTAGAAAGGGATAGAAGATATCACTGCACTAGTTACTTTCCGCGAGAAATTAACCAGGTAATTTCAGAAGCAATACCGCTCGCATCTCTATTTCGCTCCTAACGAACACTTATCCGAAAACCTGGTTATAGAGCGTTTTAACCTGGTTAAAAAAGTACCGGTTCCGAGCTCTGTACTTCGACTGCAAAGAGACGGACAGGTTTGAATATATTATGTCAAATTTGTCGGGTTTCATTAAGATTATGAATGGAATGTGCATCGCGCTGGCTGATATAATTTATTTTTAGATACTTATAGATTTCAAAATTAGATTCTGACAATTTTAATCACATGTGCCAAAACATAAACAATAATACGACCAAAAAGAGAAACACGTCCAGCGATCCAAGTACTATCTTTCCCGTCGAGTCTTTCCCGTTTATTTTTGAAGTTATTTTTATCCGAATGAGAACTTTTGTATCTATATCTATAAAATATTTCAGAACAGCTCGCAATAGACGCAAAATGCACTCGGTTTTAATTTTATTAATATGTAACTTGTTATTTGTAATAGCTAAGTTGTAAATATAAATTAGTTCAAATTGACGTGATTTACATCCCGTTTTTAACGTGTTTAACATCCCAGAGAAATACAGTAATAGGAAACCCTAATGCCTGTAATATGTCATAGTTTTAAGTTCGTAGTGACAAGTTAACAACCCTAGCGATTGTCGTCATATACTTACGTCAAATTTAAAAATTTGTAACTAAGTCGGCATACTCTATAATTCTGTCTACTCTGTCCGGGCGTTCTCTACTGTTTAATATACAATTGTATGCGTTGCGTCATCGTAGTCAAGACAGTTTTGACTTGGTGTGCGCCACGCGATAGACACAACTGTTTTAATTGTGTCGTAAGACTGACTTGTCTATGTGAGACAAGACTGTCTAACTACAGTCGTGTCTCCAATGTGCGGTCGCACTTAGCAACTACTTAGATTCTAGTATACAGTGCGCAAAAAGGCGTACTACGCCGTAGCGCTACGCCGCGTAGCAGCTACGAAATTCGTAGCACAACTAGTTTAGTTCCGAGTTTCGACCACTTTGGTCTCAGCGAAAATTAAAACCGAACCAGCAACTGACTATGAAATACGATCGAGACTACAGTTACTAGACTATGAAATGTGGTCCATAAATCCCGAACTGAAAACGCCTGGCTGAAGAAATATGGCCGCCTAAACCTGAACACATTATCAAGTTTCGGCTGAGTCTAGACATGTAATAGTAATTGAAGAAGCATCACGTACAGCCAAGGCATCTGAACTTTTATGTCTATTCTATTGGATAGCTCTAATGCGATTTGTCTAGGGGGACTGAACTCTTTATGGATGAAGATTGAAGGGTAAAGATGAAGGGTAGGTAGGTAAGTAAGTTTTCATTAAAAACCAGCTTTATTAATCCTTCAAGCCCCATAAGAGCACCAGTGATCGCGACAACAATAGAATACAATAGCATTTCTAAGAATCCGCGATCGAAGGATTAAAAAAACAATTTTTTTTTCAAATGCATGGTTACTTGTTATGTGGTAAACTTTTGAATAATATTATTCTAAGTATAAAAATAGATTCCCGCTCTATCTCGTTAGTCGCTTTAACTAAGCAAACTATGAATTTAAAGCAATAGAATTAACATAAGACTTCAAAACACGAAAATATTAGCATTTAAAACTTTCAGTACGGTAACGCTATTGCACGGCCGGAAAAACGCTGAGAAGGAAGAATGAATCATTCATGAACGGAGTTAAAATGAAACGGACTTTTAGGATCAGTGCAGACGAGACACAACAATGTGTTATAGTAAATAAAAGACACTGGAAATAATGACACATCTCAACTTTACCGTGGTCATGTGATTTAGAGCGTGGCTATAACTAAACTAGGAAAAATATTATTACAAGCTATAATTTATTTAAAATTAGCTTCAAGCAATCAAGTGATTATCTTATATATATAAAATTCTCGTGTCACAATGTTAGTTACCGTACACCTCCGAAACGGCTTTACTGATTTTTACCAAATTTCATATGCATATTCAGTAGGTCTGAGAATCGGCTACTGGGTACTTTTGATATTGATAAGTGCATTTGTTGAATAAATAATAGTAAATTATTTACAACTCGAGACTAACGGAGACCATTGTTTGTGCGACGGGATAGCTATGGACGTTGCTATGGTAACATACTTATTTAATCACTTCAATAAAATACTTAATATGGGCGAAATAGGTACTTTATATTATGGCAAAGCAACGTTTGCCGGGATAGTTAGCTAGTATTAATATAATACAATCACTTGATTGCTTGAAGTTGATCACATTGACTGCCTTGTCTGACAACACATATAGTCCAAGCGTCGGATGGGTTTATAAAATTGATCACACATTTGACAGCAACGTACGCGTCGAACGCACCGCATACGAGTAGTACACGAAATGCGGCGCGTACGGTACGGACGAATGTGCAAGGATTCACATCATTTCATACAAATTCTAAAATGCAGCGCGCGCGTGCTGATAAATGTGTGATCACCTTTAAAGTAGGGTTCTACGCCTGATATCACGCTAAACATTCAATAAAGTTCATGTAAGTACCATAGAACATTGCTTAGCGGCGACATCAGTATATCGTTAATCAGTGGCCCGTTTGCACCGAGTGGTCATTCATGTATGGGTGAAATGAAACTTTTTATCGATATCTGTTTCTACTGGGCCTTAATTGGTGTACCATATTACATATATCATATTGTATGTAAGCGCTGAAACATTTTATCGAAATTGTCGTGACACCGCACAGCCGCGCTTCTGAAATGTTTTTATTGATGCTCGACGCGTTTAATATTTATATTTATACAGTTTTTTTAATGAGTATCATTATCGGAATGTATCCAATTAAACATATTTTACGATATTGCGGAACGAGTGTTGATATAATAATAACGGGCGGCTTTTAATTGAGTAAGTACTGATTAAAAATAATTTGTGTCAGTTTTAAATTTTCTTTTTTATGTATAAAGAGTTAATCCAATTTGCTATCGCTTATATTAATTGCAATACGACTGTTAAAATACTATGTTTAAACAATTTTAACTAAAACATATTTCTTTAAGTTGCTATTAAAAGTAAGTAAAGGGTTTTTAACCTAAACTACACAGTTTAGGTTAAAAACCCTTTTTTAATCGGTATTTTTAATCGAGGTTTAACACACGCTATATACACATATAGCGTGTGTTAAACCTCGATTAAAAATACCGAGTCAATGTGTGAATATCAGTACACATTTTGATATTTTTCAGGCCTATACTTCCCTTAAAATATACCAATATGCTGATATTGCGTAAAACAAAACTTATAGCACCGTACGAAATCAAATCACGTCGGTACGTGAGGGAAAGCAAAATATGAGTAGCGATATTAATGGAGCACTTACAGGAAGGTTTTGCTTCAACATATTCACCTCACGTCTCATATTTATATTTATGGATATCATCACTGTGCCAATAATTTAATAAACTGCCTACGGTTTGACGACCTAATCTCCATAATGATAACCGTGAAAAATATTGACGAAAAAATGGAACATATTCGATCTTTCGAAAGTAATCAGTAGCAGCATGATCGCTGGAGAAATGCGGTTTATCTACACACACTGGCAAAATTAGCGGAACATAGGTAAAAAGGGCCACAACTTGAATTCAAGTGGGTCGGGCTGTGTGAAATCCTTTTTTATAGTTTCTAAGCTCATTTAAAAAATAAAATATTGAACAAAACTGGCAAGTTGACAGATTTTTATTGCAATTATGCCCTACTAAGTGTTTTTCGATGATTGACGTTGTAAGTGTTTCTGATAAGAATGGCGTTTTTAGCGGGGTGCAAGGTATGCCAGCTCATTTGATTTTTTGGTTTTTGGAAGAACACATTGCTTAGATACAAAATTAGTGATTTTCCAGCATCTATGACAGCTAGAGCTGTAACCACGATAGAGAAAGGTCACACCTACCGTTCGGTCAGTCAGGCCTTAGGTGTGTCGGCTTTCGTGGTCCATCATAACTTTCAACGCTACAGAGAGACTGGATCTTACGTTTGGAGACGAGAACAGGGCAAAATCGGGTGGCAATGGTTCAGGATGACCGTTTTGTAAGGGTACAAGCCTTAAGAAATCGACCTCAAACTGCTTTTCAGAGACGAAACCTGTCGGAACAGGTCCGAGATGTACGTGTAAGTAATTGTACAGAAAGAAGAAGACTCAAAAAAGTTAAATTAAACTCAAAAGTGTCAGCAAGGGCACCAAAACTTGAGACAGGACACCAAAGAGCCAGGCTAAGATTTGCGCGTAAACATCAAAATTTGACAAGTGAGTGAAATCGTGTGCTGTACAGTGATGGGAGCAAATTCTGTGTAAATTTTGTTGATAGGCGATAAAGAATGTAGGTAAATCGTAAGGAACGCTATATGCCATCAAACTTAACAGAAACAGTGGCCTATCATGCAGGCTTCGTAATGGTTTGGGATGGCATATGATTTGGAGCCCGCACAGAGCTGATGATTGTTAATGATGGTACTTTGACAGTACAGGGCTATAGCACAGACATTCTGGAACTGTATGTTGTGCCTTTTACACAGTTTTAGGCAGTAACTTCAATTTTATGCGCGTCCATAGAGTAAAAAAATCGGGCATTATTACCTAAATGATGCTGGAGTAGCCCAGGCCAGCACGGTCTACGGATGTGGATCCGATTGAGGACGTGTGGCACATCAATGGGTGAACGGTACGAGTTAAAACTCCAGCTCCAAAACGTGTTCAGGAGCTCGAGTTGGCGCTACTGGAGGAGTAGAAGAATATCCCACAGGAAATGATTAACAATCAAAATGCAAGCATGGAATGGCGTATCCAGACTCTCTTGAGATCCATAGAAGACATCACACGCTTTATACATGTCATTTCTTAAGTAAAAATGAAGAATTTAACTTAAAAACTTACTACTGAAATTTCAAAGATTTTTCTTAATTTTTTATTTTTGCAAATTTTTTCTATTTTACACGTTTTTATGCCCTAAATTTATATAAGTTTTATTTTTAAATCATCAATTATTAAATTAATAAATAAATATATAAAAAACAGCGAATAATTTTCAAAAAATAAAAAATCAAATTTTGTTATGTTCCTCTAATTTTGCCGGTGTTTTTATATAAGTAATGGTGTAAAATTAGTTAAATTATCGTGAAAGAAGATCTTTAATCAAATCGTCATATTATATTATCCCCTCTGATTACACCAAGCCTGCATTTTGAAAATTATTAATATCGAAACACATCAGTTCACATTTTAGTTTTCATTCGTAATATGGAGAACTTTATTCATCTGTTTTTGGTGTATTTGTGAACAAGGTAATATAATTTTTTTTTAAACAATTATCGTAACGAATTTGAAAAAAAATAGTATTTTTTTTAACAGTTCACGTACTACAATCGTATGGATAAAAAGTGCAGCGGCGGAGTTAACGAGGTACATCTCTGTACTTTTGTATAACCTATTTTTAGACTCCGAACACAAATATAACCTAGCTCGGATACACAGATGAAGGTTGTTTCGATTTCCTTAGGTAACTATACCCATCAAGCCCCGTACGAGCACCGGTGCTCGCGACAACAATAGAACGGCTATTGTGTCTCGTTTTTCCACGATCGAGGGATTAATTAAAGAGGTATTTATAAAATATTATGCGTTAAGTCTAAATATCAGCTCTCGTAGACACTACATAAATAGCTTTACAAAATCAAATAGTCTGTGTCATAATATTATATACCTACATAAAGTATATATGTTATAAACCAAAATGTATGGCTATTTGCACGTTATTTGTAGTCTATATATATAAAACTCAAAGGTGACTGACTGACATGTTGATCTATCAACGCACAGCCCAAACCACTGGACGGATCGGGCTGAAAGGATTTTGATAAATTCCAAACCCAAGGGGTTAAAATAGGGGATGAAAGTTTGTATATATAATAATACTTCTTAACGCGAGCGAACCCGCGGGCAAAAGCTCGTATAGTATAAGATTTACAATTATTTCATAAAAAAACGAAATTAAACAACGCGCAACTAGAATGCACAGTAGCAATACAAAAACAAATTAAATAGCGTGGCGCCATTAAACACGTCGCGTTTGTAAACCAAATAAATATCAATAAATAATATCAAAAATTAATATGATATATTTTATATTGCGGGTGCAAAGACTCTTAAATAGCATCGACAGTATCTAAAAGCTCGCTTATTTTATGGACATCGCTTGTACTAACGAGTCGGTAACACTCGAGATACATAACAAAAGGCAATATAGAGCCATTGTCCGCGCGGTTCAACTCATCAGCGCTTTTTGTTGGAGCCGTGAGCAACTGTGGGCAATTATGCCGCCGCTTACAGGGTCTAAGTACTCATCGCTTATAACGGCATAAGGGGTGCATATTTTAAAATTTATTTTGGTTGGCGGTATCCATATTTTGTTTACTAGATGTTGTATTACTGTATTTTCATTGTTATCCAGTAAAGGAATCGGAAAAAAATACTTAAAATGAAACTTGGATGACAAAAAACAAGCCAAAATAATAGCACAATTAAAGACTATTATAAATTATATGAAAGTACCTAAGTTTTAATATCTATATTTAAATAAAATGAATTTAAATTTTGTTATTCTTGCTAAAACTGTCGAAGGGCTGAGACAATTTGGCAAATTTTTGTCTAGAAATGTTCGTGAAAGTCCAGGGAAGAACCTTCGGTGGATTTTCACATTAGGAAGTTGAACAAAGTTCACCGGTTTAGTTTGTAGTTTAATTACCTATTTATACTTATTAAGCAAAAATAAGTACCTACTTACTATTATAAAGTATAGGTTAGAATTATTATAAACTTAATTCAATTTTAAGAAGCTGTAAGGAGCAGAGCTTACGGCATAAAAGTGAGCTTAGTATTTCTAACAGTAAAACATAATTGTATAAAATCCGCAGTCGAAGTTCGCTTATCTCCAGTCTCGCCCCGACACAATATCCGCCGCGAGCTTTTATAAAATTGCAATCTTTCAACTTCGAAACTTTCACATTTTTGTACTTTAAAAATATTAGCACTTTAAAATTATTCTGGCGATATATACATATATTTTAGTTTTCGATTTATCTGTTTAACTGACTTGGGTTATTATTAGAAGAAATAATTAGATGCTTGTTACGCCTGACAAAGCATAATCCATACTAATATTATAAATGCGAAAGTGTGTCTGTCTGTCTGTTAGCGGTCTGTTACCTCAATACGGCTAAACCGACTTTACTGAAATTTGGTATGGAATTTAAGTCCCGGAAAGGACTTAGGACACTTTTTATCCCAATGCTGCTAACATTTGAATCTGAAACAACAAAACATTCGTCACCTACCACAACAATCATTGAGGACAATAAAATCACCACAATCGCCTAAAAACAGCCTAAAAATCATCCACATTTCAAAAACAAGAACAACAAAACACAGGAAAAGGCGGCCGTATTTCCAGAACATTGTAAAGAGGGTAAGGCATTATTTTATCGGTTCGTAACATTAGGACTATAAAATCTTATACGGAGTGAGCATTTTGTTCAATTTACTTGGCACAAGTTTCGTCTACAAGATACTTATAAACTTAGCTATTTTTAAATTCAATTCTATCTTAATCTATCCTCGTGAACTTTTTACTCTTTTCCGAACCAAGTAAAAGTAATGTTTAGTTACTTTTTTATAGCCTATTTTAGTCGTCCAGAAATATCAGGTAAACTATAAAGGTAATACCTAAAAAAACATTTAAGGTACATATAATTATAATATACACATAGGTTTTAACTATTAGTTTCATAGATTGTAATAAATAACATTTGTTTCAATGCCTAGTTTTGATACTCATTTTATCTTGATTCTGGACTATAACATCTACACTAATATTATAAACTAGCTGTCCCGGCAAACGTTGTTTTGCCATTTAAAGTATTTCTACTTCATCAGTTGATACAAAATCTTACCCCCTCTTTTGTCCCCTAAGAGGGGTGGGGGGAAAAATTGTATACACCAGAAGTTAAGTTGGAAAAAACAGTTAATAATATGAATTAAGTCCATTAAAGAAAAAAGTTTGATACAAAATCTGACCCCCTCTTTGCTCTCCTTAGAGGGGTGGGGGGGGGGGTGATGATTTTTATACACCAGATTTTGAGTTGGAAGAAGACAAAATATATATCTGCGAAAACCGTATGCAAATCGGCTCAGTAGTTTTCGTGTTAAAGCAAAAGTCTTATACAAAATCTGACCCCCTCTTTCGTCCCTTTAGAAGGGTGGGGGGAGTTTTTTTTATAGACCAGATGTTAAGTTGGAAGAAGGCAAATATATCTGCGAAAACCGCATTCAAATCGGATCAGTAGTTTTCGTGTGATAGTGGAACAAACATACAGACAGACAGACAGACAGACAAAAAAACTAACCACATTTTTGGCTTCTATAACGATGTAGTAATACCCCCCGCTTATTATTTTTTGAATATCTTTAATGTACAGAATTTTCATTTCTACAGTTTTATTATATGTATAGATACGAAAATGTCTCTGTTAACTTTTCACGCCTAGCCTAAGCTTCTGAACCGATTTTGATAAAGTCTGTTATGATATATTTGAGTCGCAGTCTAGTGCAAAGGATGCTTTTATCCCGGAAAAAAGTATGGTTCCCGCGCGATAAACGGATTTCGGTGCAACGTCTATTTTCTCATTTTTTTTTATTTAACAAACTGCACTTAATAAGGCCTCCTATAAACAGTAATGAAATTCCCGTGAGCTCTAGTTACTCTACAAAGATATGTGAAGGTATAATGGCGTTTTATTACCCAATATCTGGGTCGCGTCTACCTTTCTGTTTGTACGTAGGTGTATATTTGCAAAGGTATTTAGGTGACTATAAGAAAATATTATGTTCTTTTATCGACCCTATTACGTATTATACAATGTGTCCCGACACCGGTGTCCGATCCTTTAATGTCATGATCTATGGCATATTTTATCGACGAATTGGATCTCAAATATTTTCTTTCTCTCACGGTTGTAAAATGGCAGCCATTTTAGTTTTTCTCGGGCTTTCACGCTAATCTGACCAGTACTTCTCATGTAAATATCCTATGAAGATAAAAAAGGTCTCATTTGATAGCTAAACTTGTGGACTACGCTTACACAGGCAATATGTTATAAATTTCGTGGAATTAAATATAGGAAATCCAAAGTTTAAGAAAAAAAATGTGTTTTTTAATTAATGGCTTTTTGTGAAAAATCTAGTGCATTAAACTGGTTCTTTTTTATTTTAGAAAGATAGAGGAGGATTTCACCTTAACTAAATTATTTATTTCAATGCTCTAAGTCCTAGTTTAGAAGTTTTAACGATTTTCTTATGAGGTATAGGTCAGATTAGTATGAAGTCACAACTGACTTTTTACATAGTACGAGAGAGACTTTTTACATGCGCACATATTGGCGCTACTATAAAATTACTCCTAAAAGTGACCTGGTTTCAATGAGACCAGGCACCGTAACCGAAACCGGTGTGGGAGATACATAGTAGCTATATGTTGGCTCCGCGCTCCTGCTAAGTTAGGAAAACTTGTGTTACGAAAAGCAAACAAAGTTTTTTATTTTAGCAATATACACGAATTAACGCTTTTGTATACATTTCACGTATAATAAATACATGTCCAAACAAAACGCAGTGTTAAACTTTATTGAAAACTCGTGACTTATTCCGTCTAGACAATTAACCAACTTCAAATACACCTTTTAATCTATTTAAGTTAAAAAGCTGATAAAAATATCTAAAAATAGCTTCCCCGGTACAACGACCTTGCCAATCACTAAAGACCATAAGTAACTCCCTATTTTCGGAAGCGTGGGCGGCTTGGGCGGCTAGGGCGGTTTAGCGACATTTTAACGTGCCAACATCTGCAGCGACAAATATATCAGTTTCAATACTAGTAGGTGGCTGTCGACGGTAATCCGTTCTTGCATCGTCAGCTCATAATTTATAGACGAAACCTTTATATTAATTTAATTGTTATCAACTTGTTAATCTGAGTCTCTACGTTTTAAATATTAAGGGCCTGTTTCACCACTTTCTGATAACGTTCCGAATAGGCTATTCGTCACTTATCAGGAAGTGGTGAAACAGGCCTTAGGGCAAAAGGGATAAAGTACAATAATTATTAATAGTTTTCATAATTGCTTCATTCTGTTTAAAGTTGTATTTTTTCCTTCAACTATTTTTGAACAGTACCTAAAATCTAAAGGCTTCTATTCTCATGATTTAATATTATATTTTAGTAAGCTCGAGAAGTGAATTCCTGTAAAGTTGAGAATGAATGAATGAATGAATATTTTATTGTGCACAATCACGGTTATAATAACAACATACATAAAATAAAAATACATAAAATGGCGAGAGCACACAAAGGCGGCCTTATTACTACATAACAATTTCTTCCAGGCAACCTTTGTAAGAAAGAAGCAAATTGCTGGAGAAAAGGGCGTTGTGCTTAAAGTATAAAAATATTAGAAATAAAGGATTAAAACTAAATACTATAAATAACAATATATAAATACGATCATAATACTATATAATAAATAAAATACTTACTTATAATATGATATATTATAGTTTTGAGGTGGTTTTCTCATTTTCTCCGTCACGTTTTGAAACCCTTTATATATTATATCTTAAAACCTTTTACTTCACCCTCATCAACAACCCTACCAAGTACCAAGTCACTTTGTCAATATTTCGATTGTGTAAAACCAACACGAATATACTCGGATTTTCAAGATGCTATCGTACTGTTTTCAGTCTATTATTTCATCTCCCGTGTCGTTAACGACAGCGGTACCACAAAAACCTTATCTCAGACAACCAGAATAAAGTCTACAAAATTATATGTATTAAAAAAGTTTTAAAGCAATACAGAAATTCATCCCCGCTCGATATCTTTGGAAATTTATCATTTATATATCGCCCGGGAACGGAAATAACTTTTGTTCGGTAGCCAAAATCTATATTGGCTGAGGTAAAGTAAAACCTCTGTGCAAATGTTTAACGGGCGTAAGGTCGAAAGTCGCGTATCAAGTTATTTCCAAACACATTAAGTCATCAGGCGGGGAAGCCATGTGGTGCATCGGTATATTAGCCTTATTTGCATTAAATTGTACACGGATTAACCTTTGCCCCTAAAACATTGTCATGCAGCGCTAGTATGAACATAGCCATATAACGCTCTATATAATATGTTAATTACGACCTACTGAAGTAGTGCTCTTAAGGGGATTTTACACGGGTCGACTTCTGTCGTGAGGCAAGTCGCTTGACAAGTCGCGTAGTCAAAATTATGGCTTCCTAAAAAGGTCGTTTTATTCTGTGCAGTAAAAGCACAGAATATTGAAACTAATAATAATTTAATTCAAAACTGTGTCTGTCTCTCTGCATATCGGTCTGTCTGTTAACTTAAACCACACTTAAACCTCTAAACCAAATTTTAATGGGAAAATTTTACAGTTCCCGCACCATAAATTAATTTCTGTACAACGAAGTTGTGACAAACTTATAGTACTATAACACTTGAGTATTGATTCCAGAGGACAAATAAGCTGGACGGTAAAAATTGTCCCATGCAAATCCGACATAAGAAGACGTATTCCAGCCAAAGCGGTTTCTTGTTGGCATTATATCAATGTTGTTTTATTTTCATGAACTTAATAAGCTCATAAATGTACTAGTGCTTTATATTTTCCTGGAAAAGTTTCTTGTAGAAAAGCTCTGAGAAACTATCACCATTTTTTGCTAGTTTGCTATTGTAGCATTACTTATTACCAGCATAAAATATAGACTATTTTAAAATGCTTTCATTGCAAACAAAAGACACATTATAACAAGAACGGCTATTCAACCACAAAGTCTTAATTTCTGTACTACTTATTATACATACAACAAAATATTATTTTGCATATTTGAAACATGTGCCATAGTTGTATCTCTTGTTCCAATAACTCATACACAAAACATAAACTTTCACAGTTGAGTTGCACGTAAACGTTAAAATACGCTTGATCAATGACCCGAGAGGGTTTCTAGTCTTTCTACAACATAATATTTTAGTCTAGAACAGCCTTTCTTAAAGTTGGTGATAACGCCCCCTTGTGGGCGCTGAAGGTCTACAGGGGGGGCGGTGTGGGAGCCAGAAAAAAATGGGGACGTTGTGTAGAGGCTTGGGGGGTGATTTATTTCATCTGGATGCGTTTTAAATTGAAACAAAGGGGGCGCTAAAACATAATTTGTTCTCGAAGTGGGCAGTAGACTAAATAAGTTTGGGAACCCCAGGTCTAGAATATTGTGCACGTTACGCTTAAAATGGCCAGAAAATAATCCGTCCAATTACTTCCAACAAACAACAATTCCGTATACAAAATAATGAAAAAGCAAAAGTTTGTAAATATGTTTGTTTTTTATTTTTTTGCACAAATAAAACTGATTGAATGTTGATAGGCATGTATATGTAGTTTAAGTTTTTATCCCGGAAAGTACAGAGTAACTGTACTAACTAGGTATTACGAGTTACAATACGAAAATGCATTTGAATAGATAATTTTATACCTAGAACTCAGCAGCCAAGGTTTCTATAACTCATATATATTGGCTACACTTGCGTCTTACCTTTTGACGATCATGTAGTTAATCCTTACTCATTATGTCAGGCTAAGGCCTCTTAAGAAAAGCCTGTGCAATACTAAACATCATTATAGTAATTTCCCCGTATGAAGTTCCAGTCAGCAATAAAAGCAGTGAACTAGTGAAGAGCAGTTAAGACGCGCCCAGTTATTTATGTTGGCAATAAGAACGACCGCCTCTACCAATTGCTGCCATTACTCTTAATCGTTATTTTATATGTCACATTATATATTTTAAATTAAATAAATAATTATTGAAGACGTTTACACAATAACTAACAATAAACACAATAACTTACAATAAAAAATGCCGTTTTTTGCATAAATGGAGGCTTCAGGGCCAGAAAAATGATTTAAAATAAAAAAAAATGTGGATTTCATGTGCAGCCATATACATTAGCTAGGTGATGAAGAAGATAAGTTACAAGATTTGTTTAAATTCTAAGGGGAATGTAAATGTCCGTATGTTACAAAATGTTAGTTTAAATCGTGTTTTTCAACTTACGTCTTCAATTGACTGTATTAGCGGGCCACTAAACGAGCAATCTAGGTCTAGGGTTGATATTGAACATCGCGCGCCTTCAATCATGGGCATACCCAGGATTTCAGCTAGGGGGGGGGCAGCTCATACCTTGATAGATAATCGTTCTGGTATATTGAAACAAAAAATCATGACTTTTATTAGTCTGACTGAAAAGATATTTTGTTTCCAACACTTCATTTTGCGCAGTTGAAAATTGACGTTTATTTCTGACTTGATTTGACTTCCAGGGCAGGGATGCAACTGCCCTGAGTTGCCCCCCCTGCCTCTACCTGGGTACGCCCATGCCTTCAATCTAATTGCCTAATAAACTGTTCAATACAATTGAAGCGTGATATTGCTCAAGACAATTGATCGTCTAGGGGCCGGCTTGGCTATTTAATATAATAATAATAATAATATCTATGGACGCTTCACACCACGTCAGTCTGGCCCCGTGCTAAGTACCTGAAGGACTTGTGTTACAGGTACCAGACAACGGAAATATATTTAATACTTTTATACTATACATATATTTAAAATTTTTATTATATCATACACATATTTAATACACATCCATGACCCAGGAACATTGAAAAACTTTTTGTTCCGTCGGCGGGATTCGAACCCGCGACCCCCGGCTTGAGCTGCCACACACTCTTAACCATTCAGCCACAGAGGTCGTCAAAGCTCACTACCAGACTACCAGTCTGCACTACCAGTCGTCACTACCAGAAAGCAAAATATCCAAAATGATTTCACCAACAAAATGACAAAGATAAGATAGCAAAATAAATACGCTGGAAGATGGCTGGAAGCCTACATTGTTTTCTTTAATTGTTTGAAATGCAAATAAAGGTATAATATTATATTATTAAACATATTCGTAAAATATTATGTGCGTATGACAAAAATATATTGCAGTAGCACTTTATTTACAGATTTCTCCCAGCACCTTAAGGCGTCTTTTACGTTAAGCCCTGTTATATATAAGTATGTATGATTACCACCATGATTACGAAGCTGTCACTAACATTCTGACGTTGACAGTCAAGTGTCAACGTCAATGATATGCCCGTCATAATGTTGGCCACGATAGACAAAAATACAGGTGGTATTTATCCAGCATGGGCCAACGTGGCCTGGTCACACAAGATCCGGGACATCCCTCCTTTATAGGCTAAGGCGAACCGCAGGTGGTTTTAGTGGGCCTGGTCACACAAAGTTCGTCAATGTGAAATGTAAACAGTGTAAAATATGATAACATTAACTACATAACACGTTGTGTGGTGTGACCACGTGTTACTGTGTGACTGCAGATCGCCCACACCCGATGTGATAACACGGAACCACGCGGATATTTCCCCATTTTATTATAATAACTACGAAATTGACGTTAGAGTGAAATGATAATGATGATTAAGAATACTCTCAGTAATGTCAGCTTGTGAAGAAAAGAATATCGAAATCGGTTCATCATTTTTTAAACTTCGATGCTACGCACATACTCGTTAGTATTTTCGACACCCTTCTGTTATCTAAAAATATAAAACTCAAAGGTGACTGACTGACATGGTGATCTATCAACGCACAGCCCAAACCACTGGACGGATCGAGCTGAAATTTGGCATGCAGGTAGATGTTATGACGTAGGCATTCGCTAAGAAAGGATTTTGATTAATTCTACCCCCAAGGGGTTAAAATTTAATATTTATAGATAATTTGAAAAATAAAAAGTTATAGATAATTTCAGAAATATTACAAAAACTGAAAGTTACGTAGGTTATCTACGTTATCGACTTATCGGTACCGGACGGTAGGTACTAAAAACATTGTTTCTAGTCAAGCGATAGGTGGCGAAGGCGTGTTGTACATTGTACGTGTAAAAGATTTATATAAGTATACATAACTAACGTAAATATAGAATGTTACGAGACTCCT
Source organism: Polyommatus iphigenia (assembly GCA_963422495.1). Classification (NCBI taxonomy): domain Eukaryota; kingdom Metazoa; phylum Arthropoda; class Insecta; order Lepidoptera; family Lycaenidae; genus Polyommatus; species Polyommatus iphigenia. The sequence goes on along the minus strand of OY730187.1, from coordinate 22,338,237 downwards.
AATCTAGCATGGGCGCCGGTAGAAATAATTGCAGATTTTAGTTTTCTTTCTATTCTTTTCTTTTTACTTTTTACGAACAACAGTGACTGTCTATTTACGTCAACAGAATACATTTAGTGCCGAAATATTACGAACTATCTTTGTACGGCATGGTATTTTGGGTTACAAAATGCTTTTTATTTCAATTATTCCTGTTGATCCCGAGATTCACTTGCACCCCCTGGCACCCCCCGGCGCCCATGTAATCTAGTAACACCCTGGATTAGCCTAGAACCCACTTAATTAAAGTGTTTTGTGTATGAATGTGGTCGCATTACTACTAAATTGAAATCTATTTGCGTTAAATTTATCAGTAAAAATGAAATAACTTTTTCTTTTTTACAGTATTAAAACAAAGATAGCTCTAAATAGTGTTAAAAATAAACAACAAAAAGTGTTTGCAATACAGCACAATACAGTTTCAAAGGGGACAACATTTGAAGCGTTAATAAGAGTATAATAATATTTTCGAAGGCAAACTAAACATTTATGTATTTGTCCCCGTGTCTGTATCTATACTAGTGGTTAAAATATAGTGAATCCCATTTAATAACAACTACAGCATTGAGTGTATCCGAACGGAATGCAACAGCAAATATTTATTCAACTAGAGAGTTCAGACGGTGGATAAATATTGTAACTCTGTTTTGTTAGAAAATATTAATCTGAGATCATTCTGAAATGTCGTTAAAATCGCTTCCAACTAACTTCCACTGTAATTATAACTTTCCCTGTACATTGTGTTTAAATATGAAACTATGAACTCGAGTGTATTTTGCAACATTTATTATGTTTATGAACAATTATTATTATTGACCATACAGTAGTATATTCTGATGCAACTTAATTTTATTAGTAATTGTTGTATCTAGAAATAAAAATGTTATTAAAAATGCGAAAATGTCATTTATCATACACTTTATGAGTAAGTATTTTAAAGCTCATTTTTAATGTATAGATTATGTATGGAATTGACATAAGCGTTCGTCAATATGACGTTGAAGTTCGGTTCGTCTTATGTCAATTCCATACATTTTGATCAGCAATTCTATAAAAAAGCGATAAAGAAAAGATCTTGGCTCACCCCCCAGGAAATAGACAGACACAGTTTCGTATTTAAAATTTTTGTATGAATTTTATATTTAGTTGGTGTTTTATTACTCTAGTAAGACGGTCATGTAAAGGCTGGGAAACTTTACATCCCTATGGGGCGGTATATCAAAGTTACAGGTTTGTGTTTTATTAAGAGTTGTATGCATTTTATCTCTCCCTTCTGTACTTTTATGGTACGTGTTACCATAAAAATACAGAAGGGAGAGATAAAATGCATACAACTCTTAATAAAACACAAACCTGTAACTTTGATATACCGCCCCATAGGGCTATACTATTGATATAAATTATTCCCCATAGATTTCAGAGTTTATGTGAATATATTCTTGGAATACAAATCTGTATAATATTTTTGGATCTACCTTAGGTAACGTTTATGTAAACAAAATGACAGTAAGTACACATTATAATTTGAAGAACTTATAACTCTACCTATTGTAAAACATGTCGTTTGATATTTGGTTAAATTATTTTATACCGATCTAATCACATATGAACATAAATCAAGATTCAGCGGTGTCTTTGCACATTAATAACCGAGTGAGATAGCAATCTATTATGGCGTTATCGAGAGCGAGATAGATGTCCCCCGTGCTCTAGTTAATACGGTGTTCAATATGTCATCGGAAGTAGGCGGCCACAAATCTCACGTGTGCCGTGCCAGCACAACATTTCACATATTTTAAGTTTGTTGAAAAATTTAACAAGTCGATACTTTTTATTGTCGAAGTTACGTAAGACGCCGCATGAAAACTTCCTGAATGGTAAGAAGTTAAGACGGCGGATACATCTTTTATTTAAATGGCCATAACCTTTTTTTGAAGTGTGAAGTGGACGTAAAATAACAGTCAGAATTTTCAAATGCAGCCTTTTCACGGTCCCATCAGATTTCCATCTCATGATGGACCAATGCAAGCAACGCGTTAACTGTGTGAAAGTTGTAACATAAAATCTTGAGTAAGTTTTTCGTTACAATTATTCACAATGACCTACACATAATTTATGCTCGCTTCTTTTTGATCAAACTATAGTTTATAAACAAGTGACATCCATTTTATTTCAGTCAATCCATACTAATATTATTATAAATGCAAAAGTGTGTCTGTGTGTTATTTCTTCACGCCCAAACCGCAAAACCGATTTTGCTGAAATTTGGCATAGAGATAGAAGTACCGGGAAAGGACATAGGATAGTTTTTATCCCGGAATAATGTACGGTTCTCACGCGATAAACTTATTTTGGCGTAACGAAGTTGCGGGCGTCATCTAGTATTATTATAAATGCAAAAGTGTGTCTGTGTGTCTGTTTGTTACCTCTTCACGCCCAAACCGGTAAACTGATTTTGCTGACATTGGGTATGGAGATACTTTGAGTCCCGGGAAAGGACATAGGATACTTTTTATCCCGAAAAATATACGGTTCCCACGCTATAAATGAATTTAGGCGCAACGTAGTTGCGGGCACCGACTAGCAAAAGCTAAGTGTTTCCACGTTACAACACGTGTTTAAAATTTAATTTTACAACACGGTCACATTAACTTGACGCATCGCTGGAATGCAATAACATGCAAGCTCCGTAGTGACGTCATCAAACCGTGCGTCTAGTTAATTTGACCGTGTTATAAATCATATAGTGTCGTAACGCAATCGCTTTTACTCGTGACTAATAAATGATCACCGTAAAAGTGAGATGGACAATGCGACGCGGCTGCAGCACAGACCAGTGATTAGACTAATGAGCGCTGATTAACGACTCATTGGGAATGAGTTTTCCGATGACGTGATGACTGTGTATATGAGTTATCATTTTGTATTACCTCTCTAAAATACTCGTAGCAAACTGTGACGTCACAGATCTACGATCTCTATTTTCAATTTCAATATAATGTTGTTATTATTTGAAAATAAAATCGGCCAAGTGCGAGTCGGACATGCACACGAATGGTTAACCATACCGTTATAGAGCAAAAATAGGCCAAAAATTGTATTTATTTCTTTATTTTATTTTAATCATAATTTTAATTATTAAAGTACACATATATAACTAAGGACTTTGTGAAAATATCAAGTGCCTACCTATTGCCATTATTGATTACGAGCAAAGGAAGCCATTTTTTTTTTTCATTTTCATTTTCATAATCTTCAGTGTTTTCAGTATTCCTAAATCAGTTAATTCTTAAGTATTCAAAGCCATAAACTTGCAATTTTCTATTCCCAATTTAGCTCATAAAGACGCTGCGAATGACGTAACTGCAAAACGACGACATTAATAATAGCGGCGTCTAGACATCAGACATCAACCCTAATAGTATTCAACGCATCTTATAATATACAAAGTACATCAGTATAGTGCAATTAAGAAGACTATTGTTAATATCAAGTTAAGAATTCATGAAAAATTGTTTTTTGTTTATTTTTATTTTTTATTAATGATTGACTTAAAGTTCGTAGAAATAAAAAACAATCATTAGAGATACAGAGCTTGAGTAACGAATGCATGGAAGTAAAAAGTTATATTTACTAATGGAAACTTTAAACTGGATACAATTTTTTATCAAAACAAACTTTCAGTCTCTCCCGCCATGACTGTTTAGCAAGCGAGTTAGTAATGATGAATTATAGCTAACAACACTCTCAATAGTGTCATCTTTCAAACAATAAAAGTAGTTCAAAATCTTCGTATCGTTTGGAAGTTATGATTGCACTGACAGATAAAGTTACAAATATATACAATATACCACAGATATGTGAACCTTGTCATATTATAACTAAGAAGGTTTTACTTTACCTCAAGATGTCACAAGACTAAATTTTACGTGGTAAACTCTAGAACAAAATGAATTCGAGCAGTACATACTTTAAAGCAGGGCTTCCCAAGCTTATTTTGTCTACTGCCCACTTTGAGAACAAATAATGTTTTAGGGCCCCCCTTGTTTCAATTTAAAATGCATTCAGACAAAATAAATCACCCCCCAAGCCTCTACACAACGCCCCCATTTTTTCCTGGGTCCCACACCGCCTCTCTTTAGACCTTCAACGCCCACAAGGGGCATTATCGCGCACTTTGGGAAAGACTGCTTTAAAGCAATATAGTACAGTCCTAATTCACGAAACTGTACTAAAATACGGCGTGCTCACGAAACTTTGACACAAATTAAGAAAAGTTGGAGAAAATTCCAAGATTATACGACCAACAAAGGTCTGACGCGATAGTTACAGAATGCCTCCCCCGACTATAAAATAGTTTTGAAATTGAACACATGTGTGGATGACGTGGGTAACTAACATTTTACAACATAAGAGCAAATACTCATTTTTTCACTTACAATTTGAACTTATAACTTACCTATTTCATCATCTAGCTATAATTATCTAGGCATAGAATCCACATTTTTTATTTTAAATCTTCTTCCCGATCCTAAAGTCTTCATTTATACAAAGAAACGTCAGTTTTTAAATATTTAGTTACCAACTTCAACCATTCATGTCTTAAATTTCATACGCTACGGCGCTACGGCGCTACGTCACGCTGCTACGAGACTACGTGCTACGAGTTTTTATTGCTTAGGAATTTTATTGAAACCTCAGAAGAAGTAATTGAAACATACTTACGAAATTGTTTATATACATTCCTGAAATATTTTAAAATTTTATAACGGTACTAGCTTACCCGGTAAATGTTGTTTTGCCATACATATTATTTCTAGTATCAATGTAAAAAGTATATAAAATCCTATTTTCAGGCCTAACGAATGTAAATATAATTATACAATTGGAGGAAATCGCGCACAAATATTGTGACACGAGAATTTTATATATTAGAAGTTCTGGTAGTATTTCGGGAAAATAGAGAAGATAGTATCAGAGAAGTTTATTCGTAGGTAGCCCGACCAATTGATGAAGGTTCGTAGCAGCATGAGTGCTACGAAACTGCTACGTGCTGCGAGTTTTTATTGCTTATTCAATTTTATTGAAATTGAAGACAAGAATATCACGAAATAGTTTGTGTGAATCTTGAAATATTTTAAATTTTTACAACCAGAAGTTACCGTTGTTAAATTTTAAATATTTCGAGAAAAATCGAAATCGAATCTGAGATGTTTATTTATTAGTAGATGGTGGAGTTTTGTAATTTGGTTGAAAGATTATGATTTATGACTAACATTACACTATTTAATGTTAGTCACAATCTTTCAATCAAATGAAGCCCGACCAAGTTAGGTAGGTCAACCATCTGCTATAAATCAATTTTTTTGATGAAACTGTCTTGAAATTTAATTTTACAACGGTAACTTTTGGATTTCGAGAAAAATCGAAAAATTACATGTCAGATTGTGTGACACGACACGAGACTCTGCAGTGTTAGGTAGCAGTGACATTTATTATTGTGATACGGAGCGCTGTAAAATGTGAGGAATTTTGAGATTTGCTTTGATTTACGACGTGGTATGAACTTTGTTTCGGGTTATAAAAATATCGTATTTAACAGACGTATATATATATTATTATATATTTTTATATTCCTTTATTTATTTTTTATATAAAAGTCCCTCATAAAAGTGACACAGGATATAGCACGACATTATGGCATAACAACAAAACCATTCTACTATCCTTTTCTTCGTACTTTAAACACCATAAAAACTTCAGCCATCTGTCTTTTTTCTCCAGTTTATTCATTGTAAAACTTCTACATCTTTCTATTTAGACTCGCCTTTACATAATATGAGTTATTTTATGCAAATCCCTCATGCGAGTGACACCGCGGATATAGCACGACAATATAGCATAACAACAAAACCATTCTAAGATTCACCGTAGAAACTACAACAACTGCCTATAATTTTGCCTTATCGTCTTTTTTCTTCTGTTTCAACTACAAGAACATTCTTTCTAGACTCGCCTTAACATGTGAGCTATTATGCAAATCCCTCATGCGAGTGACACTGGATATAGCACGACACTATGGCATAACAACAAAACCATTGTAAGATCTTTTTCTACATTCACCGTAGAAACTACAATAACTTCCTATAATTTTGACTTACCGTCTTTTTTCTTCAGTTTCAACTACATGAACATTTTCTAGACTCGCCTTAAGAGGGCGACTAACCCAAAAAATTAAACATCGTCCTTCTCTCACTCACGTCCGTCTTTCATATGCCAGGTGAAAAAGGACGACGCGGATTCATCGCAAAATTAGTTTTTTCTCAATAACTCGATAACTATACAACATTTTAAAAATCCACTAGGTCGGTTTCTCAATGATAGAACTTTATACAATGTGTTAAAATATTAACTTAGTTCAATGCACATTGGTTATGGCAATAAATGAAAAATTCGTGAAAATAAGATGCATTTTTGTGATTTTTTTTTCTATCGAGAAATTGTAAGATATTGTGTCTTTGCTTAGACTGAATTCTTGTAAATATAATGTAGTATCTAATTTTACAAACTGAAACAATTCGGGGCTTATTTTCAAGTATAAAAATGAATTATAACATTGAAAATTTTTGGTTAGTCGCCCCCTTAACATGTGAGCTATTATGCAAATCCCTCATGCGAGTGACACTGGATATAGCACGACACTATGGCACAGATCTGGCGCTGGCGGCCGCTGCCGGCGACGGCTTGTCGCGACCGTCTTATCTCCGATGAGCTACATTTGACATGCTAATCAACTCTAAATATATGAGCTTATGATCAGCTGTTACACAGGAACTATGTATTTCTAAGCAACATGTTGTTAACTTCGTTGCAGTGTAATTAGTTTATGTTGAAGCCGTATAACATTATAATTTAGATATTAACCCATCATTCTCCAAGCGGCAGCCGGCTGCCGCATAACAATTGAAAATATATTGTGTCTGCAATACCCACGATGGAGGTGTTAAAACTATGTTATGTTCTTTTCGGGAATCAAAGTATCTTTATAGTTTATACCAACTCATCAAAATCGGTTCAGCTGTTTGCATTAAGAGGTAACAAACACATCTGCGTGTACAATATTAGTATTAAGCTATGAATAATTAGTTTTTATTATTCGTAGGTATTGAGGGATTTGTACCACATTTACGCTAAAACTCTCAGTTTTGACGCAAAGGTTCATTAAATTCTATTCCGCAATACAGCAAAAAAGATATGAATTAGTTACTTCTTGTAACAACTACAAAACTTCCCATTTTCCATACTGATTACTGACCCCTTAAGTACAATATTATGTTTATGTGACATTTCAGTTACAAATATGTATAAGATTGTTATAAAAGTGAAATCACATAGTTGGAAGGGTTAGTGTCTGTATCGAGTCCCGAAGGGCGGCGAAGGGTCTTCAGTAGGGCGGTCCAGTCGGATTTATGCTAAACACGCCTCAATACCGAATTGAATATGAATTGAGATATGAATCCAAACTTTCGAGTGGTTTTGTTGTTACTGATTTTTGTTGTTAAGTTAGTGAATTCATATTATCAATATGCGTATACCGTATTTTTGAAAATTTTGATGTATTTTTATTAGTGAAAGCGACTAAACAATTAAAAAACTTTAAGTACCTACATTCCTTTTGCCAATAGACAAATGGACTTTTGTTAGAATTAAATATGAGCTAATGAAGTTTTACTCAAGATGTATATTGTACTTAACGAGTTTTCGTTGGTTTGCTTATTACTGTTTCTGTTTTATATATTACTAGCTTACCCGGCAAACGTTGTTTTGCCATATAAATAATTTTTGGTATGAAAAATAGATGTTGGCCGATTCTCAGACCTACTCAATATGCTCACAAAATTTCATGAGAATCGATCAAGCCGTTTCGGAGGAGTACGGGAGCGAACATTGTGACACGAGAATTTTATATATAAGATTTACTTACTAATCTTTTCACAATAAATAAATAATGTTTAGGAAATTTTACAGCAATTAGGATGTTGTAATAATACTCAGCACTAAAAGTCACTACTCGCTTGAGAGCTTTAGAAAAGCTTTAGCCACGTGAATAAACAACAAGTAAACTTCAATTTCTCTAAGTATCCATCAAATATTCAGGTAATCGATTACAGTAATTCAATGATAAGTACCAACGTTAAACGTGTCACAAAAAAAACATGATGTTAATATTATCCAAGATATGCATCAATACCGATCGCCAAAAAATCAGTTAAATCCTAGCTGAAAATTACAAAACTTCCGGTATATAATACTCGTAAGCATACACAAATCAACTAATTAAATAAAGAAAACAAAAGACAAAATAACTCTAAAAGATTAAAAAATAATGGTTAAACGTGAAAAGATCTCCGTGTAACGTAATAGCTGAAACATCGTGTGATTGACGACGACGGCTGAAAGCTTGAAAGCTTATCGACTCAGATAACTCCGGCCAATATTGCGTGACGAGCTAACGGGGTAGCGGCTCAATGGATGCCGTGCCCTGCACGTTGTTATAGTAATGTATCGATTGTGGTATACTTACATTCAGTACTTATAACCTTGATACTTATCTCGAATCGGAGGTCGGCGGTTCGTTACTTTAGATCCTCCGTCGATGTTTATAGAGACGGAGCCGTACAGGAGCGCTACGGGGGAGGCGTGAATCTGACGCGAGATGAATCTCGTTCCTCTAATGCATCGGTAATTAATTACATTATATAACGGCCCATCGGGATCCGAGCTGCCGATACCGAGAATTTTAATTACGGGCCCGATATTACTCAATATCGGGGGGACGGAGCAGCATCGCTCGGGAGGCGCGTGGCGGTGCTCAGCACGCGTAGGCCGTGTAGGTGCGATCTCGGGGTCCGGCGAAAACATTTTTATCGACCCCGAGACGGCGTCTTCGTCGAGCCGCGAGATGCGAGGGGCCGCTCACCTGAGCAGCCGCGCGAGTCCTCTCCGCCCACTCGTGGCGGTGGCGCTGGTGGATCGCTCACGGAACGTCCGCATACCTCGCACTCTCATGCCGTACCATCATAATACACCACAACGCGGGCGATCGCTCGCGCGTCGCATAGTCGACGCCGGTCGTGCGGCCGGGAGCGCGGCACCGCGCGGCACTACTGCCCGCTGCCTCCGCCGCGGCCCCGCCCGCGCACGCGCGTCCCCCCCGCACCCCCCGCACCCCTCCTCGCATCTCGCTTCTACCCACTTTGATATTATCAATAAAATTATTGTTCGACATGAACTTATCCGATAGCTGCAATCTGTCAAGCGGCACCGATGGCAGTGTGCGTCTTCGTCCAGATTAATTAGGCGAGCGCTGTTTTTTACGTCGTGGCCGTGGAAGAGCCTTCCGGCGAGTCCTCGCATCGGGCGCGCTGTCGCAAATAGAATTTCAGGCACGCGTCCAAAAATATTTCGGAAGTCAAGAAGGTGCACAAATATTTTGCGAATTAGAACCGTTCACAAATCACTGAGTTTACTCGCTGCGCTTGCAAAAATTTACTTCAAATTAATTTCTGCAAAATTTTCTTGGCATTCCCTTTGATAATTTAAATTAAATGTAGGAGCGTGATCTAGTTATTTTCTTATCCTACTCGGGTACTTAAAATTTCTCCTAAGTGACAGTTGGTTAATTAAGAAGATACTTTTTGGTTCATTAATTTTGTTTATTTGTTTAATTATCTTAAGATGTTTTTACCTTAAACTTTTATAAGGCTGTTTTATAATACGATAAACAAGGAAAAACATATATATAGTATACAAAGTATACATAAGAATAATTATTGTGTTTTAATTACTACAACGTTCCAACATTTCTCATAGGAAAGTAAGTATATAAGTCGAAGCAAATCCATTGTATAATGAAAAATATAATAATATTATACTGATGGGGTACTAGTGTATGTGTGTATGTGTGTCCAGGGCTTGAGTTCACGCTGGCCTCTTGCCAGGCGCTAATCGTCACGCAGCTATACATTCAATCGGGGGGCCACTCCAAATCATAATAAGTATTGTAATTTATTTTGTTCAATCATTACCGAATTGCCAATCAGTATAGGACGTGATCGTAATAACTAATAACATTTCGTTTCATCTCGTTATATTATATGGAAATAGTTACAATTATATAGTCTGATTGAAATCTCGTGCTTTTTTCCGTTTTTGTACACTTTTGTATATCGCGACACTGTTCATGATCATAATCACAAAGCAACAATATTTTTTACCGTTAAAGTTATTAATTTATACTTTTTTGTACTTTAACCTCTTACCTACCATGTACCTAGGTATTATGAAATATTCGCTCTTATTGTAGCACCTCCATCGCGGGTATCGCAGACAATAGATTTTCAATTGTTATGCGGCAGCCGGTTGCCGCTTGGGGATTGATGAGTTAAGAGGGCGACCTATGACAAAAAAAAAACGGTTTTCACCCGCGCACTTCATACCCCCCGCACTCGCCCAACGCATTCAAAATGTCACCGCGGCTATACTTATTTTTATGTAATTATCTCGTATCTACTTTTTGTACGAACGTAGTATAACCAAATATATCGGATAAAATTTTGAGAAGTTCGAGTCACATTTTCCATCTGTACTCTGAGAATAATCGAATAGGCTTTGACACTACTGGATCGATTCTGGTTAGAATTCCTAAGCTGTAGTTGTTACAAAAATATTATAACTTTATTTAACACCTTCACTGCGGCAAGTAAAATCTTAAACCTTCGTCTGGTGCGGCGGCGGGCCAAAGTGTGCCCCCAATGATTTTTCCGCCAGCGCGGGGCATGGGCGTAGCCAGGATTCGATATAGGGAGGGGCCATAGGTCTTGTGGGGGGGGGGGCTAGATTGAGAAAATCCTATCCGTATAATCCGGAACTAGTTGGCCGCGCCGGTAACGTATGTGAGCGGTGGGATGGAGAGGCGGGGGCGCTTGATTTTTAACAGTTCTGGCTAGTTTAGACAAAACGCACAAGAGATTGCAATAGCAAGATAAGTCCGCCGATAAAAAAGGCAATCCAAGGAAATAATATTTAAAGTGCATAGGTTTTTAAAAAACGGAAAGCCGATGTCAATAATTTAGAATATAAAACTGATCAATTGTCTTTAATTTATTCTTTTCAATCATTAAATTATATTATTGTTCACGATATCGCGAAATTGGTCGTCACTGTCTAAACTCTAATCTCATGTGCGTTGCGAGCAGCAAGCAACCCGCCCCCTCACCCCTGTCCCTACCTAAGGCGCGGCCAACTATTTCCGCGCGGACTATAAACTTCGAATTCGTAACTTTTAACATATTAAATGAGAATCTCACAATAGAACAGTAAATAGAACAAAATATGAGTAAGCGAACTGGGATTGAATGCCTCCCCTCTCACCACTTAACTCTTGAGCTTTTTAGCGACCGATCGCTCTTCTAGGGGGGGGCAGCTGCCCCCCCCTGCCCGTACCTCGCTACGCCCATGGTGCGGGGTAGGCCTTTCTCGAGCCACCAGCACGAGGTTATTTTTTTTACGGGCTTTGGCCCACCACACATTCCCACCACTGTATCTCCTGTGTCGCCAGGATCGACAGCGGCATCCAACCACGAAAACCCTTTGATATGATCTCAGGGAGCCCGAGGGACATGCTAATACTGTCTTGGGACCCGCAACGAAATTAATCAGAAGAAAATAGGAGGAGTAGGAAGATTCCAATTTCCCTCCCCATAAAAGCGGGAGACAGCACAAAGTTGCAATGACCGAAAGTCAAAGAACTTAAGGGGGAGCACCACGGAAATAAGGTTAATAATTGTGACTCCTAAGCTAAAGCTAAATTAATATTGGAGTTTATTGTGTTTGACTGTTGCCAATAATAATTGTGGCAAAAACGCTTGAAGGCACGGAAGTTCCTAGCGCTGTCCACGAGATCACCGTAGTATGCTACTCCAGATGTACAGAATAGGTTGTTTAGCATAGTAGTTCTTTCGTCCTGCCAGAGACTGCACTCCCAGAGAACATGATGCGCGGTTTGTTCAAACATGTTGCCTTCGGTCGAGCACTCGCACATGGGTGATGCTACTAGTTTAAATCCGTAAAGTTTGGCCTTAAAATTTCCATGACCGGTCAGGAATTGAGAAACGCAGTGATCAATATCCATCCAATGTTTGGATAGCCGTTCACGAATATTAGGGAAAAAATTATAAAGGTGTCGCCCTTTGGTGGAACAGTCCCATCGTGACTGCCATTCGGAGATTAGGCTTTGCACAGAGTTTTCTAAAGGTTCAAACAGTCTTGCTATTTTAATTTTATCGCGAGCGCTTAAAAAGAACGGGTTGTCAATGTTTTTTTTATGATAGTGAATTGTCGCACGACGCTGAATCTCAAGGTCAACGGGTAAAACTCCGGCTAACACAGGTAAGGCTTCGGTGCTTGTGGTCCTGTAAGCTTTGCATAAGAATATAAGAGCAAGACGTTGGCTTTGTAGCAACTTGCGACGAGCCGCGCCGATTGTTGCTCTGTCGGCCCACACGGGAGCCCCGTAGCAAATGCTGCCTAGGTAAGTAGCAGTGTAAATTAATTTTAGGGTTTTGAAGGAGAGGCCCCATGTCGACGTAATTATTTTGGTAAAGGAGTAAAAATTGCGCTTCGCTTTCTCACCGGTTTGAATTATATGTTCTAAAAATGAAAATTTATTTTCCAAGTAAAAACCAAGATAACAGAGTGACTGTTTGCGTTTAACGTTAATATTGTCAAGTTTAATGCTAGGGGAAGATATAAGGGACCCTTTTAAAAGAATTTGGTAAGTTTTATGCGCGACGAATTTCAGGCGATTACGTTTACCCCAGCTCGATATTAAATTAAGACTATCATTGGCTTTAGATTCAATTTCGGAACGTGAATTTGCATGAACGATGAGAAAACCGTCATCGGCGTAGCCAACTAGTACGCATAGCGGTGGTAGGGGAAGACTTAATAAATCATCAAATCCGAAATTCCATAGTTTCGGCGAGATAACAGAGCCCTGAGGGCAGCCGCATGTTAAATCTTTGGCGTGTGTACAATGGCCAAGTCGAAGCTTAGTTTGACCGTTAAAAAAATAAGAACGTATTATGGCATAAATATTAGAGTAGCAACCTCGATTTTTTAGTTTTAATAATAACATCGGCCACCAAGCATGATCGAACGCGCCGGAGATATCTAATGAAATGGCGACCACGTATTTAGATTCCGAAAGATTTACTATTTTTCTAACTTCCATAGCCGCGTCAACAGTCGATTTCCCGGCGGTGAAACCGAACTGATGACTATGAAATTTAGGGCCACCGGGTAGCAGGCGAGGTACGATGAGACGTTCTAGTAATTTACCTAAGCAAGGCAGTAACGTTATCGGATGGTAAGATTTTGGGTCGTCAGGAGGTTTGTTTCCCGCTTTAGGTATTAATTTTAAGCAACCGGTGCGCCAAATTTTTGGAAATATACCTTCTGCGATACATCTGTTGTAAACATGTAGAATCGATGAACTGGCCGCTAAGCACGCTTGTTTTATCATAATATTCGATATTTTATCCTCGCCCGCAGATTTTTTTATAGGCAAAAGGTTTACTATTTTACTAAACTCCTCCGAAGTTGGTAAATCTGAGGCCGGTGTATGTATGGGGTCTAGCATTCTACTCCTAATGTCGCGGTGGTGTTCATCATCCAAGGAGGGCTCGTCGTCTGGGATGAGAACGTTTAGATATGCCTTCGCCGTTTCGTCTAAGCTACAAGTGTAAGAGTTGTTAATTTTAATATTTGAGAAAAAGCTTGGCTCATTACTACTACCGGGTTTAAGCTCGTGGTATAAAGAGGACCAGGGGCCCTCTTTATCCAGTCTATTCGCGGCATTCTTCAACATGTTATTTTTCGCTAACGTAACGGCGGCGCGATAGCGTGACCTTGAAATGCGTAGGTTATTCAAACTAATTATGTAATTATAATTCGAACGATCGTGGCCAGATTTACGAAGATTATTGATTTTGCGCCTGGCCCTTCTAAATTCCCGACGAAGATTAAGAAGGTTACTGTTTCACCATTTACAGTTGTGATCTTTTTTAAGAGGTCTACGACCCAAGGCTACATCGGCACAGTAAACAAATGTGTTTGTCATAATTTCCGCGCACTCATCGACGTTTAAATCCGGCCGAGTGAAGTCTCCGGCATGAGCGGTAATGAGGGAGCGGAATAAATTCCAATCGCCGTTCTTTACGTTGTATTTATAGTCATTAGAATTGACTACGGTATCACTCGGGACCGCACGAGAAAACTCGTACACCAATAAGCGGTGATCACTACATGACGCATCAGGTAGGACACGCCAATGCCTAATCTGGACGTACGCGCTGGATAGCGTGACGTCAATCGACGATTCGCCCGTTGGGCTACTATAGGTAGGTGGTGCATCGGGGATGTTGTGAATTTGGAGGTTAAACTCCGCAATAAAGTCTTCTACAGCGGTACGACGGTCGCGGTCAGTGTACCTAAGCTGGCCGTGCCATAAGGGCGAGGATGCATTGACGTCGGCGCCAATAATAATTTTATCACCCGCAAGAGATTGTAATACGCGGCGGAGTTGATGTAAATGTGGGCCTACGGTATCCGCGTACTGAAAGTAGCAGCTTACAACGTATAGTCTAAACTGAGGACACGATACCTCGGCTACCGCACAATGTGACGTCGAAAGGTTAGTTAAGGCCGTGACTGAAAATCTAGACTGAGGTGTGTATATACCCGCGCGAGCTAAGTTATTAATTTGTATCATTTTCGACCGAAACGACGCGAGTTGATATTGTTCTTGAACAAGCACGAGGTTAGACTAAATTACTATAACTTTGCGAAAACATAATGTAGGTGTACAGTTTTTGGACTTTGAACCCAACTACTTTAGATTTGATTCGCCCCGGAATCTGCCAAACAGGAAATGAGACATAAACCACGGAAAGTGGCGGGCCGATATCGACCCGAACCGCACTAGAAAGTATTTTTAGTAGAGATGGGAAAGACAAAAATAAAGGGATATCGAAAATATATATTTTTATTTGTATATTTAAATTCCTGTCTTTAAAACACAAAGCCCGTTTTTGTTTGCACATTCTGCAGTATGTTTTATTTTTATTTTTAATTTCTTTTTTGATTCGACACTCCTCATGGTTTCTCCCAGTTTTTCATATCACCCTGCATAATTTCGCCGTTTAACGCTCATCTCAAGGACATGATTTTTTGTTTTCTGCTATCGTGCGTTGTTAATTTTATAAAATGAATAATTATTGTATTTTAAAAAGATAAAACCGACTTCAAAATCGTACGTAATTGGGAATCAAAATTACCTATTTTAAACACTACTGAACCGATTTTGATGAACAGTATTCCCGAAGTTAAATAGTACCCAGTACAAAAAAAGAATTACTTTAATCGGACTAGTAGTTCCGAAGATGTGCGAACACAAACATAAAAACATACATTGTAGTGTTTCTACAGATAGATAGGGATGGGATGTAACAACCAAACCCAACGAGTGCTGTTCTTACACTGATTTATTAAATAAAATGTAACAACGTTAATGAATGCAATTTGCTGACACAACAGTTAACCTAATACATAATTATTGTACTTTGTACATCCTGGGACTCAGAGAAAAGGATGCTGTATGATGTAAAGCACTAAAACTTAATATCCACACGTAACTTAATGTCACTAAAATGTTTGTTCTAAATCACTTTATGTCACAGTTAAAATTAATAATAGCTTATTTCACTTTCACTTATTTTTGGAACCGACAGTCGCACAGATTTTTTACACTTGCCACTTGTTTTCACACATGACTGCGTACTGGTGTTCGGAGGAACCACCCCCGATGATGATGATGACGGTTGCTTTGTAGGCAGCTGCGAGAGTTCCACGTTAGTGGCCTCCACCGCCCACAGAACCACCGGGGCAGAGACAGCTGGGGACACTCGAAGCTGTTGTTGGCTCGTCTTACGAACACGACGAACGACGTAAATGCACCCCACTAATATCAGCAGTGTCAGCGTGGCGTAGATAGCAGTATAGTGATGTACATCGTGTACACTGACGGGAGAGTAAACCACATCAGCTTCCTTTTTGATGTTGTCCAATTGCATCTTCATCTGATCCCAAGTATGACTGTGATTGTCCGGTATGAAACTTTCAGGTAGTGTAGAATTCAGAATATGGTTGAGGACAGAAAATTCTGGTACTGGAGCTATGTCAGGCTTTGTAGATAATTTCGTAAGATAATTAGTGTGTCCGTAAATTGTTACAGATTTACTCTTTAAAACACATCCGACGCTATGTCCATGAGTCCGTTTCCTTGTAAGGTAATCATTTCTATTGTGTCCGAGCCGAAAAGTCGCGCTTGGCAATTTTCGCAGCACGAGAACAACCACCTGTTATTAGCAAGTAATTTGATCCACCGCTCTTCGCACTTAATTGTTTTAGTTGTACATAATGTTTTATTGTTTGTATGTAGATTACAGAAAGAATGATTAATTTGTTGCTCATAAATTGGTCTATCGAAGGCACACAAAACTTTTCCTGAGGATAAATGCATACAAAAATGAGTATCTTCTTCTGTTAGTAAAATAAATATTTCCTTTTGTAAATTAAAAGCTATGTAAGGTGTAAATGTTTCAAAAATAAGATTACTATCCAAAGGTAAACTGTATATTTTGTCTAATTCGAATGATTCCTTAGCAATTAAAGGTATTTTTATCTCTATGACTAGGAATGATCTTCCGACTTTTGAGTTAACTTTCATGACCTTGTATAATTCCTGTAAGTCTTCTTCACTAATAGGCAAAGTTAGGTCTCCTCTTAATTGATTCGAAATTATGTGCATCTGTTCTTGTAGCTGTTCTGAGGGCATTAAATGTGCGTCCAAGTGTCCATGAGATAAATCAGTTACTGTATCGACTAAATTATCTTGTATACGTCGAAGATTCGATACTAAAATCTGTGCCGACAAAATTGATGATATAGTATTAAGTTGATGTTCACTGTCCGACTGTACTCGATTTAAAATATTTGTAAAGTTTTGTAAATGTGACTGTACCATGCTGAATTGCTTATACATAATATCTTCATTTCTGCGTAATATGTTCGACTGTGCCTCAATAATGCTAGTTTGATTTTTTAGAAGGCTTCGTAAGTGATTAGAATCGTACGAAATCTTCTCTATGTCCTTTTCATATTGCTTCACAAACCTGTCGTTGAGAACTCAGAATTAATTATGCCTCTCTTCTGTCGTTTGTAAGCTTTATATTGCAGCAATACATTATAATGTTGAAGTTCCGATAGTTCATGGTATACTGCGGTGAAAGTTGCGAAGTATCTTTCTGTATATGTTTTACGTACTTCTGTAAATATGAAAGACTCGTCCAATACGTTGAAATATTATAGTAAACAACTAATTTCCACTCATCCCTGATTAAGTTAATATCGAACTGTTTGTCGAAATACAGGCTTTGACTCGAGTTGAAATTAGATATATTATAGGTTCCCTGTGTGGGTGCAATTGTAAATAAAAACATAAAAAGTAAAGTAAATATAAAATTACATAAATTATTTCTTCGAGGTCGACGTCTAGATGGCGGGAGCTGGTCTGTCTGGCTTTCTGGTTGTACCCTGCTCGTTGTTCCAGGGTTAACGGCATGTCGATCATGATCACTAGAGCTGCTGTTCACCTGTACGGTATCGCTCTCCTTGACTGGAAGCCGTGAAAGTTTTAAAATTGGCCTTTTCAATATACCATTCTTGGTTTTAACCGATACCACTCTCACGTACCCATCCTTGCCTGGATATACCTCGGTTATCCTGCCTAAAGCCCATTTCCCGGGAGGTAAATTGTCTTCCTTCACCAGAACTATGTCATCCACTTCAAAGTTCCTCGATGGACTCTGCCATTTGGATCGCATTTGGAGCTGTTGAAGGTACTCCGAAGACCACTTCTTCCAAAAGTTCCTGTTCATGGCTAGGACCATGTGCCATCTGGTGTTAAGATTAAGATGTTCCGGTTCAGTCTGTGGACGAGACAGCAAAGGTCCCCCTACTAGGAAATGTCCAGGGGTCAGGTAATCATCATTAGGATTCTCCGTCAACGCAACCAATGGTCGTGAATTGAGGCAGGCCTCTATCTGCTGTAGCAGGGTGTTAAATTCTTCATAGGTAAGTCGCTGCTCGCCTATCACTCGTCGAAGATGATATTTGAGAGATTTGACGGCGGCCTCCTACAGACCTCCTGCAGATGGAAATGACGGTGCGTTGAAAGTCCACTTGATATTGTAGCTGGTTATGTTCGCGAAAAAAATCCTGTCAATTGTGGCTAAAATCTCTTTGTACTCCTTAGTCAGCAATCTGTTAGCGCCTTTAAAATTTGTCCCATTGTCACTGTACATATGACTCGGGGTGCCTCGACGGGCACGAAACCGACGAAAGGCTGCAAGGAATCCAGGGGTGCTGAGGTCGGACACGAGCTCTAAGTGAACGGCCTTGGTCAATAAGCATACAAACACGGCTACGTATCCTTTCGTTGTCCTTATCCCACGCCCCTTTTGTGCTTTGATGTCAAAATATCCTGTAAAGTCCACACCTGTATGGCTAAATGGACGCGAAGGAGTTACGCGTGGTTCGGGTAGATCTGCCATGATCTGTTGATGATTCTGGTGGCTGTAACGCCTGCACCTAACGCACTTACGTAACTCTCTTTTAACAGTGCGGAGCCCGCTAAGTATCCAGTATTTGTATCTTATGTGTGATAAGGTAAGTCTGGGTCCGCCATGTAAAGTTAAAGTATGAGCTTGCTGTATGATTAGTTCTGTGAGACGACTATGATTCGATAAAATAATTGGATTTTTTGCACAACCTTCTAAATGCGACTTGTTAAGTCTCCCACCGACTCTCAGTAATCCGTCATCCTTACTAATAAACGGATTTAAACATAATATTTTACTTTTCCTAGGTAATTTTCTATTCTGTAAAATACAATTAAATTCTTCCTTAAATTCTATCGATTGTACAGCTCTAATTATAATACAATATGCGTTTTCCATTTCAACAGCTGAAAAATAATTCTGATGTGGCACATTCTGCTTGTTGCGAAGCCACAGGATGTAACGTGATAGCCATGCCACTGTTGTTGCGACACGTGCCAATGAACTGTATTCATTCAATAATTGTAATATTAAAGTCTTATGTTTTATAATTGTAGTCGATAAAGTCGCGTTCACACTAGGCTTAATTTCGTCGATACATGTTGTTGTATTTGAAACGTTTTTAATTGAACTAATATCTAAGTTGTTGAGCCATTCTGGGCCCCACCATAACGAATGGGATTCTAGTTACGAAACTGTCAATCCTCTTGTAGCACAGTCTGCTGCATTGAGTTCTGTGCTTACATGATGCCAACGTGAAGGTTCGACGATTTCAATAATCTTTTGCACTCTGGTGGATACAAATTTTTGCCATCTGTTAATGTCACCTTGAATCCAAGCCAATGCAATCATAGAATCACTCCAGCAATGTACCTCATATTGACTGTCTGTCATTGTAGCCAAGACCTTATCTAAAAGATTAGCCAAAAGATGTGCGCTACATAGTTCAAGCTTAGGTAGAGTTAATTTGTTCTTCAAAGGAGCGAGTTTTGTTTTCGCCGTAAGTAACCTCGTTGTGCACACGCCTTTACTGTTTGTAGTGGTAATGTACACCACGCTTGCGTAAGCCTTTTCCGAGGCGTCGCAAAAACCATGTATAATGTATTTATGAGTATCACCTAAGTATCTCGGTAATTCGAATTTATCCAAATGTTGAAAATCCTGTTTTAATGTTTTCCAGTCACAAATTATCTGCTGAGGAAGCTCATCATCCCAGGTAATGTTCGGTTCCAACCAAGTTCGTTGAAATAGAACCTTAGCTCTGATGGTAAGAGGTGAGAGCCAGCCCAGCGGATCGAAAATCTTCGAAATGTTGGAGAGTAGTTGTCGTTTTGTAAGATGATCCTCGCTATCTAAATCTACGAATTTATTTTGAAATGTAAATGAGTCTGTTCGGGGACTCCAACTTAACCCTAATGTTTTTCGCGATTCAGCACATTTAAAATCTAGCGAAATATCCAACTGTTCTGGTGACAAGTTTTGTGTGAGCTCCGTGTTGTTACTAGACCATTTACGAATATTCATGCCTACTGTGTTGAAAATATCAATAATCTGTTTCTGTAAATCTCTCGCTTTCTCTATAGAACTCTCACCTGTGAGGAGATCGTCCATGTAGAATGACGTCAAAATAGTATGTGCTGCTAGAGGAAAATCATCCTTATGGTCTAAAGCAAGCTGTTTCAGGGTTCGCATGGCAAGATACGGCGCGGACTTAGTTCCGTATGTGATTGTCGTTAATTGATATTCTTTCGGCGCAGAGTCTGCAGTTTTTTCAGTCGAAAAGATGTCTCTCCACACGATTTTCTGAAGATGCTGGTCGCACTCTCTAACAAAGAACTGACGAAACATCTTTTCTAAATCCGCTGTAATGACGATTTTATGTTTACGCCACGATAAAATTAAACTATGTAAATCGCTTTGTAAATTTGGGCCTCGAAGCATCAAATCGTTCAAACTGTACCCCCTAGTAGTTTTTGCTGAGGCGTTAAATACGGTTCTCAGTTTAGGTGTTGTCGAGTCAGCTTTTAAAACTCCATGGTGCGGAAGATAGTACAACGGCTCCACCTTTTTTGTTACAGGTTTCATATGTCCTAAACTTAAATATTCCCTCATAAACTGTGTGTAACTTTCTGAGAATTCTGTATTTTTTGTCATTTTACGTTCCAAATTATATAATTGTGCTATCGCCTTCTGTCTAGAGTTTCCCAGATGTTTCTCAAAGTCCTGTTTCATCGGAATCGCAACTTCATATTTACCGTTCTGTAATCGTCTCGTGGTCGATTGGTACAGCTGTTCGCAGTATTCATCTTCCTCCGAGCGGGCAGTCGAGGAGCTCTGAACCTCCTCGAGCTCCCAATACTGTGAAATATCGGCTAGATTGTTCAACACGACACAACAGTTAAATGTCCTCACGTCCCCTGACAAGATCCAGCCTACCCTAGTCTGTTGAGCCATGGGTGCCTTGTTTGGTCCCTTGATGAGGCCATCCATCAGGATGTCGGAATACACACTCGCATCCAGTAGCATGTCAATAGGTCTGGAGATGTTGAAGTCGGGATCGGCAAGTCTAATGTTTCGAAGGTGTGACCACGGCTGTTTGTTAAATGTTCCATTGGGCAAATTGTTAATAACTTTATTTATAACAATAGCCTGAGTTGAAAATGTGTAGTCATCGTAAATCGACATACAATTCAATGTAACGACTCCCTTTCCTTGTTTGGAGCCATATCCTATTCCAAAAATAGAAGCGGGATGATGTTGTCTAGGAAGACCTAGCAGCTGGGCGGCGCGCTCCGAAATTAACGAAATTTGAGAGCCTTGGTCTAAAAGCGCTCTTAAAACTATGTAAGTACCATCGTAGGCTTGTATTTTTAATAGTAGTGTAGTTAATAATATTTCCTCATTATCCGTAGCTACGTAGTTAACATTATGATTTTTATTAGTACTGCTATTAGGTGTAAAGTTAGTATTAGCTAAGTTAGATGTAGGTATGTAACTCGACGACGGAGCTGTTGTGACGACGGGCTGTGCTTGCGTAATCGATGACGTCGAGTATGTCGTATGAGGTAAGGATTTGTGCGCTTTGAAAACGGTATAATATCTATCGTGTAGAATGGTATTGTGATCACCAAGACAAGTTTGCAACGTTTTGCAGAAGTACAACCATTCGCATCGTGTATGTAAAGACAATTCTGACAAACATGTAATTTTAGTACCGTCCTCATTTTTTCCTCGGCCCATAACTTAGCGAACTTACTGCATTTAAATAAAATATGATTTTGCTGACATAGCGGACAGTTCCACATGCGAGTTGCTGTCGCCTGATAATGCGGTTTTGCAATATATTTGCCTTTAGCATATTTTGTATTATATTGTGTACTAGCTGTCCCGGCAAACGTTGTTTTGCCATTTAAAGTATTTCTACTTCATCAGTTGACACAAAATCTTACCCCCTCTTTGGTCCCCTAAGAGGGGTGGGGGGAAAAATTTTATACACTAGATGTTAAGTTGGAAAAACAGTTAATAATATGAAGTAAGTCCATTAAAGAAAAAAGTTTGATACAAAATCTGACCCCCTCTTTGGTTGGGTGGTTTTGGGGGGGGTAATTTTTATACACCAGATGTTGAGTTGGAAAGAGGCAAATATATCTGCGAAAACCGTATGCAAATCGGATCAGTAGTTTTCGTGTTAAAGCAAA
The DNA here is from genome assembly GCA_963422495.1 of Polyommatus iphigenia. Classification (NCBI taxonomy): domain Eukaryota; kingdom Metazoa; phylum Arthropoda; class Insecta; order Lepidoptera; family Lycaenidae; genus Polyommatus; species Polyommatus iphigenia. Next base: position 22,315,760 of record OY730187.1, on the reverse strand, counting down.
AGTCTTATACAAAATCTGACCCCCTCTTTCGTCCCTTTAGAGGGGTGGGGGAAAAATTTTATACACCAGATATTAAGTTGGAAGAAGACAAATATATCTGTGAAAACCGCATTCAAATCGGATCAGTAGTTTTCGTGTTAAAGCAAAAGTCTTATACAAAATTTGACCCCCTCTTTCGTCCCTTCAGAGGGGTGGGGAGAATTTTTTTTATACATCAGATGTTAAGTTGGAAGAAGCCAAATATATCTGCGAAAACCGCATTCAAATCGGATCAGTGGTTTTCGTGTGATGCTGGAACAAACATACAGACAGACAGACAGACAAAAAAACTAACTAACTTTTCGGCTTCTATAGCGATATTGTGACACCCTCCGCTTATTATTTTTTGAATATCTTTAATGTACAGAATTGACATTTCTACAGATTTATTATATGTATAGATTAGTTGAATGTGACGAAGAGGGCTTTGGTGTGAAAGTTTGAGCCTTTCTTTTTGTATGGGCTCTAAAGCTGTAAATTTATTTTCTAGAAAATTCATGAGCTCGTCCAGCGTGGGCAGCTCCCGTGGATTTTTACGATTTTCCTGGTAGTCACTGTACGTGTCAGGGTCCAGTTTTTTCGTAATCAGATGTACGAGTAGCGGGTCCCAAGAGGAAGTGTTTATGCCTAGATTTTGTATGGCATTAATACACTCCATGGATGTATCATAGAAACGCCTTATTTCATACGCCGACTGTTTGTAAGAAGCTGGCTGATTTAAAAATATCTCTACTTGTTTTGTGAATAGCAACTGCCGATTGTTATACCGATGAGTGAGAAGCTCCCATGCGGTATCATAGTTTTCAGCGGAAATATGTAGATGTTGTATAAGACGCTCGGCTTCTCCTCTAAGTTTGCCCTTAAGGTGTTGCATTTTTTGACCCTTTGTGAGCAAGTTATTGTTATGGATGCTTTCGGAAAATAAATCGTAAAACGTAGGCCACTGTGTGTATTTGCCTGTAAACACGGGAATATCTATTTGAGGTGTAGCCTGTTGGATGTGAGCCGCGGATGCTAATTTCTTGTTAAGTGATCGTTTGATGTCTTTGTAGCAATTTTCGTAGTAGGAAAATTAATTATCGTAGTCCGCGTTATCTCCTTGTAAAATATTGTCAATCTCTAAATGTAAGGAATCAATGTTATTCCAGCGAGACTGAACACTACGCAGCTCGTCTTCTAACTCCCATTTATCGCCTATTTTGTCGACGTTAATGTTATTAATTAGCCTAGCGAATGCCCTAAAATTAGTACGTTGCAGCGATAAAAGTTTTTCAATGTCTGTGTGTGCCTGTCGCGGCAGTGCTGGCGGTGCCTGTGCTGGCGGTGCCTGTGCTGGCGGTGCCTGTGCTGGCGGTGCCTGTGCTGGCGGTGCCTGTGCTGGCGGTGTCTGTGCTGGCGGTGCCTGTGCTGGCGGTGCCTGTGCTGGCGGTGCCTGTGCTGGCGGTGTCTGTGCTGGCGGTGCCTGTGCTGGCGGTGCCTGTGCTGGCGGTGCCTGTGCTGGCGGTGCCTGTGCTGGCGGTGCCTGTGCTGGCGGTGCCTGTGCTGGCGGTGCCTGTGCTGGCGGTGTCTGTGCTGGCGGTGCCTGTGCTGGCGGTGCCTGTGCTGGCGGTGCCTGTGCTGGCGGTGCCTGTGCTGGCGGTGCCTGTGCTGGCGGTGCCTGTGCTGGCGGTGCCTGTGCTGGCGGTGCCTGTGCTGGCGGTGCCTGTGCTGGCGGTGCCTGTGCTGGCGGTGCCTGTGCTGGCGGTGCCTGTGCTGGCGGTGCCTGTGCTGGCGGTGCCTGCTCGCGAGACGGTGACGGTGTTGTCGTCTGTTGTCTGACGGACAAACTAGTACCTGTCTGGTCTGTTTTCGTAGTAGATGGATAAGAAGAAATCCTATAGCGGACATTCTTGTAAAATTCGCGTGCCTCCTCGTACTGATTTTCGACGAAATATGGAGCATCAGGTAGACCGCACAGACTGAGTTTATCGTTGTTCGCATTAAACTCAGCCCAGAGCCTATCCAAATTAGCGAGTCTCTCATCGAGATATTCGCGCGTCTTACGGGATAGTGAATCCTTCCTAAAATTAGTCTCTATACGCTTAATCTCTTCTAGGATCGCGTTCTGCTGCTGGATTAGCTTGTCCATCGTGTAAAAAAATATGGAAAGATCTTACTTGTTTCTTTGGTTTACTCTCCTGCGGGACTGCTGTCGATGCTGTCGCTGATGTGGGCGCTGCGGCTGTCGTTAATACAGGAACCTCACGGAGAAGAGTCCACTGAACACTTCACTAAATAGTTCTGACTGTACGTCACTGCAACTGTTCGTCACAGATGTAAGTAACACTGTATGTGCTAAAGTCACTGGGTGTCCTCACAACGCGGCGCGGATGTAAAGTAAGTATGTTACACACGACGCGAGCAAGGTCCTGAAGGAACGAAGGACCAAAAAGATCTGTAGTGTTTCTACAGATAGATAGGGATGGGATGTAACAACCAAACCCAACAAGTGCTGTTCTTACACTGATTTATTAAATAAAATGTTACAACGTTAATGAATGCAATTTGCTGACACAACAGTTAACCTAATACATAATTATTGTACTTTGTACATACATGAATATGTATGTCACTTTAGAAATTTGTCACATTTGTTCAGATGCTGATAATATAGAGTAAAACATATCAAAACTAGGCATTTCTGAAAATAATACATACAATATACAGGTTGAATTGATAACCTTTTTTTGAAGTCGGTTAAAAAACGTGACGTACGTCAGCTACGACCTACGATAAATTGCACATCACTAACTGGCGAGGCGGACGCTCGGTGCGGTATCGGGTCGCCAACCGCCTGCTTGTCCGGCGGGCTGCAATAGGCCCACTGCCGCACTGAGTTGATTTTTGACACCTCCAGTGCGTGGTGGGCCCATAACGACCTGCCATAATTTTTTATAGGAAAGACCTATAATTTTAAACACAATCTCAAATATATATTTGCCTCTGTCGTACCTTTACAAACACCTGAGATAATCGTTCCGCACCGAGTGAGAGAACATAGTTTTCTTCGTCCGCACCAGCTGAAATTCCGCGGCGGGCTGATTTCGTCCCGCCCCGCAGTGAAGGTGTTAATATACTTAATCTACTAGCCACGTCTTCATCCACGTCGGAATTTGGTTAGTTTTTGTGTATATTTGCGTAAAATATATTAACATTTGTCGGATTAAAATATACAAAATTCTCATGTCACAATGTTTGTGCGCGAACTGCTTAAAACCTATTCAATGAAATTTTGCATAGGTAGGTACATACATTCGTTAGACTTGAGAATAGATAAAATAAATGTTTTTAATGTTTTATTCATGATCTATGATTATATTATAATTAATTTTTTATTCCTTTTAGCAACCATCCCTTTAATCGTGAAAAAAACATTTCATTTGATAAAATAAATGTTTTTAATGTTTTATTTATGATTTATGATTATATTATAATTAATTTTTTATTCCTTTTAGCAACCATCCCTTTAATCGTGAAAAAAACATTTTTTGTATATCTTTGCTTTAAAATCGTATATTTACATTACATAAAGAGTTTGTTTAATATTTATGATATAATTTTTGTAGGTACATACATTCGTTTTGGTAGGTACATACATTCGTTAGACTTGAGAATAGATAAAATAAATGTTTTTAATGTTTTATTCATGATTTATGATTATATTATAATTAATTTTTTATTACTTTTAGCAACCATCCCTTTAATCGTGAAAAAAACATTTCATTTGATAAAATAAATGTTTTTAATCTTTTATTCATGATTTATGATTATATTATAATTAATTTTTTATTCCTTTTAGCAACCATCCCTTTAATCGTGAAAAAAACATTTTTTGTATATCTTTGCTTTAAAATCGTATATTTACATTACATAAAGAGTTTGTTTAATATTTATGATATAATTTTTGGATAAGACTGAAATATAAACCCCTAAAAGTACACCTTTATTGCGAAATAACGGTCAAAATGGTGTTCAAAAACTTAATAGGCTTCAGTTTTTGAACCCAATTTTTTCAGTTAATTTACTTAGTATTAATTTCTTATTTTAAAGTTTTTTTTGCGAAAATTTTTCACCCCTGCCCGTAAACTACCCAATGTCTGAATAATAATATTGCTTTCAGTTTTTATTTAAAGTTTTTTATCAGCTTTAATGAGTTCGAATATTTTTTCATAGTTAAGATAAATTTCAAAAATTGACATTATTTAGTCCAAAATATTCAAACAACGATTTCAAACTACCCTCTGTGCAAAAAATTTACGCAAAGGCTGAATCTGCTAGAGTGAAATATTTCATAGACGCACATCATTATAAAAAGCCCCTCTCTTATCTAATAGACACCGTTTCGTTTCCTTTCTGAATATTGAAAGACTTGAAAAGATTAATGTATATTTAGTATGGATTATACGACTCCTGCAATCGCGCTGGAACGGTACATTTTTTCGGGATAAAAAGTATCCTATGTCCATATCCATTCCCGAGATTAAAATTAAAAACAAAGTATTTTCATACTAAATTTCAGCAAAATCTGTTGAGCCGTTTGGGTGTTAAGAGGTCACAGGTAGACAAAAACACTTTAGCATTTATAATATCAGTATAGATGTACCTATTGACAGGGTTTCCTACAATATTTGCATCCCAAATATCTGCTTCAAAATTGTTTTCAAAAAAAAAAGTTCGTTAATATCACAATAGCTCTGTTAATTTTTAAGTTATCGGGTTCATTTACGGACCATTTTAAAGGTAATTTAAAGAGCTTTAAGATCGACTTGACAAATAGTTTTTAAAGCCCTTGGTTAAAAAAAAATTAGAGTTAAACGGTCCCGGTTTCATGGTTCTCGCAGTAAAAGTTAGGCTTTAAACGTCTCTCTCTTCTTTATTTTTCATCCTATAAAAATCAAAAGAAAATCAAAAGATTTCCTAAAAAATGGACTCAAATTTCGTTATTTATAATTTTTACGAAGGTTCAATACTTTTGAAGTTATGTTCAAAACAAAATGATATTTACGAAAATTTGAATAATTTCGATTTTACTAAATCATTCTTTTTTTCAAAACTAAGCATTCTAAACCAAGAAAATTTTTTGAGGTCATTACTTATGCTAAAATAAAGAAACGTCTTTGGGGATAACCATAAATTTGAATTATTGTAGAAATGGTCAATGTTTTATTTTTCGATTTTTGCAAAAAAATTTGAAAGGGTCATCTTTTTTTTATCATAACTTGTTCAATTTTGAAGCTATTAACTTTTTAAAATTCTCATTAGAAAGGTACTTTTAAGCACTTTAAAAGGTTTCAATGAAGTACATGTCATAAAATGCATCGGTTTACCGTTATTTAAGTTTGAATGCTTAGACTTAGGTACTCGCCAAAAGAAAATTTAAATACAATCACCCATAGCTCACTTTTTATTAATAAAGGAAGGTATTTCAGAGTAGAAATTAGTTTGTTTTTTTATTGGCTTTAATTTTAGTAATTAGACATTTTTCGTAAAAACCTATAGTTTCTTATTTAATTATGAAAAACCGCTTTAAGACATTTATTTTTCTCGCGCTAAAACACGATCTTTGATCTTTAATAACTCCGAAAGTATTGAATTAATCAAAAAATTTTATATAACAAATTTTGCTTAAAATTTGTGTGTCTATTGATTCCTGGTATTGCTTTTATTTAAAAAAAAATACCCCCCGAGAAGGGTTGGCATCCACCCCCAGGGCAAAAGCGCAAGTTGACACTATATCACTTTTGTTTCTTAGGGTATCCCCCACCTGCTTATCAATTTTCATGAAAATCGATGGAGGTTCAACGAAATCGGAGGTGAAAACCTTCACTGCCTCCACTATAATTAATGTGCCGTCATACGTATAAGTATGTATTAATACGAAACACCCTTCCCTTTGACTTCGCCGTAATGGGTAAAAAAGTTATCTTGCGGTTTGTCCACCTAATATCGAGTCCACCTAAAAAAGGTCGAGCTATTGACACGACTTGCTGAAAAATATACCCAAGTCCTTTTTTGATCAATAGGCAAACCTCTAGGGCAGGAAAGTGTCAAGTTAGCAATAAGGAGGAAAAGCTGATTGATTATAAGGACATAATATGAAACCCGGAGAATTTAATAAAAAAATATTCGAAATGTATAAATTATAACAGGAAAAACGGAGCGAGTGATGAAATAATAATATTTAGGACGGTGTGTGCTTCGATATATTGGGGTCAAAATATCGATGTGACCGAATTACAAATAAACTTACTTACTAATAATAACTAAGGCAGACATGGGTTTTTGACCGACTTCCAAAAAGGAGGAGGTTGTTGTTCGGCTGTATATACCTATCCTTTTTAACCGACTTCCAAAAAACGAGTAGGTTATATTATGTTCGGCTGTGGATATATTTTTTTTATGTATGTTCAACGATTACTCCGCCGTTTGTGAACCGATTTTCGAAATTTTTGTTTTGTTGTATTAGGTTTCACTCCAATTTGGTACAATGTTTACAAAAGTGGTGACTTGATGATGGGATCCATGAGTAATCGAGGGAACTCCTCGAAATTTATATAGAAACATATGGTGATTTTGGTTTTATGTGAAGTGCACTAAGAATATGCTACCAAAAAATCAAATATTGGGTCAAGGTATACCATGGTTTCGAAGATGCTGAGAGAACTCCTGACTCCTTATAGATACACGTTTGGGAGTTTCAGCGTTGTTTTAAGAACAGAAAGCATATGCTACTATGCAATTCATATTCATCATCATAATCATCATCATCGTCATCATCATCATCATTACCACATCGTGTTAAGGTCACCAATGTCTCATGGCACAGAATAGATAATAGTACAAGGCATAGGTATGGATATACTAATAATAATAATTATGTACCATATAACAACACCTGTTTGTTTAATACACGGCGGTCGGCGCCGCAGAGGCGACGGCGTCGCGTCGCCGCGCCGCCGCGCGGCGCGTGGCGGCAGACGACAGATCGAATACTTTACTACTTTATATACAGATCGAATACTTTACTAACTACTTTATAAAATTTAAATAGACAAATAGAATTAAAATAAAGTTATTTTAAGTGTCTTTTTAATTGGTTATACTTATTAATCGATAGATGGCGCACTAAGTATCGATTTGAATTCTTGATTACAAGAACAGCTGTCAATAATTATGATAATATTAAATATTATGAGTAGCTACGCTACATCCTATGCAAGTTTATACAATTTTTTATCTGATAGATCCTTCGATCGTGGAAAAACGAGACACAATAGCCTTTCTATTGTTATCACAATCGCCGGTGACTGCTTGGGGCTTGAAGCATAAAAATTGTTAAATTACATAGAACAATATTATGTTCACTTCACTGATAATAAGTATATTTTATCAGTCACTGGGCGGTGGAGTCCTGGTCGCTGTCCGTCGCGACTTAGCGGCTGCGGAGCGCGTTGACTGGCGCTCGTCAGCTGAGGATATCTGGGTGACAATATCGCATACCCCTAGACGCAGTAGGTTAACTACGTACATACATATCTGCACGCTATATCTTTGCAAGCAGAATGAAGGGAATAGCCATAACAATCAATTGGATAATTTCTCCAATAACTTGTTTGATATAGTCAGCGCACATCGTTACGGGTGATTTACCTTTTATTAATTGGGACGCGCAAGGTAATTATTCAGTGCACACCGGTTTCTCTCTTAACCGTAGTGTAATTGAATTCTTAGACACCATAGCACAGTGCAATTTATCTCAGTGTAGTCAGGTACAAAATTTCAATAATAAATTTTTAGATTTAGTTTTCTCTAATTCTGAAATTAACGTTTCCCCCTGTGATGAACCATTGGTACCGGATGATTTTCCCCATCATAGGTCACTCTGCATTGATATTTGCTTGGGCGTACAAAGAACTCCGGAAGCTAATGTAAGAAAGAAATATTATTACAGTTCCGGTAACTATAATGGCATATGCTCCGCTCTTGATGTCACTGATTGGAAGACCATTCTTAATGATAAACCGTTAGAAGAAGCAGTTCAGCATTTCTATAATATTATGTACGACCTCCGTAACACCTTCATTCCAAGCAAAAATATATCATCGTCCAGGAGCTTTCCTCCATGGTTTAATGCACCCCTAAAAAAGTTGCTTAAAGAAAAATATAAATTCCACAAGAAATATAAATTATATGGTAACCTTGATGATTATAATACTTTTTCATTATTGAGAAACAGAGTTAAAACTTTAGAACATCAAAGCTTTAAATCCTATGTCGAGAAAGCTGAAGTCAATATTGTGAATAATCCTAAAAGTTTTTGGGCATATGTTAAAGATAACAAAAATTCGGGTAATGGTTTCCCCTCCACTATGAGCTACAATGAAACATTGGCATCTAATGGTGAAGAGGTGTGCAATTTGTTCAATACATATTTTGAGGCTAATTTCCAACACTCGAGCTGCAATAATGATAACACTAATGACCATAATGTTAACTCTAGTAATTATAGCATCGGAACTATTGATATTAATTCGACTGAAATTTTAAATGCGCTTATTAATTAATTAATAATATAAATAAAAATAGTTAAGTTTGTCTTTTCTTTTTTTTTTAATAATAGGAAAATAAAACAATTTAATTTCTAAATTCATAATTTATTTCATTAATTATTTATACAACAAGTACCTAAATTAATAGAAAATATCAGTAAAGCACAATACTTATCTTATTTCTCTAGTTGCTCCAGTCTCTCGACACAAACTAAACTTATTCACTATTGACTCTCGTTTTTATACCATCCAAACGGATATTAACAGTTGACAATCTTAATATTAAATAATAATTACAGAATTAATAAAATATTTCCGGTATATTACCGGAAGTATTTTATTCCGGAAGTATTTTAAACAATACTATAAAAATTAGTAAATACATCGGTAAAATATAACAAATATTCTATAATCTATAATAATACATTAAATAAGTACAAGTACATTAAATAAGTTACTAAAATAATAATTAACTTTAATAAAACATTAATCAGACTAGCGGAAATATTTTATACCGGAAGTATTTTAACAATTTGTAAAACCTGTTAGAAAAATAAAGCAACCTAGTTAAATAATGTCATTTTAGATTTATCATTAATTAATTATGACATCAAATATTAGAATACCTAATTGAAATGATTATTTTTATATTTACATTTTAACATTTGAATATTTCTAATTCTAAATAAATTATTTCAGCTAAGGTTTTAAAAATACGGTTTTAGTACATAATTATGTATTTATTATATATTATATTATTATTAATTATTTAACACGGCCATACTGACTTGTACTTCGTTCTCTGAAGTACATTACATTCTATGTGTTAAGTTTTACTCAACTCAGATTCAACTAAAGACTAAAGTATAAATATTATGTACATCATACATTGCTACTATCCTACTTTTCACATCAAGTGGACATAGCAACGGTCAGTGATCTAACTTCAATTTCCTGGCTCCACACCTGCTGCACATGAGACGAGCCTAAAGCAGAGCACTGACTTTCAGCAGTAACCAATAATTATTATGCAAACACTTTAATATGTTAACCATGTTAACCATATTAACCCTCATTTTCAATTGATACACCACAATAGTTTACATAATATAACATTCCTTTTATTTACAATCTATGTGTCTTATATCATAAGAACACACACAAAAGAAATCGTTAAATTATTACAAACTTACAAGTTTATTATCTAAATAAATCCTATATCATATACTTAAGTAATAATTTATAAAATATAATTTTTATTATTTCATACATTATCACGATCAGTCCATTCTCCCGGCCATAATCTCAATTTATCTTTAGCTACAGTTATCTACCTGTTCCCCGTAAGGCGTACGTACGGAAGAAGAGCAGTTATTTCATAAGGACCTCTATACTTAGGACAAAGCTTTTCATGTCGTCTAATCTTGTCTTACATATTATTATATTATACTACATTGCCTACTTCAAATACCTTCGTATCCCATCTCACTGAATCGAATCTAGTTTTAAATTTGTTTGCTTCTTAACAAAGACGCTGGTAAGCTATTTCGCGATCAGATCTAACATCCATTTTTTCGGGTAAATCTAATCGTACCTCGTTTAGTTGGGCTTGGATTGGGGGAATGTTAGCATTACGGCCAATAAGTAAAAGGTGTAAATTTTGTAGAACTTTGAATTATTGTGGTATTGATTGATTGTTGAATCTTCGATAACCCGTTCGGCCTATCTGACGAGCCATTACAAGAGGTATTTAGCATATCAATAACTGTGCAAACGTATCTTACTTACTACCTGGCAATTTCCCCTTGGTGTCCCTGTAGCTATCATTTTATGATATTCAGTTGCTAGCTCTCTAAATAAGTTATGGATTTGGCCAGAACTAAAATTAGTTCCTCTATCAGTTATGACCGTTGATAGGGTTCCAAATAAAGTTACAGTTTCTCTTATAATAGGCACTAACTCATTTACATTAAGACTTTTGGGAGGTTTCAATAGGCAAAATGTGCGTTTGTAAAAAAAAACATAGACCTCTTTCCGGCAAATGATGAGGATAGAAAATACGTCATGTCTAGAGATCCAACCAGTTACCAGACTCAAGGTGCCAATCTGTAATAGTTCTTTGTTTAAAGAAAAATATGTAATTTTATGGCCATAAAAATTAATAACAGCGTACCAAAGAATATCAGAGAGTTACCTTTAAACAAATTTAAATATACACTTAAATTATGGCTCCTTAGTAAATTAAATTATGATTTAAATGAATTCTTTGACTGATTTAACCCATCAAGCCCCATAAGAGCACCGGTGATCGCGACAACAATAGAGTAGCAATAGATTTCCTAGAATCCGCGATCGAAGCATTAATTATTAACTATTTTCTTTATTACGAGTATTATTATAATTTAATCAATGAATTGTTATTTTTTATGACTTGTATTTTAATTTTCATAAATTGTTATAACGTATTGTAAGGTTTTGTTTTATTTTAGATGAATTATTGATGTATTATTATTTGATAGATTTTATATTTTGTATTAATTATTTATTTTTTTATTTCACGAATTATTTGCTTTGCTTTATTATGCTATTATTGACTTATTGTTAATAATATTTTAATTTAAAAATATAACTGAATTGATGTTGATAAAATAAAAGTAATGTATAATTAATAAGTTTCACACACCATTTTAATCCTAGAATGGAAGCATCAATTAGATAAGATAACAGTTGTATATTTACTGCATTCTGTGAATAAACGATTTGATTTGAAAATTTAGTAAAGCCATCAGCCCATCAATTAAAAGCAATATATTATTATTGTATATGTACCCTTAGCTTGTTTGCAAAAAAAAGGACCTGTACAGTCTAAATAGATAGTGTGAAATGGTTTTGGAGTTTTATTAATTAGGTGTAAATATCCCTGTTTACTTTAGGACCAGCATGCCCTTTCCGTTCGATACATATAAGGCAATGTTTTAAATATTTTGTAACCAAAGCCGACATTCGGGGAAACCAGAAATGTTCACGAAGTTTATTTATTACTTTATTGTACCCCACATGACAGTTTTCGTCATTAAATAATTTTAGCAGATTGTATCTAGATCCTTTTGGTACATAAAAGTTTTGCTTTTTAGGTTGTACTTTATAAAATGACTAGCTGTCCCGGCAAACATTGTTTTGCCATATAAAGTATTTCGCCCATATTATTTTATTGAAGTGACAAATTAAGTATGGCACCATAGCAACGTCAATTGCTATCCCGTCGCACAAACAGTGGTCGCCGTCAGTCTCGAGTTTTAATAATTTATTATTATTTATTCAACAAATTCACTTATCAGTATAAAAAGTAGCCAGTAGTCGATTCTCAGGCCTACTGTATATGCATATAAAATTTGGTAAAAATCAGTAAAGCCGTTTCGGAGGAGTACGGTAACTAACATTGTGACACGAGAATTTTATATATAAGATATTATTGCGTAGATAGCATTGATCTTCATCAATTTTACCAGCTTCGACTCTAGTTATAAAATTTTGAGTTTCAGGATCATTTTGTTGGGCAATTTCTAACCAAGACTGTGGTTCTTCTATAAGATTTGTCGAATATGACAATTCAGGGGAATCGTGCGGTGATATTTCTATGTTAACACTAACAGTATTAGAATCATTTACTGGATTACGGCTGAGAAAATCAACATGTCTTATGTATTAACACTTTTTATAAACGACTAGGATGTTTTGGTGAACTTCGTGTCACTTATAAACCTTCCCTGGACTTCCACGATCATTTTAAGACTAAAATTAGCCAAATCGGTCCAGCCGTTATCAAGTTATAGCGTTACTAACAGTTGAAAATCCATTTTTATATTTATAGAAGATAGAAGATTTGAATTTCGGGTTAGTTCTCGAACCGGTGCAGGTAGGCCTCATGTAGACTCTACGTTCTATGTGTTAACTTTGTTAACCTATTTGAAAATAAATATTTTTTGATTTGATTTGAGTTATTTCTAGCTAAATCCTGTTCGGTGCCCCACTCCCATTTTTTTTTGTAAATTTAGTTATTGGTGCCGTTCGGGACGCAAAATTTGGAACAAACTTTCTGAAATTACATAACTTGTGATGCCCATAAACTGCCGACGTACTTCCCCTATATTGCTGGGGATATACGAATTAATTAAAGCCTTAAATACTTTTGCCTCACTAGGTCTAATACCTTCTTAGGATACAGTTCTGCCTAAGTATTATTTAATGTTGTTACGAAATTTCTCCCAAGACCTGCCTTCCGTAGGTTCCGAGGACTGGAACCACGTGTGGGCAGATCCATTCAGAGCCTTACCGGCTTAAGCTGCTGTCTTGATGCTGCTCCAGTTGAAATCCACCCGAAGACTCTCGATGCTATCACACCAACACTTTGCACCACTGTCGCTTGTTTCAGGATCGATTAGTGGCAGAGCAATATCATCATCTTTCTGCTGTGTGGCAGACACGACGTCGCGGAATGCTTTGAGGAGATTAGCAACAGTTTTAGCATCCATCCTGCAACATAAAATAAATATTAGCTATCGAAAACTTCATACTATAAAAAGTACTATATAAAAAAAAGTCTAAAATAATAATATTTTGATTCTATCCCACTTCTGATATTAATTAATTAATAATATAAATAAAAATAGTTAAGTTTGTCTTTTCTTTTTTTTTTTAATAATAGGAAAATAAAACAATTTAATTTCTAAATTCATAATTTATTTCATTAAGAGACCTTTAATTGACCCAAATTATTATTTTATTAAATTTAAATTCTTTTCAACTCTACGTAAATAATATTAAAATAATTAAACATCAAACATTTAAATAAATCATTTACTTATATTATTTATACAACAAGTACCTAAATTAATAGAAAATATCAGTTAAGCACAATACTTATCTTATTTCTCTAGTTGCTCCAGTCTCTCGACACAAACTAAACTTATTCACTATTGACTCTCGTTTTTATACCATCCAAACGGATATTGACAGTTGACAATCTTAATATTAAATAATAATTACAGAATTAATAAAATATTTCCGGTATATTACCGGAAGTATTTTATTCCGGAAGTATTTTAAACAATACTATAAAAATTAGTAAATACATCGGTAAAATATAACAAATATTCTATAATCTATAATAATACATTAAATAAGTACAAGTACATTAAATAAGTTACTAAAATAATAATTAACTTTAATAAAACATTAATCAGACTAGCGGAAATATTTTATACCGGAAGTATTTTAACAATTTGTAAAACCTGTTAGAAAAATAAAGCAACCTAGTAAAATAATGTCATTTTAGATTTATCATTAATTAATTATGACATCAAATATTAGAATACCTAATTGAAATGATTATTTTTATATTTACATTTTAACATTTGAATATTTCTAATTCTAAATAAATTATTTCAGCTAAGGTTTTAAAAATACGGCTTTAGTACATAATTATGTATTTATTATATATTATATTATTATTAATTATTTAACACGCTCAAGTCGGTTAATCTCAGTAAGGGAGCTGGGCCTGATGATCTACATCCGATATTTATTTCTAAGTGCGCTAAGAGCCTAGTCTACCCAGTGTGTATCCTCTTCTCCCGATCAATTAACGAAGGACATGTACCTAACATATGGAAGTCTGCTTTCATAACGCCAATACACAAGGGAGGAGATAAAACTGCTATTAATAACTACAGACCTATTTCCAAGTTATGTATCCTTGCTAAAATCTTTGAGGGTATCGTACATCGTCGGGTATATTCCACACTCCGTAACTGGTTTATACCTGAGCAGCATGGCTTTATGAAAGGACGCTCGACTGTATCTAACCTTGTCATAGCTAACGACTATATCTCTTCGTGCATGGACTCTGGTGATCAGGTTGATATGGTCTTTACGGACTTTCGTAAGGCGTTTGATCGAATTGATCACGCAATGTTACTTAAAAAGCTACAGTTTGCAGGTATACATGGCAGCTTGTTCAGATGGTTCTGCTCGTACATTACCAATCGCTCACAAGCTGTTGCTATTAATGGTTTTATCTCTAACTGGGTTTCAATTCCCTCAGGCGTGCCCCAGGGCTCGCTCCTAGGGCCTCTTTTATTTGCCATTTTCTTAAATGATATTGCATCATGTTTTAAACACTCAAAATTTTTATTATATGCAGACGACACAAAGATTTTTAGGATTATTTCATCTATCAACGATTGCCACCTACTGCAGGAGGACTTGAACAGGTTTAGTCATTATTGCAAAATAAATAAACTTGATCTAAATGTCTCCAAGTGCTTTATGATGACGTTTTATCGTAAAGCTAATTTAATCAAGTTCTCATATGCAATTAATAATACAAATCTTGAGTCCACTGATAAAATGAGAGACCTAGGTGTTATCATGGACTCAAAGTTAATTTTCGACAAACATATTGAGCATATAGTAAATAAAGCTTCGAAGGCACTTGGTTTCGTCATAAGAATGAGCAAAACATTCACAAGCCTTAAGGTTATTAAAATTCTGTTTTGCTCTCTTGTGCGCAGTGTACTCGAGTATTGCTCGGAGGTATGGAACCCCAGATATGAAGTATATAACAATAGGATTGAATCTGTATAAAAGCGTTTTCTAAGATACCTACAATTTAGAAGTAATTATTATTTATCTAATTACGAAGACAGGTGTAGACATTTCCACTTTTTACCATTAAAACTTAGACAAAATATAACTGATCTATCCTACTTAGTAAAAATAATCAATAGTAACATTGACAGCACATATTTACTAGAGAAATTAAACTTCAGTATCCCCACCAAGTATTTTAGAAATTTCGTTCCAATAGATGTACCTACCTCTCATACTTACTATCGCAGTAATTCGTTTCTACTAAGGGCTAGTTCTCGACTTAATGAATTTTTGAAAATAAATCCCTCCTTTGATATTTTTTCTACTAAGCCTTATAAGATTAGAAAGTTTGTAACTGACTCCTTTTTCAAAGTTGAGGATTTGTCACTAAACTAGATACTAATCTAGTTTAGTTTTGCCTAGTGATAAGCGTAGACTAAGTTTATTAACATTATACAATATACATACTTACACTAATATTGACTATTTTTTATTAAATTGCTTAAACCATGATTTGTAGATGCAATGTGAGAAAAAATGTTTTTAAGTTTTCTCAGTTTGTTTTTTATCCTGATTAACTTCACAATAATTTTTTTTTGCACTTTCATTTGTTACTATTTGTGAAAACTTTTAAATGGCTTATAGTTACAATTTAGTTAAGTTAATTTGTTATTTGATAGCTGTAAGTTTTCCGAAGAAATAAAAATAAAAAATAAAATTATTTTGTGAGTGTGAGTTGTGACTCTTACCAATTGTAATAAGATACGTAAAATATACGCGAAGGTTTACCTACTAGTGTAACTAAAAAGAGTGGAATTATTATTATTTTTACAAAAAATTAAAACCGACTTCCAAGGTAAAAACAATAATAACATTAATATGAACTAAAAAGTATTATAATTTTTACTATCTAATAGTGCCTTTTTCCGAATTCGGCTAAACCTCAACTATTTCTGTACTCAATCTTCATAATTTTGAAGTCGGTGCCAGTTTCAAAAGTTTCAAATATTCTGTCAGAGGACTGAAGATTCAGCTATCTGGTACCGACTTCAAAATAATGAAGATTGAGTACAGAAATAGTTGAGGTTTAGCCGAATTCGGAAAAAGGCACTATTAGATAGTAAAAATTATTTAATACTTTTTAGTTCATATTAATGTTATTATTGTTTTAACCTTGGAAGTCGGTTTTAATTATAGAAGTTCTTGACTGTGACAAAGTAATTTATAATTCTATTTGTATTGCGTTTGTCACCTCTAAGTTACTATAGGTCTACCAGAATCTGATGGCAATTTTTGACAGCAGATTTTCAAAAAATATCCTAAATCATTGGATAAATTTTTATATTTGCATGTTTAATACACAGATTAGCTGCTAAAAGAAAAGGATCAAAATGTTTTATTTCAATTACCCCGGTATTGCTAGAGACTAGAGTCAATTTATTTTCTCACTTTTTCTCATCAGATTCTGGTAGACCTATACCTACTAATTATTAAAAGATGCAGTCATTATAGATAGTTATGAAAGTAACTAGATGTTGCTCGCAACTTCATCGCCTTTTTTTTCCGCGCGGGAACCGTACGGTTTGTAACAAGTAAGAAATAGCACGTAGAGTACACAGTTTTCTATATCTTTTTCGGGACTCAAAGATACTAAGCTTCATTGAAATCCATTAAGCAGCGTAACCATAATATATGGATACACTTTCGCATTTAGTAATAAAAAAATATTATATTAGGTATTGATTCATGGGTATTGATAATAGAATCCTACCCAGATCACTTTACGATATATCACTCGGGGAAACAAAAGTGTCGATCTTAAACACACTTTTAACTTCCACCCGCCATAAGCCCATTAAGGGTCAGCCATTGACATAACAAGGGTCTCTTATACCACCATGTTTTTATATTAAAAAGATCCTTTGAGAGATAATGCAAAAGCATTAAGGGGTGTGATACAATCGAAATATTTGGATTGCCACGTTTTGGTGAGTTTATTTGTATTGCCGTAATGTTATATATTTTTATCTTTTTGTCGCAGCTTAAAGGTGCGTCCACATTTGTATCATTTGCGCGATCAGATCTCCGTCGCGATCATCGCACCGTATCAATTATGCGTATCATAGTGTGGACGCCTATTAGACCATTCTGCCGATTATGCGCGTATTTGATACGACACGTATCACAGATGCGGTAGCGATCGGGGCGTATCATGATACGCGTATCATTTTGCCACGCTTCGATGATACGCGATGCACCTTACGGTGCGTCCACATTTGTATCATTTGCGCGATCAGATCTCCGATCAGATCTCCGTCGCGTATCATCGAAGCGTATTAAAATGATACGCGTATCATTATACGCCCCGATCGCTATTAACCGCGTATCTGATACGTGTCGTATCAAATACGTGCATGATCGGCAGAATGATCTAATAGGCGTCCACACTATGATACGCATACTTGATACGGCGCGATGATCGCGACGGAGATCTGATCGCGCAAATGATACAAATGTGGACGCACCGTTACGATCACATGGTAGGGCGCAGCGTGCAGGGATAGATCACTTGAAAACAAAGTGTATGAATTACAACTAGATTATTTTATTTTATTAGATTGCTAGGCTTTGCGTTCTTGCGATGCGGCCTACCCCGCCTCGCTTCGTTCCTTCAACAGTATACTACAGCATAAGCAGGTACTCGGAATCTGTCAATGCACGGTGCTCCGTCCCGACATGCTCCAGCCCGGCATAAAATGCGCGAATTTTATAACTTATAAAGTATCATTTTTATGGTTTAAGCAGAATCTTGGTCCTTATAGAGAGAGGTACATGTTTTAGACACGCGTCGATCATAAAACCCGTGGTGATAAAACGCTAAACAAACTAAATGAAAGTACATAACTGTAGTCTGTAATCGTAACAAAGAAAGAGATAAAACTTTATTTTCATGACTGGATTTAAATGAAACTGACTATGTCTGACTGTTGTCATAGACGGTTCAATGATACCCTGCCAATGATACCCAATTCGGCATGTATGCCATATAGTACGGCAATTATATTAATAGTAGATAACTAGCTGTCCCGGCAAACGTTTCTTTGCCATATTATATAAAGTATATCGCCCGTATTATTTTATTGAATTAGTGACTAAATAAGTATATCACCATGGCAACGTCCATCGCTATCCCGTGACCCGCGTCGCATAAACAATGGTCGTTCTTTATAGACAAATAATTTGCAATAAAATAAAATTGCGACTATAATTAAAGATCTAAGCTATCCTATCTCTCAAGTTGGAAAAAAGCACACATTTAAAAAAAGAAACATTAAAATCGGTTAAGTAGTTTAGGAATCCATCGCGGACAAACATCGTGACAGGAGATTTATAAATATTAGATTACAAGATTTTATCTTGATTTACTTGCAAGCGGGATCTCATGATTAATTTTATAATGCCAAAGTGTGTGCGCAGTACACAAAAGCGCTCTCTATTCCTATATTCTCATAACCCAGTGGGACGGAAGACCGACACGACTGGCAAAAGATCAGGCGCAGGACCCCAGACAATCAGGTGATCAACCTGCATTGTCCTAACCAAACTTGGAAGTAACACGCTCCAAACGCGGGAATCGAACCCACGAATTCTGAGTCAATCAATATTTATTTCCAAGATTTTTACATATACGGTCTTATTGTTTATCAGTGTGTATGAACAGTAAAAAAAAGTATAGAGCCGCTATCTAGTATCTAATATTATTCTGATACTGGCAACATCGGAAGCTACATGTTATATTGTACGTAGATATAGGCACACGGCCGTTCCTCAGTAATCTGCTAGAGATTATCAGATTAATATTCCATTCTATGCTGACCTTTACTAAATAATTTTTAATTGGGTTTTACTCATTATTAAGTGCAGCATAATTTTCATATTTTATGCAAATATTATTATTGTGCCAACCATATAAAAATATTATCATTTGTAAACTATTAATGCTAACTAAATAGACGATATAATAGTAGTTGAAAAAAGTCCTAAGGCGTGATGCACTAAAATTAGATTCCTTCATCCTTTGCACGAGACTACCAACAATATAATATATGAAAAAGCATGTAGGTGAAAAGCTCATACACGCCATCAATTTAAAAAAAAAACCACCACTAAAATCTAACGATTTTATTTTAATTTATAAACATAGATATTATACTTACAACTTCCCGTAGCCTCCATGATGAAAGCTGGGTCGTCCGGACCCGTCGGCGGTTCGGAGTCCAGGGACTCCGCACGCCGGCGCGTCCGTCGATGTTCCTCACTTTCATCACTTTCCAGGTCCGCGGGGTAGAAGGTCTCCGCCAACAGCTCTGCAGAGCTTCGAGCGTCGAGGGTTTCGCCGCCCTTTGTTAAGGGCAGATCTTCCTCCCTCCCTCCAACTCTGTTCAGCACCCTGTAGATGCCTTCCCAGACCGCCTCCCTATCCTGTTTCCGGCAAAACTCCTTCCAACTCTCCACTTGAGCATCTTTCACTGCCTTTTCATACTTCTCTTTCGCTTCCAGGTACAGTCCAACTACGCGGTTTCTGCGATCAGGCGCTGCGTTTCGGATCCTGCGTCTCCTCGTAGCGACTTCTCTCTTTATCTGTGCGAGCTCATCATTCCACCACGACAACGTGAATTTCTGTGCGTGTTTTTTGTTCAGTATAGTGTCTCTGCATGTTTGTGCTATGGCTTGTGTGTATCTGTCTATTTCGTCATCTATCTGTTGTGTGCTGCGTATTGAGTCAATCGCTTGTGGAGTCATTTGTCTGTCCGACATTAGCTGGGTCAGTTTCTCACGAAACTGATTCCAGTTTGCCTTCTGTGTGTGTTGAAGATGCGTGTGGTGGATGCGTGGTACGTATTATGTTTGTGCCTGTGGATTTGTGTTGTCTGATGCCGAATGATATGCCGTTGTGGTCCGAGCTCGTCAGATTCTCCTCCACCCTCCAGTCGCCTACTCGGTTCAGCAGATCATCGGAGCACGCTATCACATCCACGTAACTGGAGTACCTTTTACCCCCTCTGACAGTGTCGAATGTTGGGGTGTCCCCTGTGTTAAGTATGTGAAGACTCATTTCTTCCAGTGCTGCAGACACATCCCTTCCTCGCGGGTCTTCCTTATTGCCACCCCACCACGGGCTTTTTGCGTTAGCATCACCTCCCAGCGTTTGTCAAAAGGCAATCACGCGCTACAAGCAGCGTGCCAGGGCCGCAAGAGTAGGTTGGGGGCTTAACCCCCAAGTAGTTAAGACTATTTATACGGCGGTCATAGAACCAACTATCTTGTATGCATCAGCAGCGTGGGCACCCACCGTGGAAAAGATGGGGGTTCAAAAAAGGCTCAACTCCGTTCAACGGGGTTTTGCCCTGAAGATCTGCAAAGCATATCGGACCGTCTCCCTGAACTCTGCGCTGCTGTTGGCTGGGATACTCCCTCTTGATCTCAGAATACTTGAAGCATCGAGACTATATGAGATCAAGAAGGGAGTGTCCTACTCGGCATTGAGGGACAGGGAGGTGGAACGAATGGCTTCCGCGATTGAGGACCCACATCCGGCAGAGCAGGTAGAGCTGAGGTTCGGGATGGTAGATGGGAACTCGTATGCTGACGTGGTTAACAGCCACATCCATAGGTTCTATACGGACGGCAGCAAGATTGAGGGTCGAGTCGGAGCCGCTCTCTCTGTATATCGCTGAGGCCGAGACGAAGGCCGTCAAGCTTGCTTTGTCGTCGTATTGCACCGGCCGAACTTCTAGCGCTCCAAAGAGCAGTAAGTATAGCCTGCAAGAGTGGAATGGCAAAGGTCGGTATCCTTAGCGATTCCAGATCGGCTCTCCAGGCTATCACCCTTAGTTCCCCTCATCCCCTGGCAGTGCAAACAAGGGCGGCCCTCCGAAAAGCTGCATTGCAGAGGCGGGAGGTCTCCCTGTTTTGGATTAAGGCGCACGCAGGGCTGAGAGGGAATGAGAGGATTGACGAATTAGCCAAGGAGGCCGCGCTGGGATTGAGAAGGAAACCTGACTACGATCTGTGTCCTGTTTCATTCGTCAAGCGTATTTTGAGAGAGGATACGATTGAGGAATGGGACAGGAGATACGAAGTGGGAAGGACGGCTGGAGTCACGAAACTCTTTTTCCCAAGCGCTGCTGCTGCATACAAAATAGTAAAAAAGATAGACATCACACACCACACAACACAGATACTGACTGGACACGGCGGATTCGCCTTCTACTTGCACAGATTCAAGTTGAAGGAGGATCCGTCGTGCCTGTGTCAGCCAGGAGTTGAGGAGACGGTTCCTCACCTGTTACTCGAGTGTCCAATTTTTGCTAGCAATAGATATGATATTGAGCAAAAATTGGGCACATCGATGACGGGTGAGAATCTGCCTGCCATCCTGGGGGGAAAAAAGAGAGACTTGTTCCTTTCTTTTTGCAAAAGGATTGTGAGTGTTGCGAACAAGAGAAATTCCAGTAAACTAATGTGATTGTAAGCTGTGATATTAGGGTAGTCGAACGTTGTGCCGTATTTTTATTGTTTTAATTTTTACATATTTTGTAAATTGTAATTTTAATTGGAACGAAATTTAATATTTATTGAACCGTTTAGTATTTAGTAATTAATTAGAATTTTTATGTATAAGAACTTTTAATAATGTAGTGTATAATAATTGGATTTTTATGGGGTAAAAAGAACATATTTTTTATGTTAAAATAATTTAATAAGATGGCAACAAGCCCTGACACAGTTAGGGGGACAAGGAATTTAAAAAAAAAAAAAAACTTCCCGTAGCCACCAAAGTCAACCTTCTATAAAACCTTTCTTAAAAATACTTAAAAATGTAGGAAGTTTTGTGGCCACTGTGTGGAACTGCGTAGTATTTTATTTGCGTGTTCTAGCTTTTTATGTTAATGGACAGTTACACTATCTCTATGTCCATTATTATGAAAGGGTGTATCGGCCTTCTGAGTTCTTATTCCTTATGTTTTTGTTTAACTCCATGTCCATTTGACGCCATTTCTATAGCACAGTTTTTTAACACATATTTTTATAAAATCCATACTAATATTATTATAAACATTATAAATGGGAAAGTGGAAACTTAAGACACTTTTTAAGCCGGAAAAATGTACGGTTCCCGCGCTTTAAACGAGTTTGGTGCAACGGAGTTGCAGGCGTCATCGCGCTAGTAGGTATGATTATTTATTTAAAAAGTTTAGTGATAGCGCCATTCTCATTAACTAAACCATTTGTCAAGGGCGGGAAACAATGAACTTGAACTTAATTATCGAGTAGAACGCATAAGTTAAGCGAGCATAAAATTGACCGACTAATTAGTTTATAACATTATGGAAATTCATTAAGTTGGAAAGAAACGCTACGGAGTCACGAACTTCGAAGCTATCGATCTCCTCGAACGTTATTTAAGGCTCTTTGTTGCTTTAGGCCATCTGATAACACTTGAAAAGCTTAATCGCATAATACTTAAGAACAGCTGTGTGGCCGTAATGCGGCCAGGGCTGCCCGACCTTGCCCACTTCCGTGCCTTTTGATACGATCCTTATCTAACCATTGCAACTGACCTGACACAGTCTGAAAGGGTTGAATATACATAGTGATTTGGTTTTATATATTTTAATCATTTTTACTAGTTAACCGCAAATATCAAATATGAACTAATATTATAAATGCGAGAGTGTGTCTGTCTGTTACCGCTTAACGCCGATTTTGCTGAAATTTGGTATAGAGATACCTACTTTGAGTCTTGAGAAAGGACAAAGGATACTTTTGTCTCGGAAAATTTAACGATTCCCGCCCAGAGGCGGCGTAAGGCATGGGAGGTGTGGGCGACCGCCCAGGGCCTCGCGGTCTAAGGGGCCTCGCGCCCCTTGGACTATGAGATTTTTTTAAAAGGATTTACAAGTTTTAATACTCAATTATTCATAAAAAAAGTTTGAGTCTCAAAAAAATGTTTGTCTCCGAAAATCTGTCTTTTTGCGTTATCCATCAGGGCCCCTCCGAAAATATATTTCAGGGGGCCTCGCAAGATATATCTTGCGAGGCCCCCTGAAATATATATAAAATTTAGGTCTTGCCCCGCCACTGTTCCCGCCAGCCCCGGATTTAGAAATAGGACGTATAGGCCGCGTCCTAGGGGCGGCAGCGTCCATACTCCATAAGGGGCCGTAGATTTCAGACATGGGGCGCGGCAGCGGAAATGAAGTGGCCTACACTCATAAAACTATAAATTCGGTGCTGGTTCCCGCGTGATAAACGACTTTAGGTGCAGCGTAGTTGCGGGCGCCATCTATTTATTTGACATAATTCATAATAATTGTTAATATAATTATTACTATAAAATCTAAGCTAAGGGTCAAGCATGGAGCTAATAGCTCCATGGGGTCAAGTCACACTATAACGCGAGGAGGCGATGGAACGAGATGCAATGTGATATCAGCAATTGAATTGCTCGATTAACAATGCATAAACTTAATTTTTTAGTAACACAACACATTTCTTGCTTGCCAACCCGTTTCATTTTTTAATGACTCGCAAAATACTTGCATCGAATTTGTATTGCATTGCATGCAGTGAACTGAAAGTGCGTTTCAAATAAAACTATATTTTAACAGCAATACTTACTATTGGTTCGGCGAACTGCAAAGGACAATCAAATATTTTCCCCAAGGGCCAATGTTTGACTTTACTTATGAAATTAATATCCAGGCAGGTTGTCACAGTAAAATTAATTATTTCATAGAAACCAATTAATTAAAGTAATATCGCTCGTATAGGAGCTTCGTAATTATTTTAAGTCACTTTTATTATATTTTCTTCGTAATAAAGAAAAAAAATATTGGGTATTAATTAAAAGTAACTCGATCTTTCTTTATAGTTACGAAAATAAGTTTTACCTTTATACTTAACTAGTAAGTTTTTAAAACTGTAACCCTACTTTGTGTAAATTCACCCGCAGATCATTACGAGATAGCTATTAATTATATTATTACAAGCTGTTGCCCGCCACTTCGTCTGCGTCAGTATAATATTATAATAAGTAATAACAACCATAGATAATGTTCCCATATTGTTTCAATTTCAAGTTTATCACCTCTTTCACATCTTAGATATAAAATATTCAATTTTTACTCTCAATACAATATATATTCCCTTATTATCTTATATATAAAATTCTCGTGGCACAATATTAGTCCGCGAACTCCTGCGAAACAGGTTTACTGATTTCTATCAAATTTTATATACATATTCAGTAGGTCTGAGAATCGGCTACTGGGTACTTTATATATTGATAAGTAATAATAATAATAATTCTTTATTTTTCCTCACAAACAGTCTTAAAGGGTAGATAACATTTTTAATCTGCATAGTACATACATAGGTCTGTGAGGAGCTGGTGTCTGTGTTAGGCCAGCAGCCTGTGGTACAAATCACCAGGACCGCAACCTCGGACAATACAGTGAGACAATCAATAGAACGTTACGGAATTATTAGAGCCATAGGAAAAAATAACATACAATATAGTGATAAAAGATAGACAAACAAGTAAAACTAAATTGACAACTAGATATTAGTGTGAATTAAATTTTCGATACTTTTGTAATTTAACTTTTGCAACCAATCCATGACTGTAAATTTACATTTAGTTTTGTGTAAAGGATATATGGTTAAGATCCGATTTAAATTGTTATAAAGCTTGGGACCAAGGAAACAGAAAAATTTTTGGGCAAAGGTGGTTTTATATAGAGGCACATGACAAACTCTATCTCTTCGACGGATTTGTAGATTTGGATTAAAAGTTACAAGTGGGTGTTGTTTTATAATAACTTTTAATACAAAAAGTTGACGGACCGTTAATACCTTCCATTTCAAATAGAGGTCGTTAGTTGGATGGTAATATGGAAGGAACAGAGCTACTTTCAGAAGTGACCTCTGGGCTCGCTCGAGTTTCAGAAGGGTAGTTTTGCACACGCCACCCCATGAAGTAATGCAGTATTCCAATTGAGACTGACATAGAGCGTAGTATACTGTTTTAATTACAGATTTTGGAGCTACTTGTCTTAGGCCTTTAAAAACAGCTATTAAACGACGTATCCTTGTCACTAATAGGTTGATATGGTCATAAAATTTCAGATTTTTGTCTATGATTACACCCAGGTATTTTGTGGACTCTATATGTTTAAGAAAAGGACATTGACAACATTTATCGTACGGGTTTGAGCATGAGTGCGAGACTAAGCGCAGACGGGAATCTGACTTATCATTAGGTCTGATGGAAAAGGTTATGTAGTTTGATTTTTCGACATTCAAGGTAAGTATATTATTATTTAGCCATCTGGTCACAATGTCTATCCCACTTTAAGCTTTTGCAAATGCTTCATGCCAAGAAGAACCACTAAAGAGAAGTGCCGTATCATCGGCAAAAGTAACGATTTCTGCATCAGGGAGCTTAATTTGGCATAGATCGTTTATATAAGTCAAAAACAAGGTTGGACCTAAAATGCTTCCCTGAGGCACACCAAAGGTTACCGGAACTTCTTTACTTATAACGTTTCCGATCTTTACGCATTGAGTTCTGTCCGTGAGGTAGTCTTTCATTAGTTTGAGCTGAATGTCCCTTATGCCGATACGTTCAAGTTTGTTCACTAAAATAGGGATAGAGACAGTGTCAAACGCTTTTGCTAAATCCAAGAACTCACCTATAACTTTCATTTTGGAATCTAACTTAGTAGAAATATAATTAGTTAGTTCTAAGACAGCGTCTGATGTTGATCGTTTTGATCTAAAGCCAAACTGTGATGGGGATAATAGATTTTTATTTTCCAAATATGTAACTAGTCTCTTGTTTATAATGCGTTCCAGGATTTTTGAAAGAATGGGAAGAATAGAAATCGGTCTATAATTGGTTATATTGCCTCTGTCACCGTTCTTGTAGATCGGTTGTACTCTCGACTTCTTATATATTTTCGGAAACACCCCGGTTGAAAGAGATAGATTACACACATAAGTTATTGGTGTCCTTAGTACGTCGCTATTCATTTTCACTACTCTGCTAGAAATCATATCTAATCCAACGGAGCAGTCGTTCCTTAGATTAGATATAAACCTTACTTCATCTTCATCGGTTGGAAGAAGAAAGAAAGAGTCACAAGTCGGATTTTGAGTAATTGATTCTGCTAGAGGGTTCTTATTGACAATTTTTTCGGCTAAATTCTTCCCAACATTAGCAAAATAACTATTTATATCATCTACTGCTTTTTGGGGCTGATCAGTATCTATTAGCTCCAGAGGATAGTCTTGAGGTTTCTTAGAGTAGGTAATTTCTTTAACAACATTCCAAATTTTTTTAGGATTTTTTCCGGCGTTTGTAAATTGTGTTTTCTCGTAGTCTTTTTTAAGTTTTTTTAATAGCTTGGAGCAGAAAGATCTATATCTGTTATATGTTGCTTTAGCTACGTCATTGTCCGGATACTTTTTTACTTTTAGGTACAGTCTATCACGATTTCTTATACATCTCAGAATCCCAGGAGTAATCCAAGGTTTGAGTATTGTATTCCTATTTGATATTATTACTTCTCTAGAATTATTTAGAATAGCCGTGTAAAGTGCGTTGTTGACAAAATTTGCAGCTTCATTTGCATCATCGATTGAACACAGTGGAGTAAAGTCAAATTTATTAAGGTCTCTATTTATGCTATCGTAATCTAATTTTTTAACTTTTTTAATAGGTTTAGTTTTTGGAAGGCTAGCTAAATATAAGGCCACACTAAAATGATCCGTTAATGTTGTGGGGAGTATAATACAAAGAGCATCTTGTTTGGTCTTTAAAAAAGTATGGTCTAGGCAAGTTTTATTATGCGTGGGCCATGTATAGGCCGGTAATAAACCGTGAAAAGCTAGTAGATCTAAATACGCAGAGTGATTAGAGTCTCTGCTGTCATTGGCTATATCAATATTAATATCACCCATTATTATGATATTTCGTTTTTTGGAATATTCCAGTAAGATTTTATTAAGAGATAGTAGGAATTTATCAATATTTTTATATCCTGGTGGTCTATAAATAGCCAATGCGACTGTATCCTCGTTGATTGTGATCATTAGGCAGTTCGCGTTTTCTATTAAAGGTTCCTCTACTGTCATTAAAAGGTTACTTCTATAGTACACTACCACACCTTCATTCTGGGTCAAGTTATTGGTGGAAGCGATGCTTTTATATCCATGGAGAACAGGTAAGTTACTAGAAGATGAGAGCCAGCATTCCGTTAGAATAATACAATCCCATTCTACCTTAGACATTGACAGAATAGGCAGAAGACCTGTCAGATTACATTTTAAACTCCCGATATTATGATGGAACATTTTGAGAACCTTTTAGTGTTTGGTATGTAGGATGCACGTGTCTTCCGCATTACAGGATAAAACCGTTTGTGCCACTTTTATTGAGTCGATTTCGGATTGCAATTGAATTTGTTCATTGAATTTTGTAGATTTAGAAAACCGAGGGTAAGTTTTAAGTAATCGTATAATTTTATAGTATTGTAGTTATGGATTGGTATATAGTACAGACACAAATGATGAAAATATGGGGGCATGGCAGTGCCCCAGCCAAGCTTTTTTGCAAAGGCACGGCCGTACCATACTTTTCTCGAAGCGGTTCGCGGCTATTTCATACCCCCTTTATCTTCGATGTTAACAAAACTAGGGATTTAGAATTTCGGTCACTAGGAGCAAGTATTAAAACTAGCTTAACCTCCAAATTACATGAAATTTCGATAAATAGTTCAATAGTTACGGATGGTCAAAGTTACTACATTTTGTCACTCACTGACATATAGATCATCAAAATTCTAAGGTACTTCTAGCAGACTTAGAACCTTGAAATTTGGTACCCGGATAGGTCTTTATTCACAATGAAAGGAAAAATTATGAAACCGGCCAAGTGCGAGTCGGACTGGCGTACATGGGGTTCTGTACCGTAAATTTGTATGGGAGCCCCCCTTAAATAATAAGTTTATTTAATTTTTATTATTAATTAATAAAGTTAAAATACAATTCAGTATTTTCTGAAATTTTCAAAAACCTTACTGTTACCATTATGGATATTGGATATAGAGCAAAAAAGGGAAAAAATCGTGTTTGTTGAATGAGGCCCCCCTCTTTTATTTTAATTGGACTCTGAGCTTTTATAACGACACCAAAAATACATAATTTGTGAAAATTGCTACTATCTAGCTATTGCGGTTCTCGAGATCCAGCCTGGTGACATACGGATGGTCGACGGACAGACAGCGAAGACTTATTAATAATAGAGTCCCGTTTTCATCCTTTGGGCAGTGAAACCTAAAAACTGAAAAATAATATAATAATAAATACTTTATTACAATAAAATATTTTTATGTTTGTAACTTTGAAAGAACAGTATGAGTTTCCACTGCATATTTGCTTTAGGTACGTATAAAAGGCTTTAAGTTAGTTATGTACTTAATGAAATGGTATTAATTAAATAAAAAATAGTATTAACAACGTTGACAATGAAACAATAATTAAATTAAAAAATATTTTATGTGTAATCAGTACTGCGATATACACTCCTTAGTCCTTACTCGCTCGATATAATAATAGACCTGCGGGACTAGCTTGTTTTGAGGTGTTAAGTTTCAAAAATTCTAAAGTTTCAGAATTTTTGCATTTTTCATGGATGGAGTGATGTCTTATTAGGTTATTTTTAAATTTTGTGTCATTTCTGATTATAGGTTTTTGAGAAAATCAAAATTTAGTAGTCGATTTTTTAAAATTTGTATAAAACTAGCCAGCAAAAACTAAACTTAAAAATAACAATAGCATCATATCTAGATTAGTCTTCAGATTGTAGGTACCTAATTTGAACCATTTTAGCCCATTGGAACCCGAAATATTGCCAGTTACTTAAAACTCTATCTAAAAAAATTAGAGTTTCTGAAATCGCAATAATTGGGCTCAGGTCTATTAAATAAAGCCATAGAATAAATTTGTGTTAGATTCATCCACGATATTTCGAGATTTTAATAATTTTTATTTTTGCAAGCTCCAGACCCTACGAAAAAGATATTTTTAATTAAAGGCGTTTACATATTCAACATCCTAAAGAAGTAAGAAATATATATTTTCATTTTGAGTCCTTTTCACCAATTGCTTTAAAAATTAGATACAAAAATATGAACAGTATGAAAGAACCGGACGAGTGCGAGTGTGAGACAGAACTCTGCGTAGTTCTGTCCTACCGTTTTTAGGGTTCCGTACCCAGAGGGTAAAACGGGACCCTATTACTGGGACTTCGATGTCTGTCTGTCTGTATGTCTGTTTTCAGGCTGTCTGAGATACAGCCTTTAGATAGACTTACAGACCCGCTATGGATAAACTTCAGATTTTTTTTAAATTGTGTATTATCTATTTCGCAAAAGCAAAATATTAAATAATAATGTTTTATCCGCGCGCTACGCTGATAGTGATACTGATAGTTTTCACCCGCGCACTTCACACCCCGGCCCCCGCACTCGCCCAACGCATTCAAAAATGTCAAAATTTTTCAATTTTGTAATAATTCGTAATCCCCGTCTCACCCGAACATAGTAAACCGCAAAAAAATAGATAAAATTAGGCGCAGTTAGAGTCAAATTGTAGGTACATCTGTACCTGTCTGCTGATATTAGTTTTTGCTTGCGTATGCGTATTGCGTATATATATAAAAATTTTGATGGTGGCAAACGAATGCGCTTTGAAACAATCAGAATTGGTTTGAAAAAAATCTCGCAGTTTAGGTAGCTGAACTATGTGCTTTTGAAATAAGCTACTCTTGCTACTTTCTAGCAGCTTTCCTCACGTAAATTTCGTTGAATACCATAGACCGCCTCACATTTTGTAATAAAAACAGCCTATGTGTTAATAGAATACTTTAATTAGATGTACTGTAGGAATCAAATTATCTCAATCTAATCGGCAGTTTTTGTGTACAAAAGCAATATGAATTTTGAATATAATATCTATCTTGAAAAAAATATACGTGGTCGGTGGTACGAGCAGAGTACACAGAATAATAGAGCAGAGTAGACAGAATTATAGAGTATGCCGACTTAGAACTGATGTTGAAATTTTTAAATTTGACGTATTATGACGAAAATCGTCGCTAGGGTTGTTGACTTGTTACCTACGAATTCAAAACTATGACATATTCGCTGGACGTGTTCCTCTTTGGTCGTATTGTTGTTTGTGTTTTGGCACATGCGATTAAAATTGTCAGAATCCAATTTTGAAATCTTTATTTAAAATATTTAAAAATAAATTATATCAGCCAGTGCGAGGCACATTCCGTTCATAATCCTAGCGAAACCCGACGAATTTGACAGATATTGAAACCTGTCCGTTTCTTTGCAGTCGAACTACTGGTAGTTATGTCTATTGTGGATCGAGTATGCCGACTTAGAAGTGATGTAAAAAAATTTAAGTTTGACGTATTATGACAAAAGTCGTCGCTAGGGTCGTTAAATTATACCAGCCAGCGCGCCAGCCTTTAACTTCTCCTGGTGAAACCCGACAGAAATGACAGATATTAATACTCGTCCGTCTCTTAGTAGTCGAAGTACTGGTAGTTATGTCTATTGTGGTACGAGTATGATAGAGTTCGTCCCTAGGGTTGTTACCTACAAATCAGTGGCGTGGGGTGAAAAAAAATAAAGGTAAAGCCGGACCAAAAAACGGCTAACTCGTGAATAAGCAAAATTTCAATTCTTGTAAAAAAAACGTGCAATAAATTACATACCTGTATTAATTGTGTTAGTTTACCTTTTCCATAACTACTAGGGTGCTTTGCTTGCATTGTGTGCGTTGCATGCAGTGTTAGTGTTGTTAGTATTCACCACCTTCACCATACATGACATCACTGGTATTATATGAACAGTGCATGTCGAGTATGATAAAAGTGGCTTTAAAAAAAGCCGTTTTAAGCACACGTCACTCACACTCACACACCAAAAATAAGTGAATCCTGACTTGCCAGTGTAGATGTTTGTTACTCAATCATGCAAAAACTGGATTTAGATGAAATTTTGCATGCATCCCATGTCAAACATGGAAAGGAACATAGGCTACCTGTCTGAAGTCCACGCAGACGAAATCGCGGGCAAAAGCTAGTAGCAAAGAAATATCAGCAGAAATACGTACCTAAATGTTTAATTTTGTTATTTGTCGTCTGTCGTCGTTATTTAATATTCCTATTCTACAACCTGAAAAATTACCTAAGAATTATTATTTATATTCTAACATAATTCTACGGTTTTTCTTTACGAAATTTGCCAAAACATTATCATAAAAGTTGCTTTTTTGATGCAATTTTAATAATACATGTTTTTCAATTGAAATTACACCGAGATTTGACAATCTAGCCTCACTTTGGCTGTTTCGTGTATAGGTATGAATTCGCTTCAATGCCGAAAACGACCTTTCAGCGGAAGCCACCGATACAGGAAGAGTCAAAACAATTTGAGATAACATTAAAAGCTGAGGAAAAGCTTCACTCAACGCGGATTTAAAAAGATGTAAATAAAGTTCATAGATATCTAAATTATTAAATGTTGAAGTACTGTTTAAAACTTTTAATTCGTTTTTTAATGCGTGAAAATCAAATATATTCGGGAATTCGGATATTAATGCAGACACACTTTCCTCGGGAAAACTACTACGGTAACTCGCGTATTTAGACTTATTGACTAAATCAAGAAAAGTTAAGTTTTGAAACGATGAATAACGGGAGTTTATTTGGCTTTTGATGTTATCTATTATTTCATCGAATAAACGCTTGTATTGTGTTTTCAAGTCAATTTCTGTATCCATCCGCCGGCGCCGTCGTGGTGGTTCACAATATTCCTGAATACTATTGAAAATAAAATCAAATTGTTTTAAAAACTCTTCTGATAACCAATATTGAAATGCACCAATTTCTCTGATTGAGATTTCGATGTCGACTTGTTTGCTTTGAAGCAAAGCAAACAAAATGTCAGTTCTGGCAAAAATCTCTGAAAAAATATGCAAAAGGAAACAAAACTGCATATCTTCTAATTTAGTTACAAACGACTCCGACATGGATATAGAATCAACATCCCACGATTGGGGATTATCTACGATATGATTAAAGGTTTCAATCATATCTAACCTGCAATTAAATATAACATTAATAATGCGCGAATGATAATGCCACCGTGTTTTGGCTACTCCAGGCATACGACGATCGGAAAACTGTTTTAAAAGATTTGACCGTTTCGACGATTTGTTGAAAAACCTGACAATTCCATTGATATGGCTGAAAAATGATTTTAATTCTGAAATATTTTCTAAAGATTTACTTAAAACCAAATTAAGAATATGAGCATAACACGGTACGAAACGCGCGAGAGGGCATTGACCCCGTACTAGTGCTTGAACGCCTCCACGTTCACCTGACATAACGGCGGCACCATCATATGTCTGACCGATCAGTTTGTCTTTGCATCGATATTGTTCAAGAATATCGAGCAACTGAGTCGCTAATACAGTCGCAGTCCGGCTTTCGCTAACGTCGTAAAAACCTACAAATCTTTCTTCCAGACCATTTTCGGACAAATAACGAAATATAACAGACAACTGTTCTCTATGACTGACATCTGGGGTTTCGTCAATCATAACTGAAACGAATTTGGCATGGCTAATCTCACGTCTAATCTCGTCTAAAATTACCGCCGCGGTGCATTGTATAAGATCATTTTGAATGTCTCCCGATAGACCGGTAAACACGGAGTGTGAAGTAGATGAGCATTGTTCAAGATGGGAGTCTATAACGCTATCGTACTTACTTAAATAAAATAATGTTTCTATATAATTGCCACGATTGTCTGAATTAACGTTTTCACTATGCCCGCGGAAAGATAACTCCTGTTTTCCAAGAAGAACAACAGTGTCTATTAAACGTTTCATTAAGTTTCGATTACGTTCCACTTTTCGATGATGGGATTCATAATTATTTCCGAGAAATGTTTCTATTCTACTATTTCCAAAATTGTGTAATAATATACAACTGCGTAAATGTTTTTCGGTTTGAGTATGTTTCCTAGCCGAATTGGTCAAATTATTGATGTCTGAGAAACCCGTTTTATTCCAAGCACTATTTGTATCGGAAAACAGCAAACATGGAAAACAAAATAACTTATTTAATTTGCAACTGCCCGCTATCCAATTATATTTATCATACACTGAACTGTGAAAATGTTTGAAAAACCCATCCTTACGCCTATAATCAATTTTCATATCGGGACGCGCCCGTCCTTGTTTAATGATATGTTTTTTATTTTCGAACGCTTGTTTTGAGAACGAATTTAAGTCATTTAATAGGTAATCCGTAAGACAACAGTCAATTTGTACTAATGCTGCCATTTCTCACCTAACCGTGTCACGACAAATTACAAAGTAAGTAAAACAAACCAACCTTTACGATGTAACAAACAAAAACACAACACAACACTTGGCAAGTAAAATTTCACTACTTTCGATTCTTTTAAACTATATAATATTACAATCAAGCTAGCCCACTAACTTAATAAACAAAATTTTGCATATTACAATAATAACAGTACAAAATGAGTGCAAATGAGCGCGTAATATAATTGTTTAAGTGAATTGAAATGACAGCACGCGCCGGTCGGCCGCTGCAATTAGCTCTGTTGTGATTGGACGAAATCTTTTAAAGCGAAACATGCGAAACTAAACCTTAACACATGACAAATAAAGACTAGGTAGGCTATGTGGGATCGGCTTGTTGTTCGACAATATCGACGAGTCGTTTGCATGTAGTAGTAATGTGTATGTGTGCGTGAATTTCATACATTTCAAATGTTTGGATTCCCGATGTTTTGAGCGAGTTCCCCGGCCACCGCGCGGCCGCCGCACACTATGGAGCAGTACGTACGCGTTCTGAGTGCGATCGTAAAAACGGGTATGTGTGCGTTTGCGTGATTTTAAATACATGGCGAATTATTTTTATGAAATTGTAGGAAGCGGGGTAAGCTATAATTATTAATAATAAAAAATGTATATATTAAAATTGGCCAAGGTAAGCCGGTAGGAATCGTGTTCTATGGAGGCTTCGCCACTGCTACAAATTAAATAATATTATTACAAATAATATTAAGTATAAGACCTATGTATTCTCACGATTGCATTATTTTACCATTTAGAATAAAACATATTAATTTGATATTTATTACACACCCTAACAGCTAGGAAACTCAAAAATTTCATTGACAATACTCATGTGCCCCTAGCGGCGAATTTATGATATCTGGTCTAAAGGCTTCTGCAGATTGCGCAAACCCGGTCCATCAAGTGAAGTTGGTTTTCACAAGTTTGACATGTGCCTCGTGTTCAGGTTGTACTTTAACATTTTTGACGGTTCGTCGTCCAGCTACAGTTCGACAAGGCTTTAAATGAACGAGGCGAGAAAAGAAACTAACGCTTCTATCATACAAAAATTTCATTTTTGACATGTGTTTGACGGTTCTCTTATACCAGCAGCGCCTCGTTCTCATTTATTTAAAGCCTTGGAGCACTATACACACTTACAGATCCCTGACGCGAACGAACCCCGTCCGTCCAACCAAAATATGTCAAACCGGAATGATATTTGTAAAAAAAAATTGTTTTCGGAGTTTAAATTCTATGAGATTGCAATAGTTCCAAATGCCAAAAAGCATCCTTTTCATTGAAGGTTTGCAGGTCGTATAGGTCCGGAAATACCTACTAGTGGTGGTTCCAGAGTTTTACAGTGCGCGGCAGAAAGTTACGCGAAAAACACACGGTGGAAGACTGCCACTCATCAAGGTGATGAGGATGGTATATTTTTCGCGTGGGACGATGGCGAAAAGTTGCAGGTGGTATGATTCCGAACAATTCCTCAGAGTACTCCCCGTGATACAACCGATAGAGGATGCAGAGTGAAGCTACATCTCGGCGTAATTCCAAGGAGTCCAAGCTGTTTGAAACACTGTGCAGTCAACAATTCGAGCGGCCCTTCGTTGGATACGACCCAGAGGGAGCAGTTGGTATTTTGGCGCTTGCACTTCACTCTATATGCTAACGCCAAGTATTTCAATGCTAGGGGAGATGGTTAAAGATGTGCCCTCAAAACGAGGATATACGACCATAAGTGGCTTTTAGCGGTGAACGCGCAGACTTGTGTCACGGCGGGGTTAAATTGGACTAAGTTACGACTACCACATTCAGAGACTTTCTCCAATGAATTATATATTTTGGACACAAGTTCGTTTCGACTCTCAATGACATTTATCCGAAAAATATTGGGGGAGCCGGTATATACAGCATCACCTGTACTATCATCCGCATAGCAATGAATGCCGTTGGTCTGTAACATGTCACTGATATGCAGTATGAATAGGGTAGGCGATAGCACACAGCCCTGAGGGACACCAGCATCAACAGACTGAGTTTCCGAGCATTCGCCGTCAACTACGACCTTTATGCTTCTATCTGCTAAGAAACTTGGGACCCACTTGCGTAATTTCTCGGGCAGCCTGTTTGATAGAATCA
Source organism: Polyommatus iphigenia (assembly GCA_963422495.1). NCBI lineage: Eukaryota > Metazoa > Arthropoda > Insecta > Lepidoptera > Lycaenidae > Polyommatus > Polyommatus iphigenia. Next base: position 22,279,812 of record OY730187.1, on the reverse strand, counting down.
TTCGGATTCCAAAGGTTTCAAATTCTGACGTGTTTGCGACGACGCGACGGCTATACATAGATACTTATTCACGATGAATGACGATATTTTAATTACTTTTGTAGAAAAATATGAAGAACTTTATAGTCTAAAACTTCAACATCATCATAACCAACTGAGGAGAGACAATATTAGGAATAAAATTGGGAAATAATGAATTTCGTTTTGTTTCTCTTTTCCTCTTCTGGTAAAATACAGCTAGTTACAACAATATCCTCGCCACTATCCTCTATAATGCAAATGCACGTTAACAGGCTATGACGGACTTAAAATAACTAAATTGCCTATGATGAATCCGAATGCAGTGGACGCACCCCATCGGCATTTCGTAAATGACGAAATGCCGATGCGTACGCTCCGATCCAGTGGACGCGCAACTTTGACCGTAAAACTTAATAGGTAAATTGCGATTTGCGGCTTATGATTTATGACGTATTAAAAAAACTATTTATCGTTGTCCAAACGCCTGATGGCAACCCTACTTGCAAAGGTACTCAAACCAATTTGTCAGTTTTATTTTACAAATAGAATAAAATTCAAATCGTCGAACAGTGAACACTAAACAGGATTTTATGCGGATTACGTAGTAAGTAGTTTTTCTTCAACAACTTAAAATAATACATAAACTTTTTAAAATCTGCTGTATAATTAAAATAAATCATAATGGTAGAAATTTTAGTAAGTATTAAAATATTGACTAAGCTTTAAGTTTCGAAATTAAGTTGAATGAAAATGAAAAAAAATGAAAAAATTATAAAATATCGTATTTTCTCTTACACAAGCCCTTCAAGATATGATGTTGTATCTATGTTTAAAAATAAAATAGTTTGTGGCCTATTAACAAGTATAAAAATCAATTTCGCTTTACTTGATCCGTCAATTTCTCTTAAAATCGGGGCTGAAATGGAACTAAATTTTGAAATGTGGTTTGCATAGACCTTTTAATTGTAAATATGTAAACTCTAAAAACTTTAATTACTTTTTGTAGCTTTTACGGGATGTTGAAAGCAAAAATATAAATTTCTTCAAAACCCGTGGATGAAAATGACACAAAACTTTAACAGTATCAGACATCAACAAACTAAACCATATTATACCGTTTTTACAAACTCTAATATTTTTTCGACGCAATTAGGCGACGTTTCTAATATTTGCTAATTACTGGGAAACCCGTGGATGAATCTGACACAAAACGTGTCTGCACATCAGTTACTGCCCTAGCAATATCCCAAAACCTAAATCGTAAACTTTAATATTTTTTTCAGCCTATAGCGACCAAAAATCAAAATCCCTAAATATCTCTGGAAGCTGTCGACCAAAATGACACAAAATCATTTTTTAGGTTTACCTAGTGGTCCCAAAACTATACGCAAAAAATTACAAACTTTCGAATTTTTTAAACCCAAAAACCTAGTCCTATCGGTCTATAAGGGAGTTTTAAGTTATCACATGAAATAAGGTGTGCTACTTTCCTGCGAGGAACGTTGAGACGCTTATATCAGTGCTGCTATGTATTCAACGGTAATGCTAAAATGACTACCTTTAAGTATTGAAGCTTAAGAGTCAATTATATTATATAACGAGCTTTTGCCCGTAGCTTCGCTCGCGTTAAGAAGTATTATTATATACAAACTTTCATCCCCTATTTTAACCCCTTGGGGTTGGAACTTATCAAAATCCTTTCTTAGCGAATGCCTACGTCATCTACCTGCATGCCAAATTTCAGCCCGATCCGTCCAGTGGTTTGGGCTGTGCGTTGATAGATCACCATGTCAGTCAGTCACCTTTGAGTTTTATATTTATTATTTTTATTATATAATATATATAATATATGAATATAATAATCGACTCAGAACTCAGAAGTATTTACGTTACGTGTCCACCTATACAACTGACGAAGCCTCAAAGAAAACATATGAAGGAGATGAAGAATGGGTGCTAAGCTAAGTACAGAAAAGTTATAACGTGACCTAAAAAGACCTGAAAAAAACCTTCAAAAAAGAAATGAAATCCCACCAAAAACATGAAACGTAAAAGGTCAAGCCAAGCAAAATATTGCAGGATATTCAATACTTCTGTCTTAAAAAGTTTTCAGATCACATTCAAGCCAAGCCTTCAACTTATTTTGTAATTGAAATCAACATTCAGTAAAAGTATCAATAGATTTCTTATTTTATAATTATTAAAGTGACTTGGCAATGAGCACTAGAGAAATAATAAGCGACTAATTGGATATTATTGAGTACCATCGGCCACATGCGTCGTTACATACTAAAACACTTTACGCTTGCTGTCTGTGTAAGTATGAACTCCTCCAAATATGCAGTTTTATATATTTTGTTTCTCTTGTGCTCATTGCCAAGCCACTTTAATAATTACAAAATAAAAAATCTATTGATACTTTTACTGAATGTTGATTTAAATTACAAAATAAGTTGAAGGCTTGGCTTGAATGTGATCTGAAAACTTTTTACGACAGAAGTATTGAATATCCTGCAATATTTTGCTTGGCTCGACCTTTTACGTTTCATGTTTTTGGTGGGATATATATATATATATATATATATATATATATATATATATATATATATATATATATATATATATATATATATATATATATATATATATATATATATATATATATATATATATATATATATATATATATAAGTGTATTGTTTGTCTTAATAATTAATCGTTTTTTAAATATAGGCCTGTTACAAAAAAGATGTTTCTTTAAAAAATACATGCAACTTAAAATTATTATAGGAACAGTATGGAAATAACATTCTACTCTATTTATAACTAAACATGCAAAAGTAAAATCTAATATAATGAGTGCATATGTTGAATAAATAATAGTAAATTATTACAACCTCAGATTGACGGCGACCATTGTTTGTGCGACGAGATAGCGATCGACGTTGCCATGGCGACATACTTATTTAGTCACTTCAATAAAATAATATGGGTGGAATATACTTTATATTATGGCAAAGCAACATTTACCGGGACAGCTAGTATTTTATAATGATCTCTTTTTATAATGATCTCAATCGTAATAATATAATTCGATTTTAAGATTGTTATAAACTCTCTCTACCTAAGAAAGAACTTACATACTTACTTCTTACTGACTTTACTATAATGCCACTTACTTTGTCAGGAACATAAGTAATCGTATTACCTTTACGTCGTCTTAGTTGAATGTTCAAGCTCATTAGCCAAGACGTTTCCTTAATCGCATACATTTAGATCGGCGATTTTATAAAGAAGCGATAAAGAAAATGTCTTGGCTAGGGGCTCAGGTTTCAATCCAAGTAATCATCAGAAAAGTCGATACTTTTTGTATTCCATTAGGGATTGAAAAGTATTTTTTGGACAAAGTAAGACAAAAAGCACTGTATAATAGTAATAAAACATTTATTCAATAAATGCAATGTTCTACAATATAAAATTATGTCCTTGACCTACGAATAGTAAAAAATATTTATTATTCGTAGAACGTCTTGACTTATTAAATATATTATTTATCTAATATCAACACGAGTATTTTACATGAAAATAAATTGCCCTGAATTCTTTACAATATTTTTTTTTACAAAATCTTAAAAGTTTCTACGTTCACAAAAAAGCGTTTTTAGGGTTCCGTACCCAAATGGTAAAAACGGGACCCTATTAACGCACTTGACAGATTTTTCAGTTAAATACCTGATTGAAAATGTAAGTTAAATAAAATTAAAATTGTCTTAAATATCCCAGAAACAAAATCATTACTATTCAATACACTATATTTTCCAAGCAAATGCACTATGACGTCATTTAATGATCTTGCTTGGTGTAGAATTATAAAGTTATAGAGTGTGGGGTGTTATTAAAACGGCTCAACACAATGCCGATAACAGTAACATTCAATGCGAAACTAGAACCTACGTAATGAATGTTTTGCATGGACTGAAACACAATTAAAATGAACCAGAGAATTGCATTTTGTAATTTATTGTGAAATATTAATTGTTTATTTTGTGATAAACATAGTAGAGATAAAGGTCGTTGTATCTTGCAGTATTTTTTAAAATTTATAGTTACTACTTAAAGCCTGTTTCACCACTTCCTGATAAGTGCCGAATAGGCTATCCACCACTTAACTTGACAGATGAAGTATGGATAATAATCTGTAAAAAAAGCTGTTAATAGCCTATTCTGCACTTTATCAGAAAGTGGTGAAACAGTATTTAATATTTTATTGTTGAAGTTTCTACTTGACTTATTTAAATTACGATACAGCGAGATCTGTAATAGTAGAATGAATCGCAGTCTATTTATTGCTGTATTACACCATATAACTAATATTATAAACCCGATAACCCGAATCGGGTTGACGAATAAAAAAGCGTAATTTAAGATAACTTTAGAATACATTATAATAAATGTCTTTGCTAAGCGAGATTCGTTTGAAGAACACAACTGAGCTTCCTCACAGACTACTGAAAGATATTATAACCCGAATCAAATAATCAAATATTGTAACGATCCTCACATTCGTCTTAGAACTAACAGCCACATTCAGATTTCAGATACACCAATTAATAATTATTTTAACTTAATAAATACACCACTCTGTCGAAATCTTCATTGAATTAAAAGTAAGTAACCATTCTTAGGGCCTGTTTCACCACTTCCTTAACTTGACCACCCACCACTTAACTTGACAGATAAATTATGGAGAATCTGTCAAAGAAGCTGTGAATAGCCTCTTCTGCACTTTATCAGAAAGTGGTGAAACAGGCCCTAGGTATGACCGTAACTCAAACTTTTATTTTTTTAACTATTCCATTTATCTTTGACCAGTGCTATTCATCCATTAGTGTCTCAAATCATCATCTGTCTCAACCGCCTCGCAGCTGTGGTATTTTGACGAGGTGTCAGGTAGACTCTCAGCCAGGGAGAGGTCGTCAGAGGAGGCGGTCGGTGCTTCATGAGCTGCCAGAGGTATTAACTCCTCGTCCTCATCAATAAACGAAGTCATGCCGTTCCGTTTGGGTATAGCCGGCCCCGTGTCGGTATCACGCGTCCAGCAACCTGAAAAGAAATGTGGGTTGAAGTTTTTGATAGGGCCCAGTTTTTTTATAAAATAAGGGAGCAAACGAGTAAACGGCTGATAGAAAGCAACTACCGTCGCCCATGGACATTGGACACTCGCAACATCATAAGAGCTGCAGATGCGTTGCCGGCCTTTAAAGTTTCGGCCAGTTGTGCCGATCTGGGTAGAAGTCAGAAATTAATTATATCTCTTTCTTCATACTTAGAGAAGAAGGTATAGTAATGAGATTTTAATATATTATAAACAAACTTTCTTCGTAATTTGATTATTTTTAACAAAAAATTAAAACCGACTTCCAAGGTAAAAACAATAGTAATATGAACTAAAAAGTATTAAATAACTCTTACCCTTTAATAGTGCCTTTTTCAGAATTCGTCTAAATCTCAACTATTTCTGTACTGTATACTACAATCTTCATTATTTTGAAGTCGGTACCAGCTAATTTAATCGTGAGTTCAGTAATGTCAGATTATCTGAAACTTTTGGGACTGGTTTGGGACAAAATTAAGATTATATCCTATACAACAACACGAGAATTTTGAAAATCGGTCCACAAACAGCGAAATCATTATCAAAAACGTCTGCTTCGATGCAAAATATCACGAAAAGTACCAATAATTGGGTCATAGTGTGATGACCAATGGTATAATGATGGTTGTGATGATGATGATTAATCAAATTGATGTATTAGCTTATGCTTTCAGTTGTTTAAACAACGCCGAAATCCCCGAACCTGTACCTATAAGCATTCAAAAGTTCTGTTCGGTACCTTCGAATCCAGGGTATAACCTGGTGCAAAGTCTTACTTTTTTGTAGCATTTATCTCGAATGCTTCAGAAAAAATCAAAATCACTATATGTTTCCATACAAATTTCAAGAAGTCCCCTCGATTCCTCAAGGATCCCATCATCAGATCACCACTTTTGTGAACATGGTACCAAATTCGAGTTAAACCCTATACAACACAAAAAGAATTTTGAAAATCGAACCACAAACGGCTGAGTAATCGTGGAACATACAAAAAAAAAAGATACATACAGCCGAACATATTACCTCCTCCTTTTTGGAAGTCGGTCAAAAGAAAGCATTGTACTATCAGAGAAGTTGATTCATAGGCAGATGGCGGACCTATGTAATTCGGTCGCGTTGTGTCAAACCCAGCTACGATTACTATTGAATTGACATAGTTCGACCAGGTTCGACCAAATGACGTAGGTTCGTCAACTGTCATTCATAAGAATGAATTTCTTCGATGGAACTTGTATTTTTTCTAGTGAATTAATAGTTTGTAAGATTGTTTCAATTGATAGCGTCGTAACAGAGCTCTAGTAATCAAGTGATCTAGTGATCAGGAGACCGTTTGATTTGATTATGATTCGGCAATCAGCGTGTACCATAAATTTGTTATTTCAAATCATCAAAATTATTATCGAGCACTAAATACTAGAGGAAAGGTCACGTGCATTCTTGTAACCTTTTGCAAGTAAAAATATTTTGACATTTTGTTATTATAAAAATAAATAATTAAACAAAAACAACAAATATTTGGGCCAAATTTTAATTAAGGCATCCTAATGAGTTCATAAAAATATGGCTCTTGACCCACAATAGGCAAACAACGCCCGGTATTTTTAGAGGAAAAATTTGTTTTCGTAATGCCCTATGATGGCGCGTGGGGCGGGTGAATCAACAAATGGCCTATAGCTGCTATCCACCTTCGATAGTTAGTGGACTGTATTTTTATAGTCTCACGAATGCTGGAGGTAGGGGCAGATAGTAGGAAGGAGATTTCGTGCACTAACCTTTGGTCTTCGCGTCCACAAACGCAGGCGCTGAACAGCACGTCTGGGGCCCCAGGAAACACTCGCGAAACACTAGACGGTGCGGCACAGATGGAAATCAGCAGCGTACCAGTTCTCCAACGTCCATATATTCTGATAGCGGTCAGCGAGGACTTGACGAAAACGTCTATGTCCGTCTCGTAATGAGTCAAAAATTACACTGGCGAATTCCCGAGCTTCAACGACGATAGGCGACAGTGCACGAAAGGAAAGGGATGGAGATAGGTTAAGGGAAGCGCGTGAGAATATATTAATATTTACTCGGCCTAATTAAAAAAAAATTAATTTGTTATCCTTTATTTATTTATTTATTTATTTATAATACGAAATTTCGCAATATGAAATGTAATAATTTTCATAGTATTCGATGGTTACTTAAAGTTATGCTAGATGGCGTTACCATTTCCCCCGCCCTTAAAGGTTCGCCTTTAAAAAAAAAAATATTATAAACATATACGGTATATCTAAGCTATATCAACTTAATAGTACCGGATACATGTTATGTGGAACATAAATATTTATTATAATAACTATAACTATTGAAAAAATACATACATAAAGCTTAATAAACAAAGGCAGAAAGCGAGCGTTAGCATTATTGATTAGGCAGAGGACACAAACGAACCACGGGACGCAGGAAAACACCCTTAGCGGTCTTAACTGAAACTACGCGAACTACGCCATCCTTACCGGGGTGCAATTTTTCAATAACACCTAGCGGCCAAGCGAGAGGTGGTGTATTATCAGTTATAATTATTACAATTGTACCTAATGCAATAGAAGGAGAGGCCTTATTCCACCTTTGCCTCACTTGTAGCTTATGAAGATATTCTAGTCTCCATCGCTTCCAGAAAGACTGGACTAATTTATCAATTAATAGATGTCTATGTAATAGCGTGACGTTCCTTTCCTCTACATCGTGCGCGGGTAAAGAATTTAAAGGTATAGCGAATAAAAAATGGTTTGGCGTTAAAGCGCGTGGTTCCGACGGATCGGAACTTAAAACGGTAAGCGGTCGCGAATTTAATAGACATTCTATCTGTATGAGAAGAGTATTTAACTCCTCATAAGATAAAAGTTGTTGTCCTATGACCTTATTTAAGTGGGTCTTAATGACCTTCACCATGCTCTCCCAACATCCACCGAAATGTGGAGAAGCAGGGGGTATGGTCTTCCAAATAATTCTATTCTCTAATAGTTCCTCTTCGAATCGTGGTTTATACTCTTTGTCTAGGAAACGATAAAGGTCCTTTAGATATGACTGTGCCCCTACAAAATTCCTTCCATTATCTGAGTACAGATACTGTACGGGACCGCGGCGAGCCAGAAAGCGCTTTAGGGCAGCTAAGAAGCTATCGGTACTTAAATCGGTGGCTATTTCAATGTGCACCGCGCGAATCGTAAGACAGGTGAAAACACACAAATAAGCCTTGTAGCTTTTTGCTCCACGACGTCTTAATGGTACGTATGAGATGGGCCCTGCGTAATCGCAGCCCGAGTGTGTAAAGGCCTTTATGTTTTCTGTCACCCTGCCTACAGGTAGGTCAGACATAAGAGGAGAAATAGAACGCGGTTTTAGTTTAAAGCACTTGTTACATTTAAAAACGCGATGACGTATTATACGTCTAGCGGACAGGATCCAATATCTTTGTCTGAGTATGGACATTAAAAGCTCTGGACCGGCGTGTAAATATTTTTTATGATAATAGTCTACAATTAAGTCTACAATGTGATCATGACGCGGCAATATAACGGGATGTTTTTGGGAAAAACTTAAATCGGAGTTTGAAAGACGGCCTCCAACGCGAATAATACCGTTTTGTAAAAATGGCAACAGTCGTTGTAAAGCGGTAGAGCATTTCTTACCCTTGCTTAAATTATCGAAATCGTCTGCGAAGTATTTTGATTGTAAAATGCGTATCAATCTATTTTCAGAGAATTCTAAGTCTGTAACTGATATGGTCTGGTGAGTTTTACATGGTAGCAGTTTTGCGAATCTGAAAATTTAAATCATAGTGCGTAACAGCTTTGTCCAGGAGGACATGCGGAGCGCAAGAGAATATAAAACGGACTCATCAACTTCTATCAATCCCGTGTGAGTAAGCGTTTTTTGCTCAGGTATGTTTAAAGTAGAAAAATCATGTACCTCGTAAATAGGCCATTCAGAGGAATTAATAGCCCAACGAGGCCCACGGAGCCATAGCGGATGGCTAATCAATTGGGCGGGAGTCAAGCCGCGGGAAAGGCAGTCGGCTGGATTTTCAGATCCAGCAACATGATGAAAGTTATCAGAAGAAATATTATCATTTAATGTTACAACCCTATTAGCAACAAAGGTATGCCATCGATGCGGTGAACTTTTAACCCAAAATAAAACAACCTTAGAGTCAGTAAAGGCTAAGACATTCATTTTGTATCGCGGGTTAAAATTATCGTAAACGATGCGAAGTAATTTTGACAATAATACGGCAGCGCACAATTCCAATCGCGCGATAGAAATAGTTTTTATTGGAGCTACCTTTGACTTTGCGCATACCAGTTGAACAGAAGAACTGCTACCTATTTGTAAATGTAAATATACAACAGCGCCATATGCTTGCTCGCTAGCGTCCGAGAACCCCAGCAGAGTGGCGACACCGCCGTCAACGACACCTAAGTGTCGCGGAATATTAAAGCGATTTAATAATGGTAATTCTAAACAGAATTGCTTCCAAGTTTTAACAATATTGGGAGGAGGCTGGTCATCCCAATCGAGTTTTAATAACCATATCTGTCTAATAAGCAATTTAGCGTAAAGAATAGTAGGCGCGACAAACCCCATTATATCCCATAATCGTGCAATGGTAGATAAAATTATGCGTTTTGTGCATTTGCCGTCTGGCGGAGAAATTTTGAAAAAGAACGAATCCGAGGAATGCGACCAGAGTAGTCCCAGAACCTTATGTTGATTAATTTTATCAAATTCCAAATCAGACGGAAGTTTGTGCGATTCTGGTAGGCTTTGGAGAACTGAAGCGGAATTACTACTCCACTTCACCAAATCCCATTGAGCACCCTTACACATACTGATCAGCTGGGCGGCTGCGGTAACTCCCTCTTCTTCTGTTCTCACGGAAAATACTAAATCGTCCATGTAAAGCGACGACGACGCGATTTCAGCGGCAACAGCGTATTTATGCCCGTCATCTTCTACCAACTGTTTGACGGTACGTAAGGCGTGAAACGGACTAGATCTTAAGCCAAAACAGACCCTCTTAAACTCATATATTGTTATTGGGTCGTTTGAATTGAAGCGGTAAAGAATACGTTGGAAACGACAATCGTTTTCCATAACAGCGATTTGTAAAAACATCTGGCGGCAGTCGGTGGAAAGTGCGATAGCAAAAAGTCTAAAATTTAAAATTACTTGAAATAAATCTCCTTGTAAATTAGGTCCACTGTGAAGGATATTATTAAGATCTACACCTGAGCTAGTTTTACAACTGGCGTCGAGAACGACACGTAATTTTGTCGTGGACTTATCTTCACGGACAACACCGTGGTGCGGAATTATATATGATGGAGAATTCAAATTACTAATATCTGGTATCGCGGGAACTAAATAATTATTTTGAATATACTCAGATATAACATTGTTATAAGCCTCTCTCAATCGCGGCGAGGATTCAAGTTTTCGTTCTAAACAAATAAAGCGTTTATATGCGATATTATATGAGTCTCCTAAAGAGAACACATCTTCGCGGAACGGCAAAGACACCGTATACCTACCACTGACGGGATCTCGTTCAGTGGTAGTTTGATAATGCATTTCACATTCAACGTCATCGGGACTTTGAACGGGCGGAAGGGAAAGCTCTTCTAGTTCCCAAAATCTTTTAATAAAAGTATCGATAGAAGCGGGCGAATTAATTTCAACAGCGCAACATGAAGCTAACGCGTGAGCGGTACCTAATGTGGGCGCAGAACCCATTAAAATATAACCGAGTACGGTTTCTATAGCGGGCGGAGCGGTCGAGTTGCTGTGTACAACACCAGGCAACAGTAAATGCGGAAACAGCGAAGCCCCGATTAAAACATCAACGGAATTCGGGGTTGCGAACGTGTCGTCCGCGAGCGGTAAATTATTTAAATATGAAAACGCGGACTTATCAACTAAAGCGGAAGGCAAGCAATCAGTTATCCGATCTACAATTAAAGATGAAATATCAAATTTATTATTTGTATTATATTTAGAAGAAAATTTAAAAGAAACCTTTCCTCTAACAACCTTCTTCGAGCCACCGATACCCTTGACAGTCGTTTGCGGTATAATGTGAATGCGAATATTCAAACGTTCACAACAATTTTTAGTTATAAAATTACTTTGAGACGCGCTGTCAAGCAAACAGCGTACCATATGAGAGTTACCTTGCGAGTCATAAATAAAAACTTTTGCGGTGGCTAGTAAAACCGTCGTGGGCGCAATACATTCGCTGCGCTTTATATAGTAGTTGGGCACCGTACGCGGAGTGCCAGTGCGAGTCGCACACAACGCAACGTCCGAGCGCTCAGTGGATAAGACTGTCCGCGCGGGCGCGGGGACGGGCGCAAGGTTCGGACGCGAGCTCCCTTGCGGCACGGTAGCAATATCGTTATGGTGGCGGTTCGATTCCGAATTGAACGAGTTATAATTATTAAAATGAAGCAAAGTGTGGTGTTTAAGCTTACACACTCTGCAGTTTGAATTAGAGTTACACACAGAAACTTTATGTTTTATACTCAAACAGTTTACACAGGCGTTACGTTCTTTAACTAATTTAAATCTCTCACTGGGCGAAATATTATTAAAGGAAGGGCATTTAAATAAATGTTGATGTGTTATATTATTACACAAACAATTAGACGTAGTATTATTATTAGTTGTAGTGGTATATGTTTGCAATTTGTTCGACACTGGCTTACTATAATTATTAGTACGAACGCGATCGCTTATCTTTTTATTGTAATTATTGTGTGTTAGTGTACGTTGCAATATTTTAGACTGATTCTGAATAAAAGAAACTAGGCTGTCGAACGTCGGAATAGCGGATGAGTCATTCAATCTTTCAAAGGTATTTATAGTATCAGAGTCTAACTTTCTTAATGCGATATGTAACAGAATAAAGTCTGTAAGATCCGGAATTTTTAAGTTTTTTAAACCTCTAACGGCAGTAACAAATTTATCCATAAATAAATCAATATTATTAGACGATGTGCTAACAATATTTTTGAAATCAAGTAATTGGTCTATATACGAGGAAGCGAGTAAGCGTTTATCATCGTATTTATCGATGAGCGTTTGAAACATTAAGTCATAATTTTCTGCGCACGGCGTTATTCCCGCGCAGCGCAGGCGGCTTGCGCCTTGCCGGTGATTCTGCCAAGTAAATAATATAATTTTTCGGAATCCGTGAGAGATTGGTTTTCGTGTATGGTCGATCTAAAGCTGGCATAAAACAATGGCCACGATTTTATATCACCATCAAAGGACATTAATTCTATGGGCGGTAAGCTAGGCATAGTTTTGCGCGGCAATGTTTCGTTGACCTTGGGCAAACACTGCGAACTAATATATTTAATACGACCGTACAACTCTTCAAAGGAAACCAAACATTTATAATTAGGTGTTGCTTCGGGATTAATCGTCAATAAGCGGTCATTATAGTGATCCAATAGTTGTGTAAATTCGTTTCGCAATGAACTTAGCGTTGTAACGGAACTAAGGAAGCCTTCCCTTACGTCCTCGCTCGTGTGTATAATTTTCGAAGTGTCGTAAATACTTTGAACACGTTCGAAAATAATATTACGCTTTGCTTCGAGTAATTTAAGTTCTTTATCGTGGATTACTGTAGATGATCCCTTTTTACTCTTAGATTCTTCCGACATTGTAAAAGAATATTATGCGTACAAAACAAAACTAAATTAAATACTTTATATGTAAGTATCTAAATCGACAAGCAAACCCGGTTGGCAACGCGAGTGGGTACCTATCTATTCGTATGGTGCGTTACAAGTGTTACAACTTACAAGCAAACGCCAACGGCGCGACAACAACGCGCGGCGGTAACAGATTTTTCTAGAATGCTCGAGTATAGGAATAGGTAGGTACGAAGTACGAACTTATAATCCAAATTTACAACCTTAGATATATATGAAAATTAAGTTTCAATTAAGAAAGGCAAAATATAATTATTTACTAGTTATTTTAATATTTATTTATGCGGTTATATGGTTATATGGGTAAATTATATATGATATGAAGGTACTTATAATGTTACGAGAATATACTTGGGTAGGTAGTAATATTTAAATACGAATGAAATATACTATTTTTACAATTAAGTAGGTGTTAATAGCTTGTGCAATAAGGGCGGGCGATATTTAATTTAAAGCCGAATTGACCATGTAACATGGTTCAATCATCCGGCTCGAATGGAACCAAAAAAATATGATGGCGCGTGGGGCGGGTGAATCAACAAATGGCCTATAGCTGCTATCCACCTTCGATAGTTAGTGGACTGTATTTTTATAGTCTCACGAATGCTGGAGGTAGGGGCAGATAGTAGGAAGGAGATTTCGTGCACTAACCTTTGGTCTTCGCGTCCACAAACGCAGGCGCTGAACAGCACGTCTGGGGCCCCAGGAAACACTCGCGAAACACTAGACGGTGCGGCACAGATGGAAATCAGCAGCGTACCAGTTCTCCAACGTCCATATATTCTGATAGCGGTCAGCGAGGACTTGACGAAAACGTCTATGTCCGTCTCGTAATGAGTCAAAAATTACACTGGCGAATTCCCGAGCTTCAACGACGATAGGCGACAGTGCACGAAAGGAAAGGGATGGAGATAGGTTAAGGGAAGCGCGTGAGACTATATTAATATTTACTCGGCCTAATTAAAAAAAAATTAATTTGTTATCCTTTATTTATTTATTTATTTATTTATAATACGAAATTTCGCAATATGAAATGTAATAATTTTCATAGCATTCGATGGTTACTTAAAGTTATGCTAGATGGCGTTACCACCCTATACCCCGCAAAGGGCATTACGAAAACAAATTTCTCCCATTTAGTTTACTCCTTCATAATTATTTTTATTTGAAGTATTTAATATGAAGTTCATTAGATGCTTAATTAAAAAAATATATGAACTAATAAAAAAATCATCAAGAATAAAGAGAAAAATCATTAAGTAAATGAGACAAAAATTTGTAAGTCCTTTGCCTCTCCAAATAAAAAGTTAAAAATCATGTATTTTAAATTTTAGGAGAACAGAGAGATTTAAATTTAAAACAGTAACTTTTCCGGGATTAATTCTTTTGGGAAAGGCAGTGAAAAGGCATAACATCAAAAGTTGGATAATTAAAAAAGTAGTCTCATTAAATTATAAGTTACGAGGGTCCTTAGCGTCACTGTAGCGGGCCGATAGCACGTTCCTTGCCATGTATACGACCTCTAAAATTTATACGTGATAAATTGCAAAAGACGTGTGCAATTTTTATTTTCCATATTATTTGTCACTATTATAAAAATATATAGATTTTAAGGCCTTAATAACACCATTTTACCGGTTGAAGAATCCATACTTTCCATAGTCAATACTAATACTATAAATGCGAAAGTGTGTCTGTCTGCCTGTCTGTCTGTCTGTCTATCTCTCTGTTACCTCTTCAAGCCCAAACCTCGAAACCGATTTTGCTGAAATTTGGTACGGACAAATATTTCGAGTCCTGAGAAAGGACTTAGGAAACTTTTCAACCCTGAAAAATGTAAGGTTTCCGCGCGATAAACGAATTTTGGAATAACGGAGTTACGGGCACCAACTATTATTAAAATATATTCTTCTGCCGGTATATTAAAGTCGGAAAATCAAATCAGTACGCTGATTCTTCTACTTTAGGGTCTACACAGACGGACTGCATTTCAGTGCAACTGCAATTTGCAGTTGGATTGCAGTTGAAATGCAGTCCGTCTGTGTAGACCCTTAGAGGTAGTAGGGAAACATTTCATTCATTTCTTCGTTTTGCCTGTTGATCTAGCCCATTTACTATCAAACGGCAAAGGGCTTAAAACGTTTGCACTGCATTAACTTTTCATTTTTTTTTATCTTTATTTATTTTAAGGGATTTTTGTGCAAAAAGACGATGTCAATCCCATCGTACCTTATACTAAATATAACAATTTTAACTTTTCATAATTTTAGGCCGGTTTTTAACATAATATTTAAACAATTATATATCTCATATAAAATGTCCTACCTAACGCATTACATATTTTGTACTAAATGACACTCGCAACTCCGTTGCGCCAAAATTAGCTTATCGCGCGGGAACCGTATATTTTCAGGTTATAAAGTATCCTTATGTCCTTTCCCAACAATGACTCAAAGTATTTCCATACCCAGCAAAATCGGTTCAGCGGTTTGGGCGTGAAGAGGTAACAGACAGAAAGACAGAAAGACAGACAGACAGACACACTTTGGCATAAATTATAATATCAGTATGAATCTATTTTACTGAAAATTTACCGCGTATAATATTGTAACGCTCACGAGTGTATCTTAGTACGTCAAATCTCCCAGCGAATTTATGTACACGAGAAAGGTTTTCTTTGTTTAACCTGTCGTAAACTGTCTGAGGGGTTCGTTAACCTTAATTCGGCCACGAAACCTTGCCCTTGGAGGGTCGGGCTTTGCTAAATAATAAATACACTAGATTTTTCACAAAGTTGGTGAGGTGCGGTCGAATAAAAGACAAATAGGTTGTGAGGTTTTAGTTAATGTTGTAAGGATTCGGGTCATTCAATGAAATTAAATACATTTAGCTATTTGTATTAAATACATTTAGCTATTTGTATTAAATACATTTAGCTATTTGTATTTTAAGTTTTTAAGATTAACCAACATCACTCCATTCACAAGGTTAGGTACCGTAACTATAGAGTTGGCTGACATTATGAAGTAAAATTATTTAATCTAAACTTAAAACGTGTTTAAAAATTGATGACCCAAAGAGAATTTCAACATATAAAATAATACATAACATAGAAAGTCTATAGAAATCATCATTTAACGCCCAGTTTCCGAGATCTTTTAACAGTAATATATCTTTTCACTAGCGCTTTTCATTTACTAATCTTAAACATTAACCAATAAACAAAGCTGTTAACGACAAACTTCAGTCTAAAGACTATTAAAACTGGACAATAGTCATGTAAAACACGTTAACGACTAAAAAAACTGAAATCTACTTTAAAGTTTATTTTTATTTTTAGGCATTTTCATCGCGACTGTTCTTACTTGGTCTCTTCTCCGGTGGTACTGGCTGTACAATCATCGACAGCGGTGGTTTTGCATTCGCTCGCAGACGCCTCGGACTCCGGGTTAATGCATGACTACTCGGTAGCCTGATCTTTAAATGCTAAGTAAAACGAAATTTAGTCGCGGCTGTAGTCTGTACTTACTTTGTCTCTTCTCCGGCGGCACTGGCTGTACAGTCGTCGACAGCGGTGACTTCGTCGCCGCTCGTAGTTTTCTCGGACTCTTCGCTAACGCATGACTTATACTCGGCAGCCTGATGTCTAAATACTAAATACGAAAATTTGTCGCGACTGTACTTACTTGGTCTCTTCTCCGGTGGTACTGGCTGTACAATCATCGACAGCGGTGGTTTCGTCGTCGCCCAAAGCCTTCTCGGACCCCGCGCTAACGCATGACTTATGTCTTATACTCGGCAGCCTGCGATGTCTAAATGCCAAGCAAACGAAATTTAGTCGCGACTGTACTTACTTGGTCTCTTTTCCGGCGGGACTGGCTGCACAGTCGTCAACACTGGTGGTTTCGTCGTCGCCCGAAGCCTTCTCGGACTCTTCACTAACGCATAGCTTATACTCGGCAGCCTGCGATGTCTAAATACCAAGCAAACGAAATTTAGTCGCGACTGTACTTACTTGGTCTCTTTTCCGGCGGGACTGGCTGTACAGTCGTCAACAGTGGTGTTTTCGTCGTTGCCCGAAGCCTTCTCGGACTCTTCACTAACGCATAGCTTATACTCGGCAGCCTGATGTCTAAATGCTAACTAAAACGAAATTTTGTCGCGACTGTACTTACTTGGTCTTTTCTCTGGCGGTAATGGCTGTACTGTCGTCGACAGTGGTGGTTTCGCCGTCGCTCGCAGCCGCCTCGGACTCCGGGCTAACGCATGACTTATACTCGGCAGCCTGATGTTTAAATGCTAAGTAAAACGAAATTTTGTCGCGACTGTACTGACTTGGTCTTTTCTCCGGTGGTACTGGCTGTACAGTCGTCGACAGCGGT
Organism: Polyommatus iphigenia; assembly: GCA_963422495.1. Classification (NCBI taxonomy): domain Eukaryota; kingdom Metazoa; phylum Arthropoda; class Insecta; order Lepidoptera; family Lycaenidae; genus Polyommatus; species Polyommatus iphigenia. The sequence goes on along the minus strand of OY730187.1, from coordinate 22,262,488 downwards.
GGTTTCGTCGTCGCTCGCAGGTTTCTCGGGCTCTTCGCTAACGCATGACTTATACTCGGCAGCCTGATGTCTAAATGCTAAGTAAAACGAAATTTAGTCGCGACTGTACTTACTTGGTCTCTTCTCTGGTGGTACTGGTTGTACAGTCGTCGACAGCGGTGGTTTCGCCGTCACTCGCAGCCTCCTCGGACTCCGAGCTAACGCATGACTTGTACTCGGCAGCCTGACGTTTAAATGCTAAGCGAAACGAAATTTAGTCGCGACTGTACTTACTCGGTCTCTTCTCCGGCGGTACTGGCTGTACAGTCGTCGACAGCGGTGGCTTCGTCGTCGCTCGCAGTTTTCTCGGACTCTTCGCTAAGGCATGACTTATACTCGGCAGCCTGATGTCTAAGTGAGAACCCCGATCCGTCATGATCTTGTTGTTCATAGCGTACAGCTTGGTGGTGATATCACGTGCTATGAGCGTGGTTATCACGCCGGCTAGATATGGCTCCTTCACGAATAGATACTCTAGCGAACTGCGCTGCCAGTACACGTATCGGCAGGATGACGCTGCGACTATAGATACCTACGATAGAGAAAGATAGTATTTTATTTATACACAGCATAGTAAAGTATACAAAAACATCTCTGAAAAAAAAACTGAAATAAAAAAGGTTAAAATGTCAGTCTTATCGATTACAAGAGTTTCTACTTGCATTAGTAAGTACGCTACGTCGTATAGGTATTTCAGGTAAATAGCATACAAAATTGAAACTCAAACGCAAAGAAAGTATTACAATCCAATGTTAAGATATTGAAGTTAACAATTGAAATTATTATGTCGTTTTGACAGGTTTTCTATTGTTTTGATAGGTTTTCTATTGTATTAGGAGACTCATATACGTATATATTATATCAGCACTTTTATAATATGTCAGTCACTAATAATGTAGAAATTAAAGAGAATAAATTAAATAAATTGCAGCTAAAATAGCTGTAGCCCGACAGCGCTACGCGTAAATCTCGTAGCACCTCGTAGCGAATATGCTACGCCAGCGTCTACGCGGCTACGTGCTACGAAAACTTAATACTAGAGATTGTCAGAGTTCAAACTCGCTTTAAATGTAACTGAAAATTATCTTCATTTAAGATATTTCATGTGAAGAATTGTTAATAATTAGTAATGATATTAGTCATCCATTGTAAATTAATATTGTAATGTCAAAAGTGTGTGTTCGTCTATCTGTCTGCTACTTCTTGAGGAGTTAACCGTTAAACTAATTTGTATGCTTTAAATCCCGATAAAAGACATAGGATTCTATGGTTACGATCTACGGTTTCCTCTTGATAAACTTACTTACTTAAGTAAATACTACTTATAATATAATAAAAATACTTATGTAAAATACTAAAAATATTTTTTTAATTTTTTTAACAATAAATAAATAAGGAATAGATTCGTTAGGTATTTATTGTTTGAAAGTAAACAACAAATAGACCGTTAGTTACAAGAACTCAAGTTAAACAGTACGTGAAGAGACATTAACTTTTATCTACAGTGCACGGTTAAAGCCGGTACAAGTTACAAACAACTCATGCAACCGTATTCACAATAACGAGCGTGTTCTTATATTTACAAGACCTGTTTGTTCCAACATAATTTACCGTAGGGCTGAATTTTCGATGTATTGAAATACATATTATTTAATTCATGAAGCCCCAAGCGGCCACATCCGGCCGCGATAACAATGAAAAAGCTATTGTGTCTCGTTTTGCCACGATCGATGGGTTAAAATTATTAACAATGTCAACGGACGATATACCGATAGTTTAAAATTGAAAATGGCGGTTGATTTTTTAATAAGCAAGATTGTTTTCGTGATTTATTTTTAAATCTGTTGTATTCTAATTTATCACTATTAATTAATATTTCAGATTATTTACTTCTAGTCAAAGTTTTCTTTTGTGATAAGTTAAAATACTAAATAGGATTGATACATAATAATAATCAATATTAATGGGAATAACCAATCAAAATAGTAATAAATCGAAATATAAATATTTAGATAATTTGAACGCGTTTTTAAAAAATGTAGGACATGACTATAGTGATTGTCCAATGACTAGTACTGTCCAATCACTGATCGTTTTACCCTAGTTCATTTATGATTTTTAATTATTTAATCATAAAGGTTCAAATATTTTCAATCTTAATACAACTAGAATCCGTTTTAAAAATCTCCAGCCCTATGTCCGTGATTGCTCGCTCTACGAACGTGTCAGGTGTATCCGAAAGTGTTTAAAGATCCATCGATATTTAACCTACTTTCTTATTTATAGCTAGCAGCCACAGAATAACTATCACACAGTAGGATAACCCAGCCATGTCTTCGAAATTAAACTAGCTCAAGACAGAGACAAGTTTTATGAACGTGCGATGAGACATTATTTAGTTGCTTCAAGGTATCTAAAATCACGCTTATGTGCTCGAATTAGCGCGATTCAGGCTACAAGTTTGGAGAATATCTACTGTATAGAATTTATATTGCGTAACAGCTGTATTAGACAGCAATTAGGTCAGATGACGCACGCCTTGATCATAAACGGAATTATTAACTTGTAAAGATGCAACCTTATATTACCTAATAGGTGAATCGATATGGCTACCTAAAAAGTTCAAAGCATAATAGCTCTTATCGACGAGATGTGAAGATATATTATCCTCTGAGGGCTAGGCACCATCTTACCCCACCATTTCGTATGGTGATATATCCACATCTCAGTTTATGATTCAGCCATAACAATTTAATATGGCCTATGGAAGGGGAAACTGTAAGCTATCAATCTTTAGATGGGTAGGCATGGATGAGTAAATAAATATAAAATAACCATATTTATATAGCAAAAGGGTAATACTATAATATTTAACCTGTGGTTCATATGTATTGTTGCTTAAATTAGATTGGACACAAGACTGAAAAAAAAAAAGTGTGGCACTCGGGGACTTACGTAAACACATAAACACCGTGCCGAAGTCTGCCGAACCTAAACGACGTTAGACGATGTGTTAGGTTTATTTTCGTTACGGCATTTCTTGATTCAGTAGCCGCATTCAAAGCCCACGATAAAAGCTATGCAATAGCTTAAAATCATTAGGAATCTTTCATTTAGCTACGCTGTAGTCGAATAAGCAAGTTTTAAGCTTATAGTACAAAGGCTGAGCCATTGAAGCGTGAAGAGGTAACATACACACAGATCCTTTTGTTTTAATTATGATATTAGGATAAGAATCACCTGATACAAACAAGTTAAAAGCAAAATCTATTGTTATATAATATAGTGAAAGTATCATAAACTTGTCGGTAAATCTAAACGCCATTATTAAACCGGTCCCATAATAATTCGTCATACGTCTGGCGCCACCCCGCATCGTAAAAACTCAATTACTATTCAAAAAGGTTGCAGATTTAAATACAATTAGAATACATTAAGACGCCCTTTACACCTACTCAGAATACTGAAGCTATACTTAGATTAAGTAGCACTCAAAATACGTTCTTACCAATTTTGATACGCAGAGTCGATTTAAGCTAGGATATGCTCGTAGCATATTATGTTAAAATCAAGGTGTACCAGAGGCTATATTTTTTCAACGTTTTTACCAGAATTGCTACATCACTACAACACTGTTTCTATCAGAAGACGATCGACGTTAGAGTGCGCCGTCAAAGCGAGGGACCCATAGCACTTGCTACGAGCTCCTCCCATAAATCCGGCTCTGTATTGACAAAGAATAAGTTAAGAGTCCCCTAACTTAGACATAAGCGTTCACTAATTTGTACTAAGCTCTCGACAGCTCCACTGAATGCAATGGGGCTTAAGCAACAAATATAATGAGCAGTGAGCACGGCTTTTACAAAAACCCTCGCTTTCCTCATTTTTTTGTAACAATCTGTGTGTTTCATTCTGTAAACTGTCGCATTTTAGCTTAAATATAACTAAGTAGATGGAGCCCGCAACTACGTTGCGCAGAAATTCGGTTGTCGCGTGGGAACCGTACATTTTTTCGGTATAAAAGAATCCTTTTCCGGGACTCAAAGTACCCATCCCCATGCCCAGCAAAATCGGTTCAGCGGTTTGGGCGTAAAGAGGTAACAGACAGACACACACACTTCCGCATTCATAAATGAGCATGAATATGGATAATATTATTTACTCGGAAGCAAAAAATGCAATTCCCATCAGTAATTAAGTAAGTACCAAACTGTAATCATAAAATTAGTTTTTTAGTATCACATGACCTAAAGTCGTAAAAATGTGTACATTTGAAATTGATGGCTGAAGCTCAGGTGTAACACACCTTTGTTTACGATGAATACTATCGATCATCGCGTTGTCAAACGTAATTTGGTATCAATATACGTATCGATGAGTTTCGAATATTGTGTCCCGTTCAATTATTATATAGCTATACTGTCTATGGTAATTGCTACGGCTACTATTATTAAAGTAGTTGAATATTTAAACAATCATATAAATCCAAGAGTGTCTTGGCGCAAAACCGATTTGATAAAACTCAGTACGAAGATACTTCTCGGGAAAGGACATAGAATGGTTTTTATAAACCGGCTAATTTTAGTATTGAAATATTCGCGGAAGTCCAGGGAAGTTTTATATTATAGTGATACGAAGTTCACAGGGTTATGTTACTACATAACCCGGTGAACTTTGTATCACTAATATAAACCACCGTTTGATATATATATTTTTTTATGAAATAGGGGGCAAACGAGCAAACGGGTCACCTGATGGAAAGCAACTTCCGTCCCCCATGGACACTCGCAGCATCAGAAGAGCTGCAGGTGCGTTGCCGACCTTTTAAGAGGGAATAGGGTTATAGGGGAGGGTATCGAAGGGAATAGGGGAGGGTAGCAAAAGGGGCCCTCCCCTTTTTCTACTAAAAGGGTAGGGGATTGGGCCTCCGGTAAACTCACTCACTCGGCGAAACACAGCGCAAGCGCTGTTTCATGCCGGTTTTCTCTGAGACCGTGGTATTTCTAATTTTGAGCACACTCAAACAGAACGATGATGCTGATGAAACCCAGGAAAACGTAACAAATGCCATACATTACATCACTCGAGAATTTCCGAGGGACCTTTCGCACAATGGCCCCGTAACATTTAGCTAATAAATGTCGAGGGCGTCACATCTCCCCTAAATAATAAACTCACTCCCATTCCAGTTAGTTACGCGGCTTTATTAATGACAGCACTCTGCTGGGTTCACGCTCACTTCGGCGTGCATTTTTAATTTAAAAAAAATATTATTGTTTTGTTGAATACGCCTGCTCGCTCGACCTTAGGGCCGGCACTGGCATGAAATACCACTATTTATTTTAGAATTTACAAAGGCGGGCTTAATTTGTTGTACTAAGTTCTACCTACTTGCTTTTTTCATAATATGAACACAGGGGAACAATACTTAGTGCTGGATGGTTATAGCCGCCAACATAAGTATTAGATTCAAGCGCTGGACCAGCAGCATAATAATATCAATATACCAACTATTTGGCTGAATTCAATCCAGCCCAGCATCCAGTAGCTGGCACCCTAGGTATATCAATGTAAATTAACATTATCCTTTCACTTGGTTGCTCCCTTTACAACGATGAACAACAACTGTTTTTCAGTTCACACTCACTTCGATATTTCAATTAATATGTTTGGTGACCAAATATTATACAATTTTAAAATATTTAACGTGTTCGAATTTTGAAATATCATGAATGTTCAGTTCGCTGTTTCATGTGTAGCGTGCCTGTCGAGTGTCGAGTTCGGACACAATAATTGGTGATTCGCTTTAATACGCCTGTAATTTTTCCGTAATTGCCAAGATTGCTCGTATTCGTCGATATTGATTCTCGTGTTGTTTAATTTGTATGTTATTATAATATATCGTCCATAAAAATTAAAAAGGCTATAGTAATTTTGTTTCAAAACGGTTGTTAATATGTAATACGTTCGTTATTTGATTCCTTCTACATGTTGGCCGCACCTTGTTGCACCAATTCATCTTCTACTTTTTTTTCATTTATTCCAAATAAATTTATATTTCATCTTAATATAAATCAAAACTTCATAACATTTTTTTACATAATAATTATTATTAAGTTTATGTAGCTTGTAACGTAAAATAATTATAGCTTACCTTAAACTTTTCATCTATTGTTGCTCTACTGGATTCGAATTCAGGTGAATCCAGAAACTCACAGGGGAGTATCGGATGTAGAAACTGATGGCCGCTCATCACATTTACCTGTCAGAAACAAAAATGAGATATTAATTCATGAAGCCCCAAGCGGCCACATCCGGCCGCGATAACAATGAAAAAGCTATTGTGTCTCGTTTTGCCACGACTGATGGGTTAATAATTAGGTTTACAACTAATAAATAATCCTCTCTTAGGAGAGATGGCAAAATTAAGTAAGTGCTGGTAAAAAAAAGTAAAAGAATATGTTATATAGACGATATTATAATAACTAGATGTCCCGGCAAACGTTGTTTTGCCACTTAAAGTATTTCTACTTCATCAGCATACAAAATCTTACCCCCTCTTTTGTCCCCTAAGAGGGGTGGGGGGGAAAATGTTATGTAACACCAGATGTTAAGTTGGAAAAACAGTTAATAATATAAAGTAAGTCCATTAAAGAAAAAAGTTTACTTAATACAAAATCTGACCTTCTCTTTGGTGGGGGGGGGGGGGGGTGATTTTTATACACCAGATATTGAGTTGGAAGAAGGCAAATATATCTGCGAAAACCGTATGCAAATCAGATCAGTTGTTTTCGTGTTAAAGCAAAGTCTTATACAAAATCTGACCCCCTCTTTCGTCCCTTTAGAGGGGTGGGGGGAAATTTTTTTATACACCAGATGTTAAGTTGGAAGAAGACAAATATATCTGCGAAAACCGCATTCAAATCGGATCTGTAGTTTTCGTGTTAAAGCAAAAGTCTTATACAAAATCTGACCCCCTCTTTTGTCCCTTTGGAGGGGTGGGGGGAAAAATTTTTATACACCAGATGTTAAGTTGGAAGAAGACAAATATATCTGCGAAAATCGCATTCAAGTCGGATCAGTAGTTTTCGTGTGATCGTGGAACAAACATACAGACAGACAGACAGACAGACAGACAAAAAAACTGACCACATTTTTGGCTTGTATAGCGATGTAGTGACACCCTCCGCTTATTATTTTTTGAATATCTTTAATGTACAGAATCGTCATTTCTACAGTTTTATTATATGTATAGATTGCCCATGATCGACATAAATAATTTTTTACAGACAGTTTCGTAATGATGGTGGCAATCATTTGTATCCACCATGACCCAACGTGAAAAGGAGCCTTTACATAGAAGTAAATAATGTATGAAATCGACAATTATCAGGAATAGCGTGGTTAGTTGCGTGTGTACGGTAAATTATACGGCTATAGCTGAACCAAAGATTTCCTTTGGTAAGATTGGTCCTTATGGCCCAAGGATGGACTTAAGATGTGGAGCCACCGAGATTTTAGATGTAAATTTTTTAAAATTTTAGCAGCTTCTGCTCTGGAGGAAAATAGAGTCTTAATCTGTGTAGAGGCATTAATTATGGTACTATTCCAAGTTCGGTACCGTATTCGGATGACTTAAGAATGCTTAATTCATTTTAGGACTCATATTTGCACGATAAAGATGTTAAACAACGTAAAAAGAAGAAGAAGAAGAAGCATTATTTAAACGCGCTAATCTTAGTATGAGTCAGTAATTACTGGTCCGATTTGAAAAATTCTTTCAGTGTTAGATAGACCATTTATCAAGGAAGGCTATAGGCTTTATTTTATTACGCTATGACTAATATAACCGAAGAAATAGAGGAAAATGTTGAAAAAACGGGGGAAATTATTTGAAAGGGCTTATTTCACGAACTACTGGAGTAATTTTTCTGTTATTTGGCACAGATAAAAAGTAGGAACGTGAAGGATCATAGGTTATTTATTGTGGACTAATTTGTCTGTGAAATATCTAATTAACGCGTCACAACATCTAGTAATAATATTATAAAGCTGAAGCGTTTGTTTGTTTGAACGCGCTAATCTCAGGAGCTACTCATTCGATTTAAAAGAATCTTTCAGTGTTTGATAGCCTATTTATCGAGGAAGGCTATAGCCTATATTTTATGACGCTAAGACCAATAAGAGCAAAGATACAGAGGAAAATGTGAAAATAAAGCTGAAGAGTTTGTTGGTTAGTTCGTTTGTTTGAACGCGCTAATCTCAAGAACTACTGGCCCGATTTGAAAAAAATTTTCAGTGTTCGATAGCCTATTTATCGAGGAAGACTATAAGTTATATTTTATCATGCTAAGACCAATAAGAGCAAAGATACAGAGGAAAATGTAAAAACACGGGGAAAATTATTTGAAAGGGCTAATATCTCACAGACTACTGGGGCAATTTTTATGTTATTTGACACGAATATATAGTAGACTACGTAAGACATGGGTTATTTATTTGTGAAAAATATACGGTTTCCGCGAAATTTCAGACTTATGCGGACGAAGCCGCGCGGAACGTCTAGTATTATTAATATGTTTATTGCTCCATTCATCACAATGTCTTTGGCATGCAGAATAATGCGGCTATCAGCCTCCTTGTATTCATTAAGCCCTGTCAACAGCGTTTTCGTTGGTTGAAAATCATATATTCTAAATTTTTTATTTTATTTTATTTTTACTATCTTTTATCTAAATATTATTCCAAAATTGGCATTTGTACATTCGATTCAATCGAAAATGATACCAAACTCGACTATATACCTAAATCCCACGCAGTTATTGACCTCATACCTTGTTAAAGCTAAAAAAAACCCCCTCCCCCACCTGCATGAAATATTCAGGTGACTCCACATCGTAAACCCATCTTAGGGATATAAAGATCAATCCTACCAAAGGAAATCTTTGGTTCAGCAAAAGCCGTATTCCTCGTTTTTTTGTCTTGTACGCACACGACTAGGTCAAAATGTGTGTGAGTGAAACAAAATCGTAGAACACCACGATTAAATCAAAAGAATTGTGTGTAAGGATTTAATGTTGTCACAATTATAATATTAAGGCTTCTTACAGTCGAACGGCACGTGTCGGCGGCAGTCGACGGCAGTCGGCGGCACGTGTCGGCGGCAGTCGACGGCAGACGACGGCACGTGTCAGCGGCAGTCGGCGGCAGTCGACGGCAGCCGACGGCAGCCTTTGACAGTTTATGACGCTTGCAGGGGGCCTACCACGACCTTTCCTAAAACTATCATGTTTCCAGAACACTTTGATGTAAGATTACTACAACATTACCGTACTCACTTTTTAAATATAATTTTACTAAAAAACAGTAAAAATGCAAAACAATGTTAAATCCGCTGTGAAATATCAACTTTTTTAAGATCGCTAGCTTGACATTAAAGTAATAAATTCTTATTGTCAAACGATTTCGGTTAGTAGATGTGGTGGTAGGCCCCCAGTTGTGACCCCTAGCAGCAACCAAGCGTAATGAACACCTAAAAAGCAGCCAATATAGCACTTAACGCTGTTTTAGAGCTGTATAAGAGTGTTAAAGAGATATTGTAGTGTTATAATGTCGGTTTAGGAGTAATTATTCAGCTCTAGCTGTATTAAGTCTGTATTAAGAAGTCAAAGTACGCTTAAAGTTCTAAATCAGTGTATCGAAACTATCATGTACAGCTTTAAGTTTCCTGTAACGCTTTGATCCGAATTTTAGTATTAAAGCTGTACAATAGCTGTATTATGCATACCGTCACTTACTTAATACAGCTTAGAGCTGTATTATGGTGGTCCTCAAATATTATTTCTGTATTATGGAGTAGCCAAACTCTCTTCTACAGCTTCTTTTTATGGTGTAATTGTACACCCTTTTACAGACTAAAGCTGTATAATTTCTCTCTTTGAGAGTAATAAACAGCAATAATAGTAAATTTATTCGTTTATACAGCTCATCATCCGCTTAAAGCTGAATCCATTACCTACATAGTACAGCTATTAATGCTATAAGACCATCAAAATAGAATTTAGGCTGCTTAGCAAATTGTCGCCATTATATCATTTACAAATCAAATATGTTCGTAACATGAGTACATAAAAATTAGACTAATGTATTTATCAATATTTTTAGTTTGTCCAACAACCTTCTATGCACCAACGAGGCACTACGTCCATTAATTCAAACTTTTTAATTTCTAACCTATAAAAACCATATTTAGTAACCTTATTTAATATCTCTTCCTTGATTATTTTGCTGGCGCGTTTATTTTTTATCACAAAACATATATATAACCACAATACATTTATTTTTGCACGATAATGCACTGTATCCTGCCCCTATCGAATCTCCTTAAACAAAGCGTTTATAATATGTTACTTTAATCAACAGTTATTATAAACGCCATCATTAAAATATATCTTCTGTTTCGTTTTAATTCTTTTGTTACTCTGTTCAACAGACTTTTTACAGCATAAAGCTGAACAAGTGAGTTACAATGGAATAATTGGAGTGTATTAGTTTCTTCGTACACCATAGTACAGCCGCAAAACAGCTATTATACAGCCTATTTATGTTTATACAGTTACTGTACAGACAATATAATGCAAAACGCTGTATAATTTGTGCCCATTTCAGGGGTAAGCGCTTATACAGCCTTTATGCAGTCTGAAAATACAGCATTAAGAGTGTAAACGACCTATAATACAGCTGTTATACAGCTTGTGACGCTGCTTGTACCCCCGCAAGGTAAGCGTCTACGAGTCGGTATCGTACGCAACGGACATCTCGCATCAAACGGAAATTTTTTTCACAGTACGTCCACTGAATCGGCAGTGTACGGATTACTGTTAAGCCTAGTAACTGAATGCTCAAAAGGGGGGTATGGATGGAAGAGTCGAAAGCAGAAATTTTGACTTAGGAACTTTGTTTGGACTAATTTGAAGATAAACATACTAGCTAGTCGGTAATCCGTACGCTGCCGATACAGTGAGACGTACTGTAAAAAAAATATCCGTCTGATGCGAAACGTCCGTTGCGTACTATACCGACCTGTGGACGCTTACCTTTACGCGTTACGTCACAACTGCAAGCGTTATAAACTGGCGACGGCTGCCTTCAACTGCCGCCGACTGCCGCCGACACGTGCCGCCGACTGCTGTCGACTGCCGCCGACACGTGTCGTTCGTCTGTAAGCGCTTTAAGGTTTTCTTTCTATTACAGTTAATATGAAGTCAATAAGTAATTTTACGCGCGATAAACAAAATATAGAGCATTATATCATGTCATGGATCCCGTTTTCGGGTCGTTAGGCAGAAGGCCCACCTACAGATATCGCATTGGCACGTGGACGGGACAAAATTGTATTAAATTCCGCCACTGGTAACAAGCCGCGAAACAAGCCACCATTTGCATAATTTGTTACCATTGAGGTTGTTTAGTGGAGTGCTTCTTTATTGGTGCCATAGTGGCAGTTACAAGGGGAATACATCTTTTATCGTTTGGTCATCAAACAATTTGATGCTTAGGTTTTTACCTAAACATCAAATTGTTTATCTAAGATTTTCCTTTATCGGCGTGTTGCGAGTGATTAGTGAAATTTATTTATTTATTCATAGTTCACTACTACTAAAATTTAAGGCATTTAAGATCAAAATTGTGTATAGCGCTCCACTATACAGGCATATTCAGTTAGTGCATTATAATAAAAATCCAGTAATATATGAACAGAGTCAAAAACTAAACCATTAAAAGTATAATAGGGCACTGCTGTTTCATTATCAGTTGTAGAAAATTTTAAATTTACATAAAAAGTTATGTTATGTTTCTTTTATTGTGTGTTATTTATGGTATAGGTATTCGATCGAATAACACATGATGTAATACTTACTCGCATGTAAACGGGTGGTTTTATTGTAATCGACAATCGTGATCACGCATTAATTTGTCTCGTATATTATGAACTTTGGATATTTTACTGATATTGGGATTCTAAATTCAACGGTTACTGTTATTATTAGCTATCATTACACTGCAGACTGCTTATATCTACTGCTACTGTTACGTTTTATGTCGCAGATGGCAATGAAATAAATATCGGTACTAAGTAAAAAAACAGAAACAGATATTATGTAGTTAGAAAATTGAAAGACGCTCGATCGGCATTTGAACGAATAAGTAGTATAATTCTAATTTTATGATCGTTACAAACTTTTTTTACGATAAGTAAGATTCTAATGTAAGCCATACACGCTACGGTATACCAGAGAGGTCACCTGTGCAGGTATGCCTGCGGAGATGCCAGTCGAAAGAATTGATTTTTGATTTTGCGCCGGTCGCCTGCGCAGGTCAAAAAAACTGCACAGGTCTATTCCCACACACATTCCAGTCTACCTGCGCAGGCATACCTGCACAGGTGGACCTCTCCGGTAAACCGTAGCATGTATGGCAGCCATTAGGTATAATATGTAATTTAGTAATTGTTGTAGTAGCCATATACATAGTAGCAATAATTTTATGAAAACTTTAAATTGTAAAAATATGGAGTTTATGACAAAATCTTCATTAAAGTTTTCATTTAATGTTTCTGCATGTTTGGCTGTTAGTTATTTACTTATAATTATCATTTTTAATTCCTACTTTTACAATAAAAGAGCACTTATTTTCTCCTGGAGCCCGTATTTATTTTATTTTATAGGGAATGTAAACTATTTTCAGTCGGCGACTGGTGCAAATTGAATCACTCCGCGAATCTGATCGAAATGAGGAAATTGTTTTCATTTTAAAACAAGATAACATTTAAAAGGGAAGGAAAATCAACGTGATTACTTATATAAATTGTTTTAATGTCTTGAAACATAGTTTTAAATCTATATTTAGTTTTAAAATTTAATATATTATAGATAACTTGATATTCACCTTTTATATTATTAATTAATAGTGTCTTCATCAATACAACTTAATCTGAACTTAACCCATCAAGCCCCATAAGCTCACCGGTGAGCGAGATACAATAGAATAACAATAGATTTCCAAGAATCCACGATCGAAGAATTAATATGCCTGTAAAATGTAAATATAATTTTTTATGCAACTTCTCCACGCTGGCTCATGATGGAATTATGTGCGTGTGTGGCTTTTAGGCTACAATAGAGATTCAAAATCAAAATCAAAATATTTTATTTCCAAATAGGTTAACAAAGTTAGCACTTTTAGAACGTCGTGTCTACATGAGGCCTACCACCGGTTCGGGAACTAACCCGGCGAGAAGAACCGGCGTAAGAAACTCGCGCGGGTCCACCTTTTACCAAAAAGGTGGAAAATAACAAAGGTAGCTTAAGCTAATTTACACTAAGTATGTAAGTAAAGTAAGTGAAAATGTGGTACATTTATATAGAAGTGACCTATGGTCTGTCAGCTAATTTTTCCCAAGGTGTGCTATCATTGAGAAAATCAGTAACTTTATAATAAGCCTTAGCACACAAACGTTCTTTAACAACTTTTTTAAATTTATTGATTGAAAGATTTTGAACGTTTTCTGGGATTTTATTGAATAGGCGTATACATTGACCTTTGAAAGATTTTCTTACTTTGCTCAGCCTGGTTATAGGTATATCTAGCTTGTGCTTATTCCTAGTGTTCCTGCAGTGAATGTCACTTTTCGTTTTAAAATTATTTACATTTTTTCTCACGTATAACACAATATCCAAAATGTATTGAGATATTACGGTCAGAATTCTTATTTCTTTAAACTTTTCTCTGAGAGTTTCAAATGATGACATTTTATAAATAGATCGAATCGATCGAATAGCTCGCTTCTGCAGCACAAATATTGTGTTAATATCAGCAGCACTTCCCCATAATAGAATGCCATAAGACATTCTACTATGAAAATAACTAAGAAAATTAAAAGATTGGTGGTGTGGTACCTTTTAGGCTACAATAGAGATAAATGCTAGGACGCTGCCCCCCCCCCCCCCCCCCCCTTTAGGACGCCATAGGACGCTCCGCCCATGGACTATGGCCTATACTATCTATACATAAATACGTCCTGAGCTGGTACACTCGGGGTTTGAGAAGACTCATAAGAATAATGAAGAATTCACGCCAAAAGCCGCGTAATGACCAAGCGAGCAACATAGCGAGGCAGCCTTGCGAGGCAGTTGCTCGGTCGGTCAAGAAGTGCCTCGCCCGAGATAAACGCACGCGCTGCCTCGCCCAAAAGTGCCGCGGCCCGAGCCGAGCGTTGTCGGTTTTTGTCGATGCTCAAAGCGCTTCGGTACGTTTGCCGCGCTCACTAGCCACGTCCTGACCGACCGAGCAACTGCCGCGCGAGGCTGCCTCGCGAGGCGGCTCGCTTGGTCAGTACGCGGCTTATAGCTGGCCTCACCTTCCCCGACAACAGCAGGCCGAGCCTGTCGGTTTTGGTGAGGTTCTGCATGGCGTACGCCTCGCCCGCGTGCAGGGACATCACGTGCGCGAAGTCTGGGGAGACCATGCGCTTGAACTGCAGTCTTGATACCTGGGAGGATGTAAAATTGTTGGGCTTTGTAGCTAGTAGATAAGAGAATTAACCTTTAAATATTGTGCTGTTTTGCTTGAAGATAAAGAATTTTTAGCAGCTGCAGGGGCTTCCACACAAAACTGCAAATTCGCATCGCATCGCAAATATCTGCGACAAAACACATACTAAAATTGACATTGCGATGCGAATTCGCAGTTATGTGTGGGAGCCCTAATATCTCATATTATCAAGAAAAACCTACTAGAGCTTTTGCAACCCCCCGCCTACTGAGCTACAAACAGAATTAACATGAATAAGAATGATACACACTGTATTACGAAATCTTTGACTGATGATAATCTTTGTTACTTACTTTATCAATTTAGAAACAACTTACACAAAGAACATCATTCCTTAAAAACAGTACGTCGACTGTACATACGAATATATAATATCAGACTGATATTATATATTTGTTATATATTATCTGTACGTAATTTGCACAAATGAGATTAACGCTCGCGAGCTCCACTTTATCGGCACTAAACCAATATTGATGGCCGACATGCTCCTCCAGTTCTACATACGATAATTGTATTTTTTCTAGATATGTAGCATGTCACGTAGCTGTTTTATTCGCTTACATAGTAACGAATATTATGTTGAATATATGATTATTTTTTTAGCTGCCACAAAAGTCCTTCGTCCATTCTTCGAAAAGTCTTTTAAATTTTCAAGAGATTCATAATGTACCTCATTAATTGAATACACCTTGAAGACAACCTATAAAATATCTCGTTTATTTAAATAACTCCAATTTTTTTATTTTTCTCTATTTTTTATAAACTAAATCTAAGCCATAAAACATTATATAGATTATAGATAATGCTATACGCAATATCTGACAGATCTACCCGTACAGTTTTACCTGTGCAGAATAAGCTCAAAGCTAACTTTTATAGAAATCTAAAAATTTACCAGCACAGGAATTTGTGCAGAAAAACTTCTTAAGTACCTCAATAACAAGATAGATATTCTGGCTTGCAAAAAACAACGTGATCTACAATAACAAAGTAAGCAACAATTAAATAAATTTACCTTAAACGGCTCAAAAAGGGTGTGGTACACCTCTTCCAACTCCGGATCAAACTTGACAGGTCTCATCTCATACACCAGGTAGACCACCTGCCCCAAGTTCAGGAACACGAAGCCAAAGTTCCATGAGAAGGCGTCCGGCGAACATATCACGTGCCAGGCCCATATCGAGTACAACATGAAGCCTGAAAAACAAGCCCGTATCAAACTATGTGCGAGTCGGAGTAGAGTAGGTGGGTTCTGTAGAACGCTTGATCTATGGCATTCTATGGAAACCTTTTTCGTTTATAATTTTAGGAAGGAGTTAAAGATTCCAATTATCGATATGTGATTTTTGTCGGTACATAAGGAGCACTCCATGCGGAGTCCGAATTTTTAATCTTTATTTTAATATAATATTATAGTTGGGGAGGAGAAGAGGGGATTTCGGGAGTAGCTCGAGCGTGTCAGATTAAGCTTGCATAGGCTTCCGACATGTGTCTAGTTATCATGGTATAGAAATCAGATTTCTCACGTGGTGGGTAAAAAAAAATTCTTTGTGAATATTGAAATGTCGTCGGATCTGTCAGATTAAGATAGGGGATGTTTAGTATACCCCAAAGAATCTTCCATATAAAGCATTGACGATTCAAAGGTTAGGTAAGCCTGTAGGGACATTTTAAAATATAAATAAATAAAGCTTCATATTTTCTTAACTTAGCTTCGCAGATATTTTATTTTGCTCTAAACTAAATGATTTAGTCCTTGTTGTCTAAAATATGTTTATGATTTACCTAAACAAGCCATTTTCTGAATTTATTTTCTTTTTCACGACTTTAAAATGGCTGCAGTTTCTGGACCCACCGCTAAAATAAAAAAACGCTCTTATTATTTTTTTATCAGCTTTACCTAATGTACAAAACCTACTAGGTATCCATGACGCTCGAGTGACTACATAAATAGCACCTACCCCTCCTCTACTATTATTCAATGTTAGTTTTTATAGCCTAAAATAATCAATGTAACAGTAAACCGGCTATAAATCGAAAAAACACACGAAAGGCTCTGTATAAAACCGAAAAAAATTATAAGCCTTCAATATAATTTAATTTTTCTTAATCTTGTTACAGCGGCAATTTAATGCAATATTGATAACTTTCTAGATATCAAAGTTATGATACCTGCAAAGTAGCATTATATGAAATGTAAAAGCCTCTCTAGAGTTCCGCTTTCACCCTTTAGGTGCGGAACCCTAAAACCAGCTCGGCTGAAACTAATAAAAAGTGTTTGTAAACAAGGGGCAAGGGCCAGCAATATTTCATGCTTAAAACTTGAATGCGTGATTTATTTTTATGCCCATGTTTTTCTTCCATAATTTATTTGTGCACCTGGTGGTCCCCAGATTACATATTTTTATTGAAGTCTATTTGTGCTAATATTTGATTGGTTAGTCAATATATCGTATGGTATCATACAAGCAACAGCAGTTTTGACAGCGAAGTTACAAAAAAATAGGTGTGGCACTCGGGGAGTGCCGGCAGAAGTGAAAACTTGATTATTAACGTTGTGCATTATTTTTTTAACCCATTTTTTATGAAAAACGATGTTTAAAAAATCGTTTTTTTTAATTAATCGAAACCCTTACAATCGATTAAATTTTTGACCCATTTTTTTATGAAAATCGATTTAAAAAAAATCGATTTTTTTAATTAATCGAAACCTTTACAATTTTTTTTAACCCATTTTTTATGAAAATCGATTTTTAAAAAATCGATTTTTTTAATTAATTGAAACCCTTACAATCGATTAAATTTTTAACCCATTTTTTATGAAAATCGATTTTTAAAAAATCATTTTTTTTAATTAATCGAAACCCTTACAATTAGAGATGCGCCGAATAGTGATTTGGCCGAATAACCGAATACCGAATATTATTCGGTTTAGCCTTTACCGAACCGAATATTCGGCCGAATTATTCGGCTTACCATTATTTTATTTTGCCGCGTAAACAGGTTTTATCGTGTACCCTACGTGCCGCTGCTGGCTAGCTCGGAGCGAGCCGTCTGGGCTATCACGTATCTCGCGAGCGCAATGCAATCGCAATAATTGCTCCAAAATCGCAGTTTCGTATCACATAACAGCCAAAACAATACGATAGCAATCGAGCGACAGTACTCCCTCTGCCGAACAATCAAGGAAGTATAATTGCATTTAAATCGCTAAAATATCTCCATAGGGACCGTGCACAGCAATGGCACTGCCACTAGTGACGAGAAGCCGAAACTTATGCGAAAATTTTATTGTCAAGCTCAAGTCAAGCTACGGAAAATTATAAGATATTTTGAGAAATTTAAGTATTTTCAAGAATTGAAATGCATTGTTGTATTCCCGGATGTTCTAATACATACAGGAAAAATAAAGGCAAATCGAACGATGTAAAATTTTACTATTTTCTTGCCAAAAGTATTCACATGCCATGGCTTATTGAAAAACGAAAGAAATGGATAAAAACCGGTAAAAACGTACGTAAGTATTTAAAAAGTTCCAAGAATGTTATGTGTAGACTCGTAAAAACACTGAATTTTGTAGATTATAACCGTAAATTCATTTTTGATGAACACAATATGAACCTAACCTACTATAACCGTTGCTTCTTTCAGTAAACATCCAAACTGGCTTCCATCTAAATTAATATGGCTTATAATTAACTGATCACCAGAAATAGTTACATTTCACAGACAAAAACAGTAAACGATCACCAAAATGCAGACCACCATTTTAATGTAAAATGATAACCAAAGATTTAACATCCTAAAACCAAAAATAGTAAATGACCACCAAAATAAGTAAATGATCACCAAAATTAGTAAATGATCACCAATATTATACTAGCATTTTAAAGTAAAATGATCACCAAAATTAGTAAATGATCACCAACATTATACTCGTACTAGCATTTTAATGTAAAATGATCACCAAAGACTTATTATCTCGCTATCCTATTTATGCAAAATGACTCTAAATAAATCATTGTTAAACCAAAAGTAGTAAAAATAACATTATACGTTAGCATTTTAATATAAAATTATAACCAAATATATTTTTATTTCGCAATCCTATTAAAGAGAAGAAGACAGACGGACAGACAGACATCGAAGTCTTAGTAAAAGAGTCCCGTTTGTACCCTTTGGGTACGGAACCCTAAAAACGGGACTCTATTACTGAGACTTCGATGTCTGTCCGTCTGTCCGTCCGTCTGTCTTTCTCTAGGGCCTAGGCTGTATCTCAAGAACCGCTCCAGCTAGACTTCTAAAAATTTCACAGATTGTGTATATCTGTTACCGCTATAACAACAAGTACTAAAACAAAATAAAATTATTATATAAGGGGGGCTCCCATACAACAAACGTGATTTTTTTGGCCTTTTTTGCTCGATATCAATAATGGCAACCGGTTGGCACGTTGATATTTTCGCAAAGGCCTTGATTCTTCCTACTCCTCCTATTTTCTTCTGATTAATTTCGTTGCGGGTCCCAAAACAGTTTTAGCATGTCCCTCGGGCTCCCTGAGATCATATCAAAGGGTTTTCGTGGTTGGATGCCGCTGTCGATCCTGGCGACACAGGAGATACAGTGGTGGGAATGTGTGGTGGGCCAAAGCCCGTTTGAAAAAAGGCCTTGATTATATTATGTTTACTTCAATAATTAGGAAATAATAATAATAAAAAAAGTATTTAAAGGGGGCTCCCATACAAAAACACAATTTAAGGTCTAATTTTGTTCTATAACGGTACGGAACCCTCCATGTCCGACTCACACTTGGCTGACTATTTTGTTAATAATATGCTTACATGTTTTGTCAATCGTAGTGATTTATTTGGACAGAAATATCGCATTGATATTTTGCTCACAAGGATTTGGTGATCATTTACTATATTTGGTGATCATTTACTATATTTGGTAATCATTTACTATATTTGGTGATCATTTACTATAATATTTGGTGTTCGATTACAATTTGAAGTGTTGTCATGACTAAAATAGCTGGTAGTATTGCAATTTTAGACTTTATTTTTTTGGTGTTACTTATCTTTTTTTGGTAAACAAGTTTAGGGTATCAGTGCATTTTTTGGTGGTCATTATATTTAACTGGCCAAGAAAAATCGGAAAATCCCGTACATCCGGGCCCGGCATAAATTATATACTTAATATACCTACAATTTTTCCTGAAGAAGAAAATACTTTTAAAAAAATTAAAGATTTAAAAGACTCAACTAGAATGCAACAAGTTGCATCAAAAGTATGGATAATTTGGAAAAGTCCTGCCAGGATAGTACGGGAGCCCTAGAACAATTTTTTTTGTGATTACTAACAAGCTAATTTTTGTGAGTAGCTACATTTTGATAAGAAGAACAACATTTTTATTTTCGAAAAATCTCGAAAGTGGTAAACAGAGAAAGAAAGGATTTTATACTTTGACTTGATGGTCCTAAAATATTTGTTGATTGATTGTTTTATTTGTAGGACAAGGTTACTTTTAAATTATATAACTATTAACCTACCAATATACAAAAAATCTGTTGATTAGAGTTCCGTTTTAGGGTTCTGTAATCAACAAAACTTGGTTGACTACTGTACCCTAAAACGGAACCCTAACCAGCTGATTTTTTGTATATTGGTAGGTTAATAGTTATATAATTTAAGAGTAACCTTGTCCTACAAATAAAACAATCCATATTTTAGGACCATCAAGTCAAAGTATGAAATCCTTTCTATCTCTGTTAGCTACCACTTTCGAGATTTTTCGAAAATAAAAATGTTGTTCGTCTTATCAAAATGTAGCTACTCACAAAAACTAGCTTGTTAGTAATCACAAAAAAAAATTGTTCTAGGGCTCCCTCACTACACTGAGGATAGTGTTGAACTTGAACCATCCAAAGTGTTGGTTCTTAAAAGGATGATTCTTCAAGTACTTATAAAAAAGATTAATAGTGCAGTCTTTGTGTATTATTTAAAGAATACGTTGTTTGCACTGATGAGGTCCAGAGTCCAGACTAAAATTAGTTAAAAATAGTGACTGACAAAAGTTGTGAAGATGGAATCGATCGAATCGCAGAAGGTTGATGAAATAAAAACATTTATTTTAGTGAACTTGTTTTATTTTATTATTCCACAAGCATTTTCAGTAATTATAAACGTATTTTTTGCATTTTCATTATTTAATCGCAATATTTAACAAGTTTTTATCTTCTATGCTGATGGATGCTACTAATTACTTTTTCAGATATTTTCTTAGTTAACTAGATAAGCTTTATACATTTTTATTCACGCTTTCGATCTTTGTTTACGGGTAGAAACCCATATTTCATAATTTAAATCGTTTTATAGTCTAAAACATAAAAAAAAAATCGCTTATAAACTAGCTGGGGTCAAAGTGAATGCGAAGCCAAAGTCACTCACAAGTTATATCTTTTACTCGCACCGTGTCACTGCTGTCGAATTACGATGCCCTCTATAGTTTGTGCACGGTCCCTATACTACATTGCATTTATTTCGTATCACCTAAGGCTTTTGACAGCAATGCTATGGCAATCGGCGAGCAATTTGAACTGTCAAATAGCGATCACAACAAAAGTGATTTTTTCCGATTGCTTGTTTATCGCTGAGGGGTTAGTGGTGTTTTACGTAAAATTTTAAACTATATAACGTATTTTATAACATTGGTGCATACAGTGCTCGTATTAGAAGCCATTCCTGAATAAGAAACAAGAGATGCAGCCAGAAATACAGCTAAATAAGACCTCGCAATCGCGACCGAGCCCAGGCACTGGAACTGTCTGACTCTGAGTTTAAAATCCATTACAAGGGTTGAATAAGAACTTGTTTGTAAATATATCTGTGACGAGTTTAATACATTGGCAAGAAAAACAACAATTAACACCTGTGCAGTGTTGCGAAACATTTGCAACAACCATCGCCTGCTAGTAACGACGATTTCCAAGTGCTTCAACAAGTTTAGAACCACACTTTAGCCATTTCAGGATGTTATAGTTTCTTTGAAAAAGTGAGAACCAGGTTTTAGTGAGTGGCAGACCGCAAACAACTTGCAGAGGTTGTGATCTTTATAAAGTGAAAAATAAAGCAGTAAAACAGTGTTATTTGTTTCATTTGCATGTAGATTACTATTAAGTTATTGTTATTTGTCTTCATGTAAGTAGAATTAAATGGAATACCTTTAAACATACATCAGAAACAAGGTTTATTTTTAAGTAGTAAAACATTTTCTTTAAATGACTCATAACATAAGTCATCAAAATATAGCTGTCTTTTAATTCTACTCCATTTCATATACAAAGCCAAGAAAAATATCATACTTCATACCAATTTGATAAAGAGGAAAGATTTGTTTGTAATGGATAAACTCAAAAACTACTGGGCTGATTTTAAAAATTATTTTACTAATAGACAAGTATGTTATCCCTGAGTGACATAGGCTATGTATGTCCCACGGGCGAAGCCGGGGCAGGTCTAGTTTTTAATATTTTGAAAAAAAAAAAACAAGCCGTCGGTAACTGAGCCGAATAATTCGGCCGAATACAAATAGTGGAAAAGATGCCGAATACGCCGAATACCGAATACCAAACGAATATTTGGCGCATCTCTACTTACAATCGATAAAAAAATATCGACAATCGAAAAAAACAATCGATTGTTCGATTAATCGATTTCGATGTTACAACACTGCTCTCCAACCGTCTTACGGTTTTTCGATCAGCACGAGAATCTGACGCGAGTTTCACAGTTTTTACCCATCCCACAAAAGTGCTCAACGCCGCTAAAGAAGTTTTCACTTCAAAAATACGTGTGGCACTCGAGGACTGCCGCGGTAAAGCTATTGCATAGCATAATATAGTCTACACATATACGTCTACTCGCACGCACACAAACACCGTGCTGAAGTCTGCCGAATTGAAATGACGTAAGACGATGCATAGCTTGCAACGCCGCACCGCTGTGCCGATCAGAGTGGGGCGTGTTAGGTTTATTTTCGTTACGGAATTCAAAATCAAAATCGACTGAATCAAGATTAGACGCCGCGACAAAAGCTATGCAATGAGATACGACGATTAACGCATCGCAAGTGCCATATTACTTAGTCATGAGTCATGACTCATGTCAAATCCCAAACACTTTTGTTATGATCTAACTTCGCTGTCTAAATAATTATAGAAATCTACTAGTCCAAGTACCCTGCTCCTACAAAATACAAGATGTGTATTTCGCTTGAACAGTTCTAGGTTTTACGACGACAAAAACGAACTGTAGATACGAATCTCATTCGTAGCGAAAAATAGCGCTCATAAAAATGGAATGAGCTACAAAAACGCGAAACTTGTAAGAAATCCGTCTGCTTAATCTAAATTTCTTATTTACATTGCAGACGGTTGCAGTGGTGTGGCGTAAGAGGTCAGTGTATACAGGGTGATTTTTTTTTCCCATTAAACTTACAGTCCTATGACAAAAAATAACAATATCTATACATAATATTATAAAACAAAGTCGCTTTTTAGGGTTCCGTACCCAAAGGGTAAAAACGGGACCCTATTACTAAGACTTCGTTGTCTGTCCGTCTGTGCGTCTGTCCGTCTGTCCGTCTGTCTGTCACCAGGCTGTAACTCGAGAACGGTAATAGCTAGAGAGTTAAAATTTTCACAGAATTTGTATATCTGTTGCCGCTATAACAACAAATACTAAAAACAAAATAAAATAAATATTTAAGGGGGCTCCCATAGAATAAACGTGATTTTTTTGGCCTTTTTTGCTCTATATCAATAATGGCAACAGGTAGGTACTTAACTTTTTCACAAAATCCTTAGTTATATGTGTACTTTAATATTTAATAATAATATTGAAATAAAATAATAAATTAAGGGGGGCTCCCATACAAAAACACAATTTTTGTCCTAATTTTGCTCTATAATGGTACGGAACCCTTCGTGCGCGAGTCCGACTCGCACTTGGCCGATTATTTTTCCCTCATGTCCCTTTGTTCCCTTTAATCTTTAAAACTACGCAACGGATTTAGATGATTCTTTCAGTGTTAGATAGCCCATTTATCGAGGAAGGCTATATTTTATCACGCTAAGACTAATAGGAGCGAAGAAATAGAGGAAAATGTGGAAAAAACGGGGAAAATTATTTGAAAGGGCTAAGTTGAACGCGCTAATCTCAGGAACTACTGGTCTGATTTGAAAAATCAGACCAGTAGTTACGTAGCACGCGGCGGAAGCCTCGAGGCTATCGCATTATGCTTTCTGTCTCGGTCTAGCAAATGGCAGTTCTAAGCGACAGAAAGAGAAAGGCCGACGGAAAAAGGCGATTCCGTGCTGCCAGATGAGGTCCAACCTTTAAAATGCTGTCCAAATATTACAATACTTGAATAGTGGTTACTTCGCTTCGAAAATTCTGTATAGTCATCTTCAACGGACGCAAAGGCCTGGTTTTTTTTAGCAAATATCACAAAACCTAGAGTCATGGTGCAACACCCTGTACTCACACTGCAACCTAAATCCGTTGTTGGAAAGGTAAGTAATCCGATAAAAGTGTCATGGCTGTCGCTGGCACCGCGGACAGTGATAATATACAAGAGACTTATATAAACCGTCTAATTCGATGATAAGTGCAGAACCTGCAAATTGCTTAAGTTGGACTGAATTGAAATGGGAATAAGAACTGACAGTGATAAAGAGTTAATTATTAGAACTGCTAAAGTGAACAGTAAGGGTTAATTCAGGTTGTAACGTGACGTTATTATACAACTACTAAAAAGAGATATATATTATATTATTCAGAAACACATAATGATATTATTGACTTTGTATGTTTTGTTTTTTTTAATAGAAAAAAAGGGGGTAAACAAGCAAATAGTTTTTTTTTATATAAAATAAGGGTGCAAACGAGCAAACGGGTCACCTGATGGAAAGCAACTACCGTTCGCCCATGGACATTCGCAACATTAGAAGCGCTGCAGGTGCGTTGCTGGCCTTTTAATACGCTCTCTTTTTGAAGGTTTGCAGCTCCTTTTGGTCCGGAAATACTGCTGGTGACAGTTCGTTCCAGAGTTTTACAATGCGTGCCAGAAAGTTACGCGAAAAACGCACGATGGAAAACCACTCATCAATGGGAATTGTGATGTTATAAAGTACGAGCTTTTGCCCGCGGCTTCGCTCGCGTTAAGAAGTATTATTATATACAAACTTTCATCCCCTATTTTAACCCCTTGGGGTTGGAACTTATCAAAATCCTTTCTTAGCGAATGCCTACGTCATCTACCTGCATGCCAAATTTCAGCCCGATCCGTCCAGTGGTTTGGGCTGTGCGTTGATAGATCACCATGTCAGGCAGTCACCTTTGAGTTTTATATATATAGATAATCAAATGTTACATAATTAATTATTAATAGATCGCTTATTTGACTCTTACTTAACATAAAAAAATTTAATTATGAAAACGTTATACTTACTGTTGAAAAATAACTGTACTAATTACAAACATAACGAACAAATCATTGATTATACTCGTATTATAACATGTGCATTCCCAAAATAGATTTCAACAACACAGATAAGCTTATTAGAGCACTGGTTTTAGCCAGATAACATCACGTAAGTCTCATCTACTTAAACTAAGTATGTACTTAGAGCATACTTATGCTGGCTTGACCTCACAATCTGAGAAGAATTTAAAGTTACCACGTACAGTCACGTACGTTCTTAATATGCTTCTGAATGGATGATAACGTCAAGTTCTTATGTTAACTTATCTTTTGTATCCACATATAATGGGACCTCGTTACACTGTTTTGAATGAATATTACGTGCCTTACGTTATAAACTTATATTAATTATGTTAATTTTTGGTTTTAACGTTTTTTCCCCAAACTTGCGCGTGATTTACAAAAAATAATAAATGGATATAATTAAACCACAAACATGATAATAAAATACAATGAATTAAAATTCATTAAAATGTCGGACGAATTATTTCAAACAAAACAGAGTTCTACGAGGACGGCGTAGACTGCTACGCCGTAGCTCGAAGCTCGTAGTCTACAGATCTTCTATTAGGGGATGTGTGCATAGTGCATGATAATCTATCCACAACTTATCTGACATATAGAGTATGGAGTATCTGTCAGATAAATTGTGGATAACCTATCCGGGACTTATTAGGAAGTGGTGAAACAGGCCCTAAGGGCCCAGCTATTCCAGTCATGCGTGCGCCCGCGCGCGGATCGGGTCAGCATGCGAGTCACCCGCATCCTCTCATTTCATAGAAGCATTTGTCACCCGCATGCGGACAAGATCTACCCGCGGGACGTGACAACACGCGTGACAGGAAAAGGGGCCTAAAGTTCAGTAACCGAACAGAGGGAATTAAAAAGAAAATAACACTACCTGTTCCTTTCATTTGCATACGAATTTTTATAAGTCTGCGCAAATACTAAGCCATACTAGGTATGATATTAAAAAAATACCTCTCCGGCGACTGGACCTTATCATGCAGTAATTCTATAAGTAATCTATATATTTAAAAAAAATCCACAGCCGAACATATAACCTCCTCGTTTTTTGGAAGTCGGTTAAAAACTTAAAGGTGACTGACTGATATGGTGATCTATCAACGCACAGCCCAAACCACTGGACGGATCGGGCTGAAATTTTGCATGCAGGTAGATGTTACGTCGTAGGCATCCGCTAAGAAAGGATTTTGATAAATTCCAACCCCAAGGGGTTATAATAGGGAATGAAAGTTTTTTATATAAGAATACTTCTTAACGCGAGCGAAGCCGCGGGCAAAAGCTCGTTATTAATAATATTCTGTCTGTTCAAGTTATAGGATATAGCACGATGTACATATTTTAAAGTATATTCTTAAAGGTTTTATGATGTATTATCAATTTATCACTCAAACAAAATTTAAACCTTATAACTTACGGCCACTTATATATACGTACTTACCAAAAATTAAAATTGTATGCATCCAGAGCTGCCCTTTCTTAGTACTAGGAGCACAGTATGCAGCCACGAATAGAATGTTCGATAGCTAAAACAATACAAGTTCACCATTATTATTAATTGCCTTTCGGCAAGACGTAAATAATTATTATTAAGTATATTTTAATATCTATTAGGTTAAAATTAATATTAAGTTAGTACAATGGTTAGTACCCAGCAGACAATATCATAGACTTCTAGAAAGCTTAATATTTAAAGGACGTTTTTATGACTTTAGAGGTACTTACATATTTTAACATTATACAAAGAGAGATTTTACCTGAAATATTGGATGCTGAGAGATTCTCCATAGCGGGCACCATGGCCAATACCATGGACCTGAAAATAAAGGCTTTTGTTACATTATATAAATAATCTATGTTACGCTCAAAGACCGAAAATATAGGATTCAATTGAAATTGTTTTGTTTTTCTAGTTCTACTAGCATAACATACCTGAAGGCATCGTGTAATTTACAGATCCAAAATCACGAAACGTGCCATTTTCACCGGGCCATGAAAAATTTATTTCGCCAATACGAAAATAGTCCGGCTTCATTTCCGATAAACCTCTTTGTGACATTTTTATTAATCAAATTTAGTAAATACAGGAAAGGACAGAATAGTATCTGAATAACAGGAATATTTACAAAATTCAAGACTCAGCTGCTCATCTGTTTTCATTTCATTCGCGCCAAAATCAATAAATATTTTTTTTACATGAGATTCGTCAACACAATGCAAGAAATTAGAAAAGTCGAGACATTTTTTTTTGTTATCAAATCTGTTGTGAATGAATTAAAATTTGCACGAAATAAATGTGAAAACTTTTAGTTCATATAAATGAGGGGCAAGCAGCTGTTAAATTATTTTAAATGCCTAAAGTAAACTTTTAGAGGAAAAACTGTATCAAAGCTGTTTCATGTGCAAAACTTATAAATGTATAAAAACATTACACGTCAGCGGACAGCTGTCATTCGCAATCACATGTCAATTGTCAAAACTGAAATGTCTAAAATCTAAGCATAAAATCTAGGAACACGGAGCAAAAAAAGAAAGAACTCGTGAAATGTGATGTGTGAGCGTAAGTGCATATTGGTACCGATCATTATAAAAATATTTGTCATGAGATAACAGTAACAACACAAAAAATCCAGTACCGCTGTATTATGCCCTAGCTGCTTAGTGCTTTTGCAAAATATTCTATGTTAGGAATGCCAAACATGAATAATGCTTCTTCCGCCAGTGGTAAGTACATATCAGTTTCCAGAAATGTGCCTTTTAAACTGCTTCATATTTAAAAATAATATTAGTTATGTAACTTTAGGCTTTCCTTGAAAATGTTTTCTCTTTGCAGAGTTGCACAGAGCTCCATATCCTTTAACAGTATAAAATAGCATGTTCCAAAAGGAAAAATGTTTATATTTCAAGCAATTCACATTTTTAAGTCATAACATAAATGCAACACCCAAATGAATTCTACTGTAGATGTATGTGTGCATATTTCAAACTGTAATTATTACATTGTCGAAGCAGGTGCATGGATCCTAATATAATATCATTGTATAATGTATGTTATAAGTAAATAAGTTTTCTCATAAGAATTACTAAAAATCAAGCTAAATGCATGTTGCATTAGGAAAAATATTCAATTAAAATATACCATTGTTTATTGCAAAGTCTTAAAGTAACCACAATATTGTGTCGCAAAATGATTCTGTTAAATATCACAGATCTTTAAGACAGCAGATATGCTGATAAAAGTCATTGTATAGCATGATTTTATACTAAACATGATACTAATATATTCATAATATTATATTTAATACTTTACCACTGCAACTTGATCATCGTAATAACTAATAATAATGCTTACTTGTATACTCTAAAGTAATATTTAATTACTTGTTTTAAAATACAGCTAAGTAGGTTAAAATTTAACCATTTTATTATTACAGGTGTTTATCTTATATATAAAATTCTCGTGTCACAATGTTCATTCCCGTACTCCTCCGAAACGGCTTGACCGATTCTCATGAAATTTTGTGAGCATATTGAGTAGGTCTGAGAATCGGCCAACATCTATTTTTCATACCAAAAATTATTTATATGGCAAAACAACGTTTGCCCGGACAGCTAGTTATTTATAATATGTGATCCAATAAGTATTTGATTCCTTATTGCACCAATATGAACATCTATTTAAAATTGAATTTTGATTCCAGATGAATATGAAGTTATCGGTGAAACTCAATGGCAAATTCTGGAGAACAAAGTCGACGACCAAGTCATCAAGATATTTGGATACAAGTATTCCAAAATCCGGGCAGCTGTTTTTCATTTCTGTTGCATAATATTATGTGGGATACCGTACTTTGCTTTGAGCTACTATCCAACTTTGAACCGCTTCAAGTACTTAAAATGCAGTTTGAAAACGGCTAAGGAAATATGTGGTGAGAATTTTTATCTACTTACTAATTGGTTTTCACAAATACCACTCTAAACAAGATTTAATGTAAATAGTCATTGTGTATAATTACATTTTTTTTATAATTATATTAAAAATTATGTGCTTTAAAAATTTATATTACGATGAAAGGCTTCTGTGCTGTAATTTCTTACATCTTATGGTTGTTGTTACTTAATTTGATCACAACATGACCCATTGTAATGAGTAAATAATGATTAATCAAATTAACATGATGATACTTGGTTCAAACCATGAGGTAAGGCACAAAACAGGCATTGAATGTTAAAAAATCATGGCCAAATTTGTATAGGAGCTGGACTTGACTTTTATTTTTGATGTCCCAAAATAAACTATAGTTAGATTTGGTTGTTCTTATGCTCTAAACATAATTCCGTTTGAGAATTATGTCTAAATAGCCATGATTTTTTATAATAATTATTAACATTTACAATTATTTTGAGGTTAGACTTAAGAACTACTTTTTTTTTCGACTTCGGGTGTAGCCTACAAGTATATATTCGGCGATCTCGTTTTTAATTATTTCAATTTTTCCTAGAGTATTACCCAAAAAATAGAACGAATGTGAATGATCGGCGGCTGTCAGAACATAATATGAAAGACAACAACGAAACTAAAATATATTGATCTTTTTTTTGTGGCTATTTATAGACACATTTCTAATGTTTTTCGATGCCTTAAATATTAGAGAATTTTTTCTACCAGTGGCATATCGGGATGCCACCTGGTACAATTTGGCCATTGTTCTTTAATGACAAGTTGTGTCAGCAACTTTTTTTTTTTTTTTGTGTTCTAAAACTTCCAACTGATCATATAATTTCTTAAATTTTTACAGTAATGGATGGCGAAAAATCATTCAAGATGGAAAAAATTAATGAAATAGATCTCAACCTGTCGAACCACAAGGACAATAAACTACGCTACTTCAATTTCCAACACACTCGCTACATCTGGATTAACGACCAAGGCGCTTTTATAAATGTACTGGCGCTTAATGAGAAGCTTACTATTAATTTGCTAATGGAAAACATGTCGGGGCTTAACAAACGACAACAAAACGAACTGTGAGTACAAGTATATTTTAAGAATAACATTTATTTTAATTATAGACCAATATTTTAGACAAGAAGTAATATAGGTAATAAACAGGCTCCATAACGAATTTTGCGAATTGATTGCAGCAGAAATGTCGCTAGATTTTTGCGAACACGAAGTCGCGTTTGAAATCTATACTTTCTATACTAATGCTAATTGGATCGGATTTCGATGATTCTTTCAGTGTTAGATAGCCCATTCATCGAGGAAGGTTATAGGCTATATTTTATCACGCTAAGATTAATAGAAGTAAGAAATAGAGGAAAATGTGGAAAAAACGGGGAAAATGATTTGAAAGGGCTAACTTGAACGCGCTAATCTCAGGAACTACTGGTCCGATTTGAAAAATTCTTTCAGTGTTAGATAGCCCATTTATTGAGGAAGGCTATAGGCTATATTTTATCACGCTAAGACTAATAGGAGAATGTGGAAAAAACGGGGGAAATTATTTGAAAGGGTTTATCTCGCGAACTACTGGAGCAATTTTTATGTTATTTGGCACAGATAAGAAGTAGACCACATGAAGGATCGTGATAGGCTATCGATTTTAATCATTTTTTTTCAGTGGCTATATATTTTATACCTGTGCGACGCCAGGGCGGGTCGCTAGTATATTAT
Source organism: Polyommatus iphigenia (assembly GCA_963422495.1). Taxonomy (NCBI): domain Eukaryota; kingdom Metazoa; phylum Arthropoda; class Insecta; order Lepidoptera; family Lycaenidae; genus Polyommatus; species Polyommatus iphigenia. The sequence goes on along the minus strand of OY730187.1, from coordinate 22,231,586 downwards.
AAAGCGGAAGAGTTTGTTTGTTTATTTGAACGCGCTAATCTCAGGAAGTACTGGTCCGATTTAAAAAATTCTTTCAGTGTTAGATAGCCCATTTATTGAGGAAGGCTATAGGCTATATTTTACCACGCTAAGACTAATAGGACCGAAGATATAGAGGAAAATGTGGAAAAAACGGCAGGAAATTATTTGAAAGGGATTATTTGAACGCGCTAATCTCAGGAACTTCTGGTCCGATTTGAAAAATTCTTTCAGTGTTAGATAGTCCATTTATCGAGAAAGGCTATAGGCTATATTTAATCACGCTACGACTAATAGGAGCGAATAAATAGAGGAAAAAAAAACGGGGGAAATTATTTGGAAGGGCTTATTTGAACGCGCTAATCTCAGGAACTACAGGTCCGATTTGAAAAATTCTTTCAGCGTTAGATAGAACATTTATCGAGAAAAGCTATAGGCTATATTTTATCACGCTAAGACTAACTAGGAGCGAAGAAATAGAGGAAAATGTGGAAAAAAGGGGGAAATTATTTGAAAGGGCTTATCTCACGAACTACTGGAGCAATAATTTTTCTGTTATTTGGTACAGATAAGAAGTAGACCACGTGAAGGAAAGGCTATTTTTAGTGGACTAATTTGTGTGTGAAATATCTAATAATTTACGCGGGCGAAGCCGCGCGGAACGTCTAGTAATTAATAAACTATTATGGTTTAGTTACACACTAACTTTAACTAAGCAACTTTTTGATTGAACATCTATATATCTATCATAAATACAGCAGCACAGTAATTTAAAAAAAAAAAGAAATCAAATAAAGGTTTTCCTTATCGATGAAAAGTAAAGGAGTTTTATTGATATGTAACAAACTACGATATTAGTTAATAGAAGAAAACTACAATATTCTAGTCATATAGAAGAGGAAATTATAAGTACCCAATTGGTGTAGGTACTAAAGCATGGAAAAGTTGGTCACAAATAGCATGGGACAAGATCACGCGGACGAATCAATTATTTAATAAACATCGATTGGTCAGTAATAAATGTTGGTCCTCTCTAATTGTTGACAATGTGGCATACTTATTGTTTCATCGTATTATTATGTCTGTAAAAACATGTTCTTCTGGATTTTACACATTTCGAAAAACAATATCAGTTTATGATAACTTTTACATTATGGCGTAGGAATCGATTTGTTACGCACTAAAAAAATATGTACAATATTATACAATAACGGATTCTGTATACTTCATTATTTGATAGAGTCTACGACCCGCGGCCCGCCAACAGAAAAGCCAAAATTCAGTGGATTCAGCTGGTACAACACATTGTAACCCGACTAGATGAAGCACGCAAATCGCAACGTCCTTGCGCAAAAAAAATATCATTTATCGCGCGGGATTCGGGAACCGTATATTTTATCGATATTAAAAGTATCCTATGTCCTTTCCTGCTAATTCATATTTCATCGGTTCAGTAGTTTGGGCGTGAGGATGTAACAGTCAGACAGACAAACTTTCGCATTTATAATATTAGTACGGAAGTATAGATAGACATTATAATATCTTTTTTTTTTTAATAATATCTATGGACACTTCACACCACGTCAGTATGGCCCCGTGCTAAGTACCTGAAGGACTTGTGTTACAGGTACCAGACAACGGAAATATATTTAATACTTTTATACTATACATATATTTAAGATTTTTATTATATCATACACATATTTAATACACATCCATGACCCAGGAACTTTATAAACTTTTTGTTCCGTCGGCGGGACTCGAACCCGCGACCTCCGGCTTGAGCTACCGACGCGCTCACCACTGCGCCACGGAGGTCGTCATTATAGTCATCATTATATCCCGTTTATAAACTAATTTGGTTCATAAGCGAGATCTCAGTATTTATTACTTACTATAGATACCTAGCAGATAAACTTAGGTAGGTTACTTTATATCTTATCATAAGTCTAGTTCAATATTACTAACACAATGAAATTATATAAAACATAAATAATGTGACGTAACATCATACTATAAACATAAAATTAGTTCCTCAAACAGAGCATTCGCGGGCAACAAATCAAATTATATTGTTGTATTTTTTATTGTTTTTAAAAATATTTATTGTTCGACGCCACAGACATAGATCAAAGATCTATGTCTGTGTTCGACGCCAACCTACTCATCCTTTTTCGTTCTGATTAATTTCTATGCGCGTCCTTACCCCCAATTCCAATTCGTGGTTGGATTTAATGGTGGTGGTCAAAATCATGAATGGTGAGCCATTGTCTGTTTAAATAATTTGGTTCAATTTTCATATTTCATACGATTTTAATATTTATTTATTTAGAAACAAAAGCATATTAGGATACCACATTCCCTGTGACAAAAAACATAAGATGTTTGTCCTGTTTAATGTTGTCTCAGCATTGAGCAAACAACCGTTTCTCTGAATTGGTAAAACACTAATATTGATTTCTTTCACGTCACACCTTTAACAAACATTATAGTAAAACTACATTGCTAATGGGCTCCAACAATAATTACTATACTTGTTCGTGAAAATCATAAAAATGACAGCTATATTGTTTTAATATATTGCCCCTAAATTACTAACCTTCGTAGATTCGACGACGCGGTTTTAAAAAAATCGTTCTATCTTTTGTGCGCGCGATCTTACTTCTTCCAGACTCCAGCTAATCTTTATCGACCCGTTGCCCTCGCGACGGACGGTAGTATTTTGTACGTGGGGGGGCCATAAGCGCCATACCAGCAACCATGTTTCGTCGAAACGACGAGGGTTAGTATTAACGCGACATTTTGTGTTGTTAGGTTTGTACGTTTTTGCGCATTTTTCTTCTTTTGCGGATTTATTTTATTGATATGGTTTATTATTATTATAACTGCAATACTTTGGATGTTATTACAAGACCAAATCGCTAATCAAAATTCATCAGGGAGTGAGAAAGAAGACTATATCGAAATTGATCCAGCTTACATAACGGATGGTCGTATAAAATGTTTACAAAGTAGTAATACTTCGATTTCCACGATAGAAACTGGACAAAATATAGTCCGCGCGGAACTAGTTGGCCGCGCCTTAGGTAGGGACGGGGGTGAGGAGGAGGGGGTTGCTTGCTGCTCGCAATGCACATGAGATTAGACAGTGACGACCAATCTCGCGATATCGTGAACGTGATATTATTTAATTATTGGAAATAATAAATTAAAAACATTAGACAATTGATCAGTTTTATTTTCTAAAGTCCCACTATCCCCAACCCGCGGCCCGCGGGCCGCATGCGGCCCGCCGGGACTTTATTTGTGGCCCGCGTGATGTTAAACAATTTTGAAATTCACGCCCGCCTAAATATAATTAATAATATTATTAAATATAATATTAAATCTTTAATTTTGAAGAAAGTTATTTTTTAACCCTAAAAAAATTTTGTTGCGGCCCGCGAGTCGCGACACCAAGACCAAAACATGTTTGTGGCCCGCATGAAAAAAAGGTTGGGGACCACTGTTCTAAACTATTGACATCGGCTTTCCGTTTTTTAAAAAACGTATGCACTTTAAATATTATTTCCTTAGATTGTCTTTTTATCGGCGGACTCATCTTGCTATTGCAATCTCTTGTGCGAAGCGCCCCTGCCTCTCCGTCCCACCGCTCACATACCTCAGGCGCGGCCAACTAGTTCCGCGCGGACTATAGTATATATCATATACCTCTTGCACAAAAAGAAGGAAAACATTTGGCATCTGTCCTAAAAGTACTTACAACAAGTCCAGAAATCGTTGCGCGGATAGCACAAACTTGGCATATGCCACAAACATGTAAATAACTACTTTTTTAAATTAATTTTCAATTTATTAGCCTTTCGCATTCATTATTTTATTAATTTTAAAGTTCGTTTTCCACAATATCGTCATAAATGGTAGTAGTAAAGATTTAAATTGTTGACTTGTCATGAAAACTATGATCTCAATTATAAGGCTGTTTAGGTAATAAATATGCCATGTCACTTTATTGAAGTAGTTTAAATAATTTATTTACAACATTTCCATTAATTAAAAAACAAAACTAAAAATTTCATTTGATTAACACCTTTTAATTGCCCTTCAAAAATGCCGTAGTCGAAACGACGAAGGACGACAAGCGTCGGGAAATAAGGTTAGTGTTCTAGGGTTAGTTAAATACAATCAGTACCTTTGCGTTGTCTTTCTGTGTTAAAATAAATAAATAAAAAATGTAGTCTTCCTGTTAGAAATACATGAAATAAATGAAGAACCTATAACAATAATCTATATCTATAGATGCTTCACACCATGTCCGTCTGGCCCTGTGGTAAGTACCTGACGGACTTGTGTTACGGCCCAGACAACGGAGATATAATCTATACATTAATAAAACTGTAGAAATGAAAATTCTGTACATTAAAGATATTCAAAAAATAATAAGCGGGGGGTGTTACTACATCGCTATAGAAGCCAAAAATGTGGTTAGTTTTTTGTCTGTCTGTCTGTCTGTATGTTTGTTCCACTATCACACGAAAACTACTGATCCGATTTGAATGCGGTTTTCGCAGATATATTTGTCTTCTTCCAACTTAACATCTGGTGTATAAAAAAAATTCCCCCCACCCCTCTAAAGGGACGAAAGGGTATGGGTCAGATTTTGTATAAGACTTTTGCTTTAACACGAAAACTACTGATCCGATTTGCATACGGTTTTCGCAGATATATTTGTCTTCTTCCAACTCAAAATCCGGTGTATAAAAATCATCCCCCCCACCCCTCTAAGGGGAGCAAAGAGGGGGTAAGATTTTGTATGAAACTTTTTTCTTTAATGGACTTACTTCATATTATTAACTGTTTTTTCCAACTTAACATCTGGTGTATAAAATTTTCCCCCCCACCCCTCTTAGGGGACAAAAGAGGGGGTAAGATTTAAATACTTTAAATGGCAAGACAACGTTTGCCGGGACAGCTAGTATTTAATAATTTTATACTATGTATTTATTATACATTTAAGATTTTTATTATTATATTATACATATATTTAATACTTACACATCCAAGACCCAGGAAAATTGAAAACTTTTTGGTTCGTCGGCGGGATTCGAACCCGCGACCCCCGGCTTGAGCTACCAACTCGCTCACCAACTGAGTCACAGAGGTAGTAAAATATGTTAGAAATACATTAATGAATTAAAAAAACAAACGAGCATAAATTGAAATTTCCATTCACGAGATGATTGAAGTGTGACGTCACTTTTCAGAGTACCGATTGTTTAGTCACAACTCACAATTACTATATCTTCTGTTCATCGGTATCTTTATGACTCAGCGTATTATCATTACGTTTATTAGGTTATCTCTGAAGGTTTCAGCAAATATTGCAACTTCAAATGTTGCCAAAATACGATATATGCTAAGTCTACTAACAAGTCTAACTAACAATCCAATTTGGACATGTCTTTACGTATCTAAAATTACAAAAAAGAAACAAAAAGTTCAAATACATAAAAATTCGAAAGCTGCTACAAAGTCCCTTGCTAAGGGTGAGGCCAAACGAGCGTAATTTTGTGAGTCGTGAGTCGCAGAATTTCGGTCGCGTAAATATTTTTTATACAAATCATGACTCACAAAATAATGCACGTGTCAATGTAATCGGAATTTTCTATGAAACTGAATGCAGCAGAATTTCTGCGACTCACAAATTAGGTACGCTCGTTTGGCTTCACCCTAGGACATCAAAAAATATCTTACCAACGTCATCTAAGGTACGAAAGTTTCGGGAAATCCCTAGTGAACATATTCTGACCGAATAACTATGACGCATACAAGGTCTGAATTGAATGTACAATAAGGTTTCTTATGAGGTAATCACTGGGATTGCCTCTCTTGGTAACAAATGATAAGGAGGAAAATAATTACAACCGTACTGTTTCCTCAATTGGTATCAACTTTTATTACCTCACAGCGTAAGGGTCTTATCACACTGGCGATTAGCGAGCGATTTGAAAGCGACGCGATTGCGCAGCGCGCACGCCGCGACAGCGCAGCGACTTTAAGAAGTTCTAAAAGTCGCAAATTACACGATCTTGTATGGTAAAGATATGCAAAATCTGGTATCACTAGAAGCTAGTGAGAAAACACGTTTTTAATTCTGCCATTTTGACATCTTACGCCGGTTCTTCTCGCCGGGTTAGTTCCCGAACTGGTGGTAGGCACCATGTAGACGTTTTGAGAACATTTGTTTCAAATTTATTCAGAAATAAAACATTTTTTTTAATTAATTTATTTATTTTATTTTGCCATCTCAATGCCTCCTAATTTTTTTTTACTAACCATTTAAAACAATACACATTACAAAACATTACATAATATATCACCGAGAAACCACGAAGGTTTATAAAGATGATATAAGTTAACACCAAATAATTTAAAACTTAAACCGTTAAGGGGATAATGATATTATTACATAATATTGTAATTTTTAACAAGCTACATAAGAAATTGGCAGTTGCTTATAGTTTGTTAACACAATATTAGTACTTATAAGTAAAGCCCGACCAACAAAATAAAAAACCTCGCCATATTGCGGAAAACTACTGGAACTAATTTCTTCAACTGGCAATAATCTTTATGAGATGTCATAATTGTCATCTGTCAAAGTGTGTTCTCGATTGTGCGTGATATATTTCTTAGACAAGTGGGTTATTTACGCGATATAATGCCGAAAACTATTAAAAGCCAGTTAAGAAAAGTTATTTATAATATCAATAATTACTTGTCGGAAAGAAAGTCTGAAGGAATGGACTCTATTCCTCTAAATAACATCACGGACCTTGTTGTCAACATGACTGGTAGGTACCTCATATAGTGTGTGCAATTTGAATTGGCTAATTTGTGATTAGTTTAATTTAAAAGTTCTGTTTTTAGGTGTATCCCGATCGTCCGTAATGAAAATACGAAGAGAAGGTCAGACTTCAGTTGTATTTTCTACACCAAAGAAAAATAAACCGAAAACAAAAAAGAAAATCAATCTGGATGATTTCGATCTCTGTGCAATTAGGCATAAAATACAAGAATTTTATACCGTCCGAAAAGAAGTACCGAGTTTGAAGCGGTTGCTTGCAGCTCTGAAAGAATCCATAAATTTTGTTGGTGGCAGAGAGTCTCTTCGTTTACTCTTGCACAAATTAGGTTATAAATTTAAAAAATGTAGAAACCAAAGGACAATTCTTATGGAGCGGTATGATATAGTAGCTTGGAGGGATAAATATCTACAAGAAATCAAAGATGTAAAGGAGAGCGGTATGCCAGTTGTATACCTCGATGAAAGCTATATTCATACTTCTCTCAATCATGCAAAATGCTGGCAAAGTGAAAATGAGCCTGGTGTGTCTAAATCTGTTGCTAAAGGCAAAAGATATGTGATTGTCCATTATGGCGGTAAGACTGGGTTCGTCCCGAATGCTTTATTAATTTACAATGACAAAGAAAAAAAAGAAGATTTCCACGAAGCCATGAATAAAGTTAATTTTAAAAAATGGGTATTGGATAAATTAATACCCAATTTACATGAACCAACCTGTATAGTCATGGACAATGCTAGATATCATTCTAGCCAAATTAACAAGCCACCAAACATGAATAATAGAAAACATGAAATTGCAGAATGGCTTACATCAAATGATATTGCCTACCCTGCTTATGCCACCAAAAGTATGCTAATGGTTATAGTCAATCAAAACAAACCTGACCCGATATATGAAATTGATAGTTTAGTACAGGATTATGGTCACAAAATATTAAGACTGCCTCCTTATCATTGTGACCTCAATCCTATTGAGATGATATGGGGTATTGTAAAAGGGAAGGTTGCCACAAAGAATGTTGGTTTAGACAATATCACATTCATGCAGCTTGTAAAAAACTGTTTTGAGGTAAATATCACATATTTCGACAAAAATAAAATTAAATATTTTGTTTACCATTACTGATTTTAAATTATTCTTATAGGATATTACTGCCGATACATGGAGTAATTGTTGTGATCATACAAATAAAATAGAAAAAGAATATAGACAAAGGGGACCAGTAATTGATGGAGAAATTGAACAATTTATCATAAATGTTGGCGGCAATGACAGTGAAACATCCACAAGTGGCAATGAGTCAGAGATATCTGACATTGAACCACTACAATCTGACCATGAAGATGAAATAATATATGAATGTGTTGAATATTTAGATTCTGAGTTTGATGAATAATTTAAATAAAAGTTTAATAATGAAATTATGAAGTTGTACTTTTTTAAACTGCCTATATACTTTAAAACTATACATAAATGCTATGGTTTTGTATAGTCTATATTAAAATTAGTCTATATTAAACACTAGCTAAAAATTGTACACTAGCCAATTCGCAAGTGTATCACTGTACTAGATGTTGCCATATTCATAGTTCATTTAGCGCCCTCAGGGCAGGTTTTCTATTTTTTTGGTCAGGCTTTAAATACAATTTAAAATTAATTGTCTAGTTTAGGTACTGTAGGAGCTAAGAAATTATATTTTTATCACTATGTTGTATATTAGCAAAGTGCTTTCTTAATTTAGCCTTGATATTGTTAGGTTTTAAGGAATCTCGCAGCGCAGGAGGTAAGTCAATGATAAGTCGAGGCACTAGGTACTGCGTGGTTCGCTTGCCATAGACATTATTCGCACTTATCGTAAACAACCTATTCTGCGTGATAGCTCGGGTATATACGGGGTGATCTATTTTTATCTTTAGAGATTCATTATAAAAATTTTCTTTAAGAAGCAAATATTGTATTTGATGATATACTGGGATTATTTGACAGTAATTGAATAGTTTATACTCGTTGTTACTAAATTGGCGCTTAATAGTTGGCGGGACAATAGCTTGCTTTTTTTTTATTATTTTTACTATAACTTATAAGTAAGTATAATATGAGTTTTTACGTAAACATTATTAAGCGTTAAAAATTATTGTAATACCTATTTTATGAGCTATACGTGGTGTGTCAAACGCAGGGTCATTTAAAAATAACTCCTAAAGATTGTCGCGTCCGTGTTCTAATTAGAGACTTACTAAGCCCCTTTTCACGTTGCGAGCTTAAAATTACGTTAGCAACTGGCTTATTTTGCTTTTTACTTTATTTTCGCCACCCCGTGTTCGAAATCTGCCGCTCCCGTAGGACGCTGCGGCCCCTAGACCGCGGCCTGTACGGCCTATTTATAAATCCAGGGCTTATTAATTATTATTACAGATGATTATAGAAAACTGTAGATTAACTAACTTTTACCTATAAATTTCAGCATGAAACTATACGGTCCCAACTCAGTGGAGGTGGAAGTGAAGAGCTACTATACACTATTCATCGACGAAGTGTTCAACCCGTTCTACCTGTTCCAAGTGTTCTCGATCATTCTGTGGTCGCTGGACGAGTACTATCAGTATGCGACGTGCGTGTTCATACTCTCGACCGGCTCCTGTATGTTGGCGCTGTACCAAACGAAACAGGTAAATGCGTCACCGGAGTTTACGGTGCTCAAACACCCGATAAGGAAATTTGTTTTAGCTTTTTATCTTCGCGTATTGAATGGGTGTGATAGTGAAGGTTGTATTGTTTGTTGGTAGGATGTGATGCAATTTGTGACTTTTTTGCTTACTACCTCTTGAATTGATGAAGTAAAAATGTTTTTGGTATCATCCTTTTACAATAACATCAAATGATAGAAAGCGACGTTAGTTATAAAACAGTTATTCGTTGAATAATAAAAATAATCACGTGATGGCGGAGGAAGGACACTCGAAGAGCGTCGCTAGTGCGTGCAGACTCGCAATAATATATCTCCTCCAATACGAGGTCTTAGCTATAATAATTTAACAAGTAATACGATGCGTAGATGAGGATCAACCTCCACAAAATGCGTGCATGATGACGGCGCTACGTGGCGGGCGCAAACGCTCGGAGTGCGTCACCAATGCGTGCACATTTGCATCTACACAAATATCACACTATACCTTCAACAATACTGGACCTTAGCTATAATTTAACAAATAGTTTGTTGTGTAGATGAGCATCAACCTCCACAAAATGGCGGGCTCGACGTCTGCGTGCATGGTGACGGTGCTGCGTGGCGGGCGCGAACGCTCGGAGTGCGTCGCGAGTGCGTGCAGGCTCGTACCTGGTGACGTGCTAGTGCTGCCCCCTGACGGATGTCTTATGCCGTGTGACGCGGTGCTGCTCACTGGATCCTGTATTGTCAATGAATCTATGCTTACTGGTAAGAAAACATACGTGAAATCACAGAATATATCTAAACATATATTATCGAAAGAAATATGATATTATGAAAGTTGTAAATATAACTATTTAAAACTTTTAAACGTTTAATAAATAAAAAACAGTAGTTCCCTTTACTTATAAGAATATTCACGCAGCGTATAACTATTCAAGGTCTTTGTCTGTCACATGTGACTTTTCTAATATGCCGTATAAAAATATGCAGACCCCATAAATTAAAGTATTAGCTATGTTAATATTTTTATCAATAAAAAAATTATATTTGTAAGTAACTAAATGTTGTTCATTCTAGGTGAAAGTGTACCCGTAATGAAAGGTCCGCCGTGTCCATCTCAAGAAATATACTCGACCGAAACACACAAGAGGCATACTCTGTTCGCCGGCACACATGTCATTCAAACGAGGTTCTACGGCAACAATCAGGTAAAATGTAGGAAAAATTGTAACACATTGCTCGTACTATAACGAATCTAAGTTTTCTACACAAGTCACGTAAAAAGAGTCTATTTTTCCACCACATATCGTTTTCCTGTACAGTTGAATTATGAGCAAATGACAGATTTGCTTAAGTAACACAGCCAATTTCCCATACCCACTTTGATCAGGAAAATATTCCGGGCACGTTATGACTTATGACGTATTGCTTAAGGAATTTTATGTGGAATATTATGCATATGACGATGACTCGAATGAAGGTCTTTTATACGAAAACAATCTTTAATCTGTTATAAAATAAATAAATATATTTCAGGTGTTAGCAAAAGTGGTGCGTACTGGATTTTACACCGCCAAAGGAGAGCTGATCAAGAGTATACTGTTCCCAAAGGAGTTCGATTTCCAATTCTACAAGGACGCGGTGAAATTCGTCATCTTCATGTTCTGTATCGCGGCTATCGGCATGGCGTACAGTATCTGGCTGTATGTTCAACGAGGGGTAAGTTGAAAGATCTCAACTAGGAACTATAAGGCTGCGTTTCCACCAGAGCTGAGCGGAGCTGTGTTGCGTGGAATGTGTTTTTGAAAACCAATAGCATCGCCGCGCTGAGCGATGTCATGGCAAAGTCATGTCAATGAAGCGATTCTATTGGTTTTCAAAAACACATTCCTCGCAACACAGCTCCGCTCAGCTCTGGTGGAAAGACAGCCTAAGGAGGAACAAATGCCCTGTATTTCTACAATCTTCTCATTGTTCCGACTATCGGGCTAACGGCACTTGTCAACGGCATGCGTCGACGGCAGGCACTGGATTTTTTTTTTCATTTTTTTTTAACTTGTCGACGGCAGTCGACGTATGCCATGCCCATGCCATTGCCGTTGGCAAGTGCCGTTCGTATGTGAGCGCACACATTATCTGCTTGAATTCTTCTTGTATCATTCTTTAAACAAGATATTTTTCCCCAGAGCGCAGTAGGCACGATAATCCTGCGCACGCTGGACATAATAACGATCGTGGTGCCGCCCGCGCTGCCGGCCGCCATGACAGCGGGCATCGTGTACAGCCAGCGGCGGCTGCGCGCGCGCCGCGTGTTCTGCGTCTCCCCGCCGCGCATCATCATGTGCGGCAAGCTGCAGGCCATGTGCTTCGACAAGGTATGACGTCATCACCGACATGAGCTATAGACACGATCGTGGTGCCGCCCGCGCTGCCGGCCGCCATGACAGCGGGCATCGTGTACAGCCAGCGGCGGCTGCGCGCGCGCCGCGTGTTCTGCGTCTCCCCGCCGCGCATCATCATGTGCGGCAAGCTGCAGGCCATGTGCTTCGACAAGGTATGACGTCATCACCGACATGAGCTATAGACACGATCGTGGTGCCGCCCGCGCTGCCGGCCGCCATGACAGCGGGCATCGTGTACAGCCAGCGGCGGCTGCGCGCGCGCCGCGTGTTCTGCGTCTCCCCGCCGCGCATCATCATGTGCGGCAAGCTGCAGGCCATGTGCTTCGACAAGGTATGACGTCATCACCGACATGAGCTATAGACACGATCGTGGTGCCGGCCGCCATGACAGCGGGCATCGTGTACAGCCAGCGGCGGCTGCGCGCGCGCCGCGTGTTCTGCGTCTCCCCGCCGCGCATCATCATGTGCGGCAAGCTGCAGGCCATGTGCTTCGACAAGGTATGACGTCATCACCGACATGAGCTATAGACACGATCGTGGTGCCGCCCGCGCTGCCGGCCGCCATGACAGCGGGCATCGTGTACGGCCAGCGGCGGCTGCGCGCGCGCCGCGTGTTCTGCGTCTCCCCGCCGCGCATCATCATGTGCGGCAAGCTGCAGGCCATGTGCTTCGACAAGGTATGACGTCATCACCGACATGAGCTATAGACACGATCGTGGTGCCGGCCGCCATGACAGCGGGCATCGTGTACAGCCAGCGGCGGCTGCGCGCGCGCCGCGTGTTCTGCGTCTCCCCGCCGCGCATCATCATGTGCGGCAAGCTGCAGGCCATGTGCTTCGACAAGGTATGACGTCATCACCGACATGAGCTATAGACACGATCGTGGTGCCGCCCGCGCTGCCGGCCGCCATGACAGCGGGCATCGTGTACGGCCAGCGGCGGCTGCGCGCGCGCCGCGTGTTCTGCGTCTCCCCGCCGCGCATCATCATGTGCGGCAAGCTGCAGGCCATGTGCTTCGACAAGGTATGACGTCATCACCGACATGAGCTATAGACACGATCGTGGTGCCGGCCGCCATGACAGCGGGCATCGTGTACAGCCAGCGGCGGCTGCGCGCGCGCCGCGTGTTCTGCGTCTCCCCGCCGCGCATCATCATGTGCGGCAAGCTGCAGGCCATGTGCTTCGACAAGGTATGACGTCATCACCGACATGAGCTATAGACACGATCGTGGTGCCGCCCGCGCTGCCGGCCGCCATGACAGCGGGCATCGTGTACGGCCAGCGGCGGCTGCGCGCGCGCCGCGTGTTCTGCGTCTCCCCGCCGCGCATCATCATGTGCGGCAAGCTGCAGGCCATGTGCTTCGACAAGGTATGACGTCATCACCGACATGAGCTATAGACACGATCGTGGTGCCGGCCGCCATGACAGCGGGCATCGTGTACAGCCAGCGGCGGCTGCGCGCGCGCCGCGTGTTCTGCGTCTCCCCGCCGCGCATCATCATGTGCGGCAAGCTGCAGGCCATGTGCTTCGACAAGGTATGACGTCATCACCGACATGAGCTATAGACACGATCGTGGTGCCGCCCGCGCTGCCGGCCGCCATGACAGCGGGCATCGTGTACGGCCAGCGGCGGCTGCGCGCGCGCCGCGTGTTCTGCGTCTCCCCGCCGCGCATCATCATGTGCGGCAAGCTGCAGGCCATGTGCTTCGACAAGGTATGACGTCATCACCGACATGAGCTATAGACACGATCGTGGTGCCGGCCGCCATGACAGCGGGCATCGTGTACAGCCAGCGGCGGCTGCGCGCGCGCCGCGTGTTCTGCGTCTCCCCGCCGCGCATCATCATGTGCGGCAAGCTGCAGGCCATGTGCTTCGACAAGGTATGACGTCATCACCGACATGAGCTATAGACACGATCGTGGTGCCGCCCGCGCTGCCGGCCGCCATGACAGCGGGCATCGTGTACAGCCAGCGGCGGCTGCGCGCGCGCCGCGTGTTCTGCGTCTCCCCGCCGCGCATCATCATGTGCGGCAAGCTGCAGGCCATGTGCTTCGACAAGGTATGACGTCATCACCGACATGAGCTATAGACACGATCGTGGTGCCGGTCGCCATGACAGCGGGCATCGTGTACAGCCAGCGGCGGCTGCGCGCGCGCCGCGTGTTCTGCGTCTCCCCGCCGCGCATCATCATGTGCGGCAAGCTGCAGGCCATGTGCTTCGACAAGGTATGACGTCATCACCGACATGAGCTATAGACACGATCGTGGTGCCGCCCGCGCTGCCGGCCGTCATGACAGCGGGCATCGTGTACGGCCAGCGGCGGCTGCGCGCGCGCCGCGTGTTCTGCGTCTCCCCGCCGCGCATCATCATGTGCGGCAAGCTGCAGGCCATGTGCTTCGACAAGGTATGACGTCATCACCGACATGAGCTATAGACACGATCGTGGTGCCGGCCGCCATGACAGCGGGCATCGTGTACAGCCAGCGGCGGCTGCGCGCGCGCCGCGTGTTCTGCGTCTCCCCGCCGCGCATCATCATGTGCGGCAAGCTGCAGGCCATGTGCTTCGACAAGGTATGACGTCATCACCGACATGAGCTATAGACACGATCGTGGTGCCGCCCGCGCTGCCGGCCGCCATGACAGCGGGCATCGTGTACGGCCAGCGGCGGCTGCGCGCGCGCCGCGTGTTCTGCGTCTCCCCGCCGCGCATCATCATGTGCGGCAAGCTGCAGGCCATGTGCTTCGACAAGGTATGACGTCATCACCGACATGAGCTATAGACACGATCGTGGTGCCGCCCGCGCTGCCGGCCGCCATGACAGCGGGCATCGTGTACGGCCAGCGGCGGCTGCGCGCGCGCCGCGTGTTCTGCGTCTCCCCGCCGCGCATCATCATGTGCGGCAAGCTGCAGGCCATGTGCTTCGACAAGGTATGACGTCATCACCGACATGAGCTATAGACACGATCGTGGTGCCGCCCGCGCTGCCGGCCGCCATGACAGCGGGCATCGTGTACGGCCAGCGGCGGCTGCGCGCGCGCCGCGTGTTCTGCGTCTCCCCGCCGCGCATCATCATGTGCGGCAAGCTGCAGGCCATGTGCTTCGACAAGGTATGACGTCATCACCGACATGAGCTATAGACACGATCGTGGTGCCGCCCGCGCTGCCGGCCGCCATGACAGCGGGCATCGTGTACGGCCAGCGGCGGCTGCGCGCGCGCCGCGTGTTCTGCGTCTCCCCGCCGCGCATCATCATGTGTGGCAAGCTGCAGGCCATGTGCTTCGACAAGGTATGACGTCATCACCGACATGAGCTATAGACACGATCGTGGTGCCGGCCGCCATGACAGCGGGCATCGTGTACAGCCAGCGGCGGCTGCGCGCGCGCCGCGTGTTCTGCGTCTCCCCGCCGCGCATCATCATGTGCGGCAAGCTGCAGGCCATGTGCTTCGACAAGGTATGACGTCATCACCGACATGAGCTATAGACACGATCGTGGTGCCGCCCGCGCTGCCGGCCGCCATGACAGCGGGCATCGTGTACGGCCAGCGGCGGCTGCGCGCGCGCCGCGTGTTCTGCGTCTCCCCGCCGCGCATCATCATGTGCGGCAAGCTGCAGGCCATGTGCTTCGACAAGGTATGACGTCATCACCGACATGAGCTATAGACACGATCGTGGTGCCGGCCGCCATGACAGCGGGCATCGTGTACAGCCAGCGGCGGCTGCGCGCGCGCCGCGTGTTCTGCGTCTCCCCGCCGCGCATCATCATGTGCGGCAAGCTGCAGGCCATGTGCTTCGACAAGGTATGACGTCATCACCGACATGAGCTATAGACACGATCGTGGTGCCGCCCGCGCTGCCGGCCGCCATGACAGCGGGCATCGTGTACAGCCAGCGGCGGCTGCGCGCGCGCCGCGTGTTCTGCGTCTCCCCGCCGCGCATCATCATGTGCGGCAAGCTGCAGGCCATGTGCTTCGACAAGGTATGACGTCATCACCGACATGAGCTATAGACACGATCGTGGTGCCGGCCGCCATGACAGCGGGCATCGTGTACAGCCAGCGGCGGCTGCGCGCGCGCCGCGTGTTCTGCGTCTCCCCGCCGCGCATCATCATGTGCGGCAAGCTGCAGGCCATGTGCTTCGACAAGGTATGACGTCATCACCGACATGAGCTATAGACACGATCGTGGTGCCGCCCGCGCTGCCGGCCGCCATGACAGCGGGCATCGTGTACAGCCAGCGGCGGCTGCGCGCGCGCCGCGTGTTCTGCGTCTCCCCGCCGCGCATCATCATGTGCGGCAAGCTGCAGGCCATGTGCTTCGACAAGGTATGACGTCATCACCGACATGAGCTATAGACACGATCGTGGTGCCGCCCGCGCTGCCGGCCGCCATGACAGCGGGCATCGTGTACGGCCAGCGGCGGCTGCGCGCGCGCCGCGTGTTCTGCGTCTCCCCGCCGCGCATCATCATGTGCGGCAAGCTGCAGGCCATGTGCTTCGACAAGGTATGACGTCATCACCGACATGAGCTATAGACACGATCGTGGTGCCGCCCGCGCTGCCGGCCGCCATGACAGCGGGCATCGTGTACGGCCAGCGGCGGCTGCGCGCGCGCCGCGTGTTCTGCGTCTCCCCGCCGCGCATCATCATGTGCGGCAAGCTGCAGGCCATGTGCTTCGACAAGGTATGACGTCATCACCGACATGAGCTATAGACACGATCGTGGTGCCGGCCGCCATGACAGCGGGCATCGTGTACAGCCAGCGGCGGCTGCGCGCGCGCCGCGTGTTCTGCGTCTCCCCGCCGCGCATCATCATGTGCGGCAAGCTGCAGGCCATGTGCTTCGACAAGGTATGACGTCATCACCGACATGAGCTATAGACACGATCGTGGTGCCGCCCGCGCTGCCGGCCGCCATGACAGCGGGCATCGTGTACGGCCAGCGGCGGCTGCGCGCGCGCCGCGTGTTCTGCGTCTCCCCGCCGCGCATCATCATGTGCGGCAAGCTGCAGGCCATGTGCTTCGACAAGGTATGACGTCATCACCGACATGAGCTATAGACACGATCGTGGTGCCGCCCGCGCTGCCGGCCGCCATGACAGCGGGCATCGTGTACGGCCAGCGGCGGCTGCGCGCGCGCCGCGTGTTCTGCGTCTCCCCGCCGCGCATCATCATGTGCGGCAAGCTGCAGGCCATGTGCTTCGACAAGGTATGACGTCATCACCGACATGAGCTATAGACACGATCGTGGTGCCGGTCGCCATGACAGCGGGCATCGTGTACAGCCAGCGGCGGCTGCGCGCGCGCCGCGTGTTCTGCGTCTCCCCGCCGCGCATCATCATGTGCGGCAAGCTGCAGGCCATGTGCTTCGACAAGGTATGACGTCATCACCGACATGAGCTATAGACACGATCGTGGTGCCGCCCGCGCTGCCGGCCGCCATGACAGCGGGCATCGTGTACGGCCAGCGGCGGCTGCGCGCGCGCCGCGTGTTCTGCGTCTCCCCGCCGCGCATCATCATGTGCGGCAAGCTGCAGGCCATGTGCTTCGACAAGGTATGACGTCATCACCGACATGAGCTATAGACACGATCGTGGTGCCGCCCGCGCTGCCGGCCGCCATGACAGCGGGCATCGTGTACGGCCAGCGGCGGCTGCGCGCGCGGCGCGTGTTCTGCGTCTCCCCGCCGCGCATCATCATGTGCGGCAAGCTGCAGGCCATGTGCTTCGACAAGGTATGACGTCATCACCGACATGAGCTATAGACACGATCGTGGTGCCGCCCGCGCTGCCGGCCGCCATGACAGCGGGCATCGTGTACGGCCAGCGGCGGCTGCGCGCGCGCCGCGTGTTCTGCGTCTCCCCGCCGCGCATCATCATGTGCGGCAAGCTGCAGGCCATGTGCTTCGACAAGGTATGACGTCATCACCGACATGAGCTATAGACACGATCGTGGTGCCGCCCGCGCTGCCGGCCGCCATGACAGCGGGCATCGTGTACGGCCAGCGGCGGCTGCGCGCGCACCGCGTGTTCTGCGTCTCCCCGCCGCGCATCATCATGTGCGGCAAGCTGCAGGCCATGTGCTTCGACAAGGTATGACGTCATCACCGACATGAGCTATAGACACGATCGTGGTGCCGGCCGCCATGACAGCGGGCATCGTGTACAGCCAGCGGCGGCTGCGCGCGCGCCGCGTGTTCTGCGTCTCCCCGCCGCGCATCATCATGTGCGGCAAGCTGCAGGCCATGTGCTTCGACAAGGTATGACGTCATCACCGACATAATCACAATGTTTTTTCCTAGAATATGGTAACAAATTAGTATTTTCGAGGGCAAAGTTAGATATAAAAAATTATAGAATTTAACGCGTCGGAAAGTGACATGGCGACTGGCGCTGCGATGTCAAATCTCATACGTTATTGATTTCTTATATCTCTATTTTGACTATCGACTAGAAGTCGTAACTCGTAAGGCTTTACAGGCAAGAAATTAATGTAATTATATCGAACTAGATGACGCCCGCAACTCCGTTGCGCCAAAATTCGTTTATCGCGCAGGAGCCGTACATTTTCCTGGGACAAAAAGTATCCTATGGCCTTTCTCGGGACTCCAAAGTATCTCCATACCAAATTTCAGCAAAATCGGTTCAGCGGTTTGGGCGTGAAGAGATAACAGACAGACAGACAGACGGACAGACAGACAGACACACTTTCGCATTTATAATATTAGTATGGATAAACTCTTAAATTTTCAAGACAGTTTCAAGTCCAAAACTTTTTAGCTCATAATTATACGAGCTATACCCAATACCAGTTTCTTTAAAATACCTTTCAGTTATTCACCTAGATTCGTTATTACCGGTTCTTCTCGCCGGGTTAGTTCCCGAACCGGTGGTACGAGGGCTGCTATTTATGTATCCGGAATTAAAAAAAAAACAAACATATATCATTTAATATGGTTTTATTGCTTTTCAAAATATTCGCCGCGATGATCGACACACTTTTGCATACGCTGGAACCAATTTTCATAGCACTTTTTCCATTCTGATTGAGGTATCTCCAAAACGTGCATTTTGAACGCATCAACAGCCTCTTCGCGGCTCGAAAAACGTTGACCACGTAATTTGTTCTTCGCGTATGGAAATAAAAAGAAATCGTTAGGTGCCAAATCAGGGCTGTACGGCGGATGACCAGTCAATTCGATCTTTTGACCCTCCAAAAACTGAGTTGTTTCAGCTGAGGTGTGACAGCTAGCATTGTCGTGATGTAATATGATTCTGCGTTGTCACATGTCCATTAATTCCAAAAAAACAGGCGACCATTTGCTTCAAAGTACTTTTTGCACGAGTAACTTTTGTTGGTTTCGGCTCATCTTGGAACACCGACACCGTTGACTGTTGTTTAGTTTCGGGGTCATATGCATAGATCCAAGATTCATCACCTGTGTAGATATTATAAACGGCTTTTGACGTACCACGGTTGTATTTTTTTATCATTTTTTTGCACCAATCGACACGAGCCCGTTTTTGATCGATTGTCAAGTTGTGCGGAATCCAACGCGAACATATTTTTTTTACAGCCAAATGTTCGTGTAATATCTTATGTATGCTCGTCATACTTATGCCTAAGGACGCCTCTATCTCGCGATATGTAACATGACGATCACGCATTATTAGTTCCCGCACAGCATCTATATTTTGTGGGACAACAGCTGTTTTTGGGCGACCTTCTTTATTTTCATCCGTGAGCATAGACCGCCCACGATTAAACTCACTGTACCAGTGATAAACAGTGGTTTTTGATGGTGCTTCATCTCCAAAAGTTGCGGTGAGTTGAATAAAGCACTGTTGTTGATTTAGCCCACGCCGAAAATCGTAGTAAATCATTGCACGAAAATGTTCACGCGTTAAATCCATGGCAAATGAAGACACGCAATTTTCAAAATGACGCCACAATGATAAAATAATTGACAGTCACATGAAACAGAATGTATTCTTCAACCAAAGAGTTCTATTTTCAAATGTTGTAATTACTTTTAAATATTGTTCTTGTAAGTGGCCAGTTCCGGATACATAAATAGCAGCCCTCGTAGGCATCGTAGTTTCTACGTTCTTCCTACGACTTTCAAAAAGTGTATTCATAACATAGTCCGTGCAATCCACGAAGACGCGCCCCACTATTCCTCCTAATGACTTATAGTGTATGTGTGCAAACTTTCGCCAATGTTTGAGTATTATCGGTACACAGTACACACTAATTATTACCTATGAGTGCACGCGCACACTGCAATAAATAGACCAATTAAGAGAAAGCGTCACGGTCAAAGGGAAAGATGCTCACCCAAAAATTGGTGGGGTGCGTAATCGTGGATTGCACGGACTATGCCTATTTTGAATAAAAATATATTTTTTTTTCAGACGGGCACTCTAACCGAAGATGGGCTGGATTTCTACACGATAATTCCGACGAACGAGGGCGAGAAGTTCGGTCGGAAAGTGGACGACGTGAACTCACTGTCGGTCAAGAGTCCGCTCGTGCAGGCGCTTGCGTCGTGTCACTCGCTCACCAGTATACAGGGCGAGTTGAAGGGCGATCCGCTGGACTTGAAGATGTTCGAGTTCACGCAATGGGTAAGATTTTCATAATGTACTGTCCACAGACATATCAAGATTAGATTCCGCATGTGTATGTACTTCGCGTGCCATCGCGTTCCCAAACGATGAGCAATTTCAATCTTTCGGAAGTCTGTTCTTTAGTCTGCGCTCCACCGTTATCGGAATCGGACGTCAATCGGAATACTAAAAATGCCTAATTGTGCCGTATTGGGCTGAGGAAATTCGAATAGAAACGTTGGTCTAAATAGTGGATACGTTTCTTATCATCGGTAAGTAATTTTATTATTAAATCATGTGTTTTTTTTAACAAATAAGGGGGCAAACGAGCAAACGGGTCACCTGATGGTAAGCAACTACCGTCGCCCATGGACACTCGCAACATCAGAAGAGCTGCAGGCGCGTTGCCGGCCTTTTAAGAAGGAATACGCTCTTTCTTGAAGGTTTGCAGGTCGTATAGGTCCGGAAATACTGCTGGTGACAGTTCGTTCCAGAGTTTTACAGTGCGCGCCAGAAAGTTACGCGAAAAACGCACTGTGGAAGACTGCCACTCATCAAGGTGATGAGGATGGTATGTTTTTCGCGTGGGACGATGGCGAAAAGTTGCAGGTGGTATGATTCCAAACAATTCCTCAGAGCATTCCCCGTGATACAAGCGATAGAGGATGCAGAGTGAAGCTACATCTCGGCGTAATTCCAAGGGGTCCAAGCTGTTTGAAACACTATGGCAGTCAACAATTGTTGACTGTGTGTCCTGTGTCCTTTATTTTAAAATCAATTATTTAATGTTAATCGTGGGTGGATGTAGTTTTCACCATGAAATCTATGTTACTGCGTGTGTACCGCATGATTCATAATACATTGCCGCTTTAGTAAGAAAATTATAGAGCCCGTTCTGTTTGTCCGCTATTGAGCGCGCAATGGAAATAAAACAATCGATACTTTCACTCATCGCTTAGTTTCGAGGTACAGTCAATATTCTCATTTTTCTGTCAAATGAAGCAAATAGTGTTGTACATATTCTCGATTCTACTTAATCGATTTTCGAAACAGACATGAAACAGAGTAATGATAATGTTCGCTTTGGGATATTTTGTGACTCGGTAATTATATTTTATGTAATATGTATTTATGTTCCTGTTTAGTGATTTAGTTTAGAATAATATAATATATTACTAGCTGTCCTGGCAAGCACGTATCCTTAGATTTATCGTTCCTCTGTCTATGAACTCGAATAATAATCGATAAAAAATCGATATACCTATTAAAGTGGCAAAAGAGGCGGGGCGCGTCGATGCCTTCGAATCGATCCCGCGCGTACGGGTATTCCCATCACTAAGGGTGCGTCCACATTTGTATCATTTGCGCGATCAGATCCCCGATCAGATCTCCGTCGCGTATCATCGAAGCATGTCAAAATGATACGCGTATCATGATACGCCCCGATCGCTATTAACCGCGTATCTAATACATGCCGTATCAAATACTCGCATGATCAGCAGAATGATCTAATAGGCGTCCACACTATGACACGCATACTTGATACGGCGCGATGATCGCGACGGAGATCTGATCGGAGATCTGATCGCGCAAATGATACAAATGTGGACGCACCGTAAAGCGCTATTGTGACGTCACAGTAGGTATGAAAAAAGTGACACGCTCGTGTTCATACAAATGGAGCGACATGCCGCTTCTATCTTGATCTATTTCTGTGGTACTATCAGAGAAGTTGATTCCAATGTAGTTGGCCTGACAACTACCTAGGAATCAATTTCCTCGATGGTAGTATTACGTAATGCAAATACAACGCGAACGCATTATGAACTACTTATATTTATACTTGCTAAAGTTACGAAATTATGGACGCGGAGCAAGTAAAAAATAACCCGAGATGCTCGAATATATTGATATCTCGTTTTAACTGTCACGCGGTAATATAGTATCTAGATTGTGTTATTATAATATTATCACACATGTGACGTGACAGAAAGAGACAACTAGCAATGGGTACACGAATTTTTGTTTACTTCACTGTAGGCTATTGTCCCCAAATATGTTTGTTTGTGCTAAGATTCATATTATTGAAGACTTAGTAAACTTTTCTTATTCAATTATAAGATTTTATGCAAAATATAAGTATAAACTTAAGGTATTTGTTTGTATCTACAGGTATTAGAAGAGCCTGGGCCAGAGAATACACGCTACGATAATCTAACGCCAGCAATAGTAAAACCGGCCACAGGCCAAAAGGAGGACTTACAGGATTTGGACAACTATGATCCCTTCACTATGGAAATACCGTATGAGGTTAGTAAAAACTGTATGTTAATTATTTGTGACTAAATTAGGCTCTTTCCAAATGATGAAATAGTTTTTTATGGAATCCGTTCCGGGTACGCGCCGGCGACGCGTATAGTGTCCATTAATTGTGGTGTTTTTTAGGAAAACTTTCGGAAGCTTTTTCTCAACATTTTAGAACTGAGTAATAATAAAAAAAAAACTACGTGTATTTTTATTTTTAACAAGGATCAATATATCGAAATTTGGTCGGAAGGTTTAATTGCACCCTGCATAGATTCGACTTTGAGCATTCCATAGCAAGTTAACTTCACTGTCACGTAGCATTGATGTTACTAGTTGTATCAAGATATTACACATTGCATTGTTACAAGGTGCGCATTGTAATGCTCGGTTCTCCTCCCTCAAAGATGTAATGCTCGACTCGCTAACGTTACCAGCGAATGCACCTTTATAAATAAGAGTATAGCTACAGCCCGTGTATTTGCTTTTACGTTTCTTTTGGATAGAATATCGAATACGCATATCGGATTTCAGATAGGATTGTTGCGACGGTTCCACTTCTCGTCTTCCCAGCAATCTATGGGAGTGATAGCCAGGGTCCTGGGTCAGCCGTCTATGGTGTACTACGTCAAAGGTGCTCCTGAAAAGGTAACTTATGTATTCCTATTAAATTCCATAGGATTTAACTGACCTTCATTATTAAAAGAATTAATCAAATCTGTAATTCGAATAATATTAAAAAAAACCAAAATAAATCCCAAGCTTAGGTTGTTTTGAAATGATTTGTGTTCAAACCAGTGCTACTCTCACAACTAAGATCTAACGATACCCTTCAAGCTTAAATGCGAGAAGTCGCTTTTCTGTAGTAAAAACAATGAAATATTACACTATAAAAATATATTGCACCTGGCACAGTAGACTAAAAAAACATTAGTTTTCTTAGGTATTGTTTAAAAACTATTAACACTAAACTCAGGTTGCAGGTATGTGCACGCCGACGACTCTACCGGAAAACTTCAGTTCGGTGCTCACAGAATATACATCCAATGGGTTCAGAGTCATCGGCCTCGCCTATAAAAAGTTGGATAGAAAGATGAAATGGGTGGACGCGCAGCGCCTCAAGAGGGAATCGATCGAGTGTGACATGACGTTTCTGGGCTTTCTAGTCATGCAAAACAGCCTGAAACCTGAGACCACTCAGATCATAAAGGAGCTACATGAGGCGAAGATGCGACAGGTTATGGTTACCGGTAAGTAGAATGAAAAAGTTTTAATTTTTGGCCTCAGTGTATTACTACTCAAAAACTATTGGTTGTCTTTGTCTGTCATGTGCTAGGTTTCGCTGTTTAATGCTTTGTTCAAACCTACGCGACCAAGCGACTGCGAAGCGGGAGCGTCAAGTTGAGTCAAGTTGTCAAAAGTGTGTTTTGAACTAGACTTCTTTTTTAAAATCATTTGACAACTTGACGCTCCCGCTTCGCAGTCGCTTGGTCACGTAGGTTTGAACAAAGCATAAATATTTTATAAGTAAAGGCAAGTTCTATGAAAATAAAGCTGGGAACAAATTATCGGACGAACGTCCGCGGACGTTTTCATCGGATGCGGCTTGTGTCTATCTGATCAATACAAAATACACTAAACTGTGCACATTGCCTGACATAATTTGCGGGCGCGACCTTGAGCGTTCGGACGTCCGAACAGAATCTGGCTGGCCGGATGCTTTTGCATCCGCGGACGTCTGCAATTGACATATAGGTTAGGTCAATCAATCAAAATCAAAGGCTATCAACTTTGTATGTGACTTAAATTTGACAAGTGCACAAAAACGATGGTTTTGTGTGTTTCAAAAACAATTTAAGCAATCGCAGTGTATTAATTTTGTTTACGTTAAATTACGCCAGAATTTTCTTACAACTGCAAGACAACAATATTTTATGAATTACTTAAACATATATAAATTGTACTTTTTTTTATGAAATAAGGGGGCAAACGAGCAAACGGGTCACCTGATGGAAAGCAACTTCCGTCGCCCATGGACACTCGCAGCATCAGAAGAGCTGCAAGTGCGTTGCCGGCCTTTTAAAAGGGAATAGGGTAATAGGGGAGAGTAGGGAAGGGAAGGGAATAGGGGAGGGTAGGGAAGGGGAGGGTAGGGAAGGGAATAGGGTAGGGGATTGGGCCTCCGGTAAACTCACTCACTCGGCTAAACACAGCGCAAGCGCTGTTTCACGCCGGTTTTCTGTGAGAACGTGGTATTTCTCCGGTCGAGCCGGCCCATTCGTGCCGAAGTATGGCTCTCCCACGTATGTATTCTAGTGTATTATATTCTAGTAAATAATATGAGATATTCACTCATTCCAACATGAAACTATATTTCTGTGTTTAGTGCGAAAGAGACAGCTACACAGGGTGCAATTAAACCTTCCGGCCAAATGTTCATATATTGATCCTCGTTCGAAATAAAAATACACGTATTTTTTCTTTTATATAACATCAGCACTAAAATGTTGAGAAATAGCTTCCGAAAGTTATCCTAAAAAACACCACAGTTAATGGACACTACGGGTCGCCCGCGCGTAACGTGGCCCCGCGAGCGCACCTCCCCCCGAGTCACCCCCGCTCATAACCACCGCCGCGATGTGACCGTTCTGCAACGATTTTAATCCTTCGATCGCGGATTCTTGGAAATCTATTGTTATTCTATTGTTGTCGCGATCACCGGTGATCTTATGGGGCTTGATAGGTTAAATGGGATAAAATATGTCATTTAAAAATAACACCCAGTTTTTTTTGGTTAAATGGACTCTCCTAATGATACCTAAGCCCTGGAAAAAATTTGGCCGGTAAGTTTAAATTCACCCTGTATAACCTACGATGTTTCAGGCGACAACATAATGACGGCGATGTCTGTGGCCCGCTTGTGTCTGATGGTGCAGCCGCATCAGAAGTTGGTGCTGATTACATTAGGACAGCCGCAGACTCTCGATCAGAGACCACCGCTGTGTATGGAGGTGAGTTGTGATACATACACATATAGACTGTTGACGCGAGCAAAGCTAAAACTGCGAAATGGTGTCGAAAATCCGTAGAATTTATAATCATTTACTAAATAACTATTGCCACTTGTAGTTCCTGCACGGTATATATGCTACAGCTCGACAAGGCTTTAAATGAACGTGGCGGAAAAAGGAACTAACGCTGCCATCATACAAAAACGTCATTTTTGACAGTTCTTTTTTACCAGCAGCGCTCCCGCCCCAAAGACTTCTATTTAAAATACAATTCTTTGTCCCGCCCACGTTCACAAAAAGCTTTGTCGCTTTATAATGGTTATGTTATGACGTTTCGTTTTCCTATCAAATTTGACAGACATGTATGATTTCAAAAATGGGGAATATTTTTGCCAAACTGTTCTGCTAGGTGTCTCGATTACTACCGGTAAAACATGCCAACTTTGCCACATAGGATAACTTTGCCCTAAGATCCATTCTTAAGCAAATCTTTGATGTACGGATGTATTTTAATATAATGGCAACATTTGTTTAATTTGGCAGAAAATAGGTTATATGACTGGTAACATTGAAAATACCCCGTAGTGCTAACTTTATTCAGTAACTTGTTGGAACATCTGAAAAACGGTAGGTACGTATTTTTGCGGGCAAATTGTGGTGCAGATTTGTGAGTAAATTGTGCGTGATGGTGAAACCACAGGTTAGTTTGCTTTTGATATATTATAAAATAATATCTATAGAGTATTATAGTGATAATGTAATTAATCAGGGAATTATAAAATAAAACTTATGATGGTGGGCAAACTAACCCAGCAGTATTCCGATCATCGATTGACAACATTGCCCGGTATCAAAAAATCCTTAGGGTTGTCAAATCGGACATTTTTAAATACTTTACTAAAAATCGATGTCATTTTTTATCACTGTATGCCTTGCTCAGTAATAACTAATAAAGCACTGCGTAAGGTAGTTATTACCAAACATACCATTTATTTATTTAACTCTGATTTAAATAGAAACATTACTTCTTGTATTGTTAAATGCTAACTTATTTATAATATTATTTATATATAGGTATGCCACTAGTAAGTTACACAAGAGATAGACACGCCAGATAATATAATGATGATAATGGGTTTATAAATAAACAGAAGCAATTTAATATTTATAATATAATATATTCCTGATATTAATAATGTAAAAGATAATAAGTAATTTTATAGATATGTGGCAGCCCTAGTACTCTTACAGACCAAAATGCAAATTGTATGGAAAAGAAAAAAATGTACGGGTAACATTGCCCAGTCAATTTAGTAGGATATTATTTGCGATATCGTTTAAATGTCTATAGTAAACGCCATCTTTTCCAAAATTCTTTTACTGGATTTTGATGCCACCTGCGCAAAGTTTATATTTGCGTGAAAAATCAAGGTGGGCAATGTTGGCTACAAGTTCAGGTAACTTTACCCGGCATGAAAATCAATCATAAATTAAATTAAATGAACAGAAGTAATATTTTTGACATTCCTACACCTGCACATGTAGCCTTTTAGTTGTAGAGGGCAAAAAAAAACTTACACTTCTATACATTTTTTTTACAAGAATTAAAATTATTCGAAAAAAGCTGGCAAAGTTGGCATGTTTCGCAGTATGCACTTATATCGTTTTCGGCATCTGCACTGCCCCGGGGCAGGGTGGGCTGACAGGATACGGAAATAAGCGAAGTTTAAATTAAGAACATAAACTATGTATAGTACTAAGTCCGCGTGCTTCGTGGATCATCATAGTGCAATACGTAGTTTATGTTCTTAATTCAAATTTCGGTTGTTTCCGTATCCTGTCGACCCACCCTACCCCGGGGCAGTGCAGATGCCGAAAACGATATAAGTGCATACTGCGAAACATGCCAACTTTGCCAGCTTTCGATATATGTTCCGCTTTGCTTATTCGTAATTCGTTTTTTGACGTCTATCGTACACCGGTGCAATATAATATTTTTTTATTGGTTGTATACAGTTCATATAAATAATGCTCTCTGGTAAAATCTTATCCATTCTTTGAAACCAAAAATAATAGTACTAACGTACCAACTTACGCAACATGTTCTGTTCTATTTAGTCCAAAGGTTTAAAATTGTTCAAATATGTTTTGTTTAGCGATTATTATTAACATATTTTGATTGATCTTTACAGGTAGTTGGCGAAGGTTGTCAGCCGAAGTTGCCTCTGGACGCGTACGTGTTAGCGTTGGAGGGCAAGACGTGGGCCGCGCTACGGACGCACTATCCCGAAATGATGGAAACCATTGTCGACAGAGGTAAGCGTCGTTTTATAAACACACCAGCGAGGAAGCTTAAACTAAAAAATGTGGTTTTGGGTAGTAAACTAATAAATAAAGAAACAATTTACTGTGCATATCATTCATGTTGTAAAGGTTTAATTGCTTGCATCGCGCCTACGCGACTACTTCGAAATTTTGTTGGACATAAGATATTTCTTCACAAACGTGTAACTCTCCCACGTACGAAGTTGCGGGAAACACCTAGTTTGTAATCGACTATATCTTTATTTTATTTAGACAAAATCCAACCTTATAACGTCGTAACACGTTCCATATTGCAGGCGGCGTGTTCGGTCGCTTCGGCCCGGATCAGAAGACGCAGCTGGTCACGGCGCTGCAGGCGCGCGGGCTCGTGGTGGGCATGTGCGGCGACGGCGCCAACGACTGCGGCGCGCTCAAGGCCGCGCACGTCGGGATATCGCTGTCGGAGGCGGACGCGTCAGGTAAAGTTTTTGAAGTGAAAACTTCTTTAGCGGCGTTGAGCACTTTTGTGGGATGGGAAAACTGTGAAACTCGCGTCAGATTCTCGATTCTGATCGAAAAACCGTAAGACGGTTGGAGAGTAGTGTTGTAACATCGAAATCGATTAATCGAACAATCGATTGTTTTTTTTTCGATTGTCGTCGATTGTAAGGGTTTCGGTTGATTAAAAAAACGTTTTTTTAAAAATCGATTTTCATAAAAAATGGGTTTAAAAAAATTGTAAGGGTTTCGATTAATTAAAAAAATCGATTTTCATAAAAAATGGGTTAAAAATTTAATTGATTGTAAGGGTTTCGATTAATAAAAAAAATCGATTTTTTAAAAATCTATTTTCATAAAAAATGGGTTAAAAAAAATAATGCACAACGTTAATAATCAAGTTTTCACTTCTGCCGGCACTCCCGGAGTGCAACCCGTCTTTTTTATTTTTATTTTTACAAACAATCGCCCTAACTGAGTCCGGGCTTTCTGCTATACTTTGCTTTTTTTGCTAATTTCTTCTAGTACAGTTTACAGTCAGGATTAGTTTAGTTATTTTGTCTGTGGCAGATTTTTTTTAATTTAGAAAATTTAGAATTTATGCGAACAATGAGTTTTGATAGAAAAAATTATTGACAGGCAGGCAAGTCTATTTGTACACACAAATCGTAAAAACGTCTATTTTGTACACACAAAATAGACGTCAGGTTGTCGAAAGAGTTTTACGGCTAATTGGATAATTGTAACATCTGGTGTCCTACAAGGGTCACATTTAGTACCGTTGCTCTTTATACTAGATACAAACGACTTAAATAACGTTTAGAAAAATATAAATTTGCCGACGATACAAATGTTTTCACAGTTATAATAAAACATAAACGATAGCAAACTTCCTCAAAATTATATCACTACTTTCTAAAATTGACGTGAAAAAATAACCTTTTTATTAACCCTAACAAATGCAATATAAATATTTATGGCTATGAAAGGGACGCTACGGATAAATCAAAGTACGTGATTGAAATTCTGAGTCAATTAGTATTTTCATTATAAAGTAGTTTGCTTATAAAAATTTTCTTATTTCCAGTGGCGGCACCCTTCACCTCGCAAGAGCAGAACATCAGATGCGTCAAGCTGCTAGCTCTCGAGGGCCGGTGCGCGCTGAGCACTTCATTCGCAATATTCAAATACATGGCTCTCTACTCCCTAATACAATTCTTCTCCATACTGATACTTTATAATGTGAGTATACTATAATATTATACTGTAAAGTAGTAGCGATTGGCATATTGGTAGCAGTCAGATTGTATTGAGCGCTGGATCAATGAGAACATGCCAGTAGCCGTAAATATATGTCGACGGTGGAAAGGCAAAAGTTACCAAGCGACACTAGGGGTCAAAATGAGTTTTTTATATATTCGGAATCAGCGAATTTTTCTCTATCGATTAGTCTTAGTCCCATGTCTCTACGAGCACTTTTGATGTCGCTTAGGAACTCCGTGGAAACGGGTATTTTTCTTATTTTCGGCGACCAAGCGACAACTTTTTGACACCTTTTAGAAAAGTGGGCATTTGGTAATATCTAAATTTTTATTTTTTCTCTTAGTAATTTTTGGCTTTACACGTTTTTAATTCAAACTACAGTAAGTAATTTGTGCCTTTCCACTGTTGGTATCAATTAGGCACTTGGGAAGTTTTACCTAAAATACATTTATTTATTTATGGTATTTCGGACTCTTTTTCAAAACCTTGAGATATTTTTTTCTGTCGCTTAGTATTTTTTAACAAACCGTAATCATATCAAAAATTCGATAAAGTAAATTTTAACTCGCCGAAACTAAGATAATAGGTGGCGCTTGGTAACCTTTTACCTGCCGTTTTATTTATAAATATTGTTACTTGGATACCAATTGCTGAAATAGTTATTTAATTTTAAATGTGGTTAGCCCAAACAAACACTTGACGCGTTGTCGCTTGTACCCGCTATAAATCATACCTAATATGGTGGATAGTAACGGTTTTATCGATCAGTTGTAGTTCCACTGTCGCTTAGGTAAGCAGCATGCGTGCTTTCACGCATTTCCTTCCTACTGTTTTGTGCGATACGACACTTGGTATGTATTAAAATTATTATTTTCCAAGCTACCTACATCCCAGCAAGCACAAAACACCATTATAACAAACTTATTATAGCACGAGTTAATGTACAAAGCATTATAACCAAATCGTATATCGGCTGTATATCTTTTATACGACTCTTTTAAGTAAAATTTGGGCCCCCCCTTTAGACAGCGTTAAGTTGTATAAAGGCTATATAATAGCATTGTAATGATCATATTACTTCATTAATAAAGTCAGTTATGAGCATAGGAATAAACAAATGGCATTTTTTGCGACTTTAATACAGTTAATATATAGATTTTAAAATTACAATCTGTTATTAAAATTTCATAACAATGCTTACTGTTTTAATTCCTCTGTAAAAAAGAAAATCATAATGATTTTAAAAATTTATTTATTCTGCTGACTGCTGTTGGTCGTGCAAAGTATTGTGTTGACCCGAATTAATTAAATGCAGTGTTATAATATTATTATGTGACAACTAATATTGAATGGGTAAGTAATGCCTTTATTTCTGATTGTTTTGAGTGAAATTAGCTGCGCACATCATTTTGTTGGGTGAAATATACATGTTACTTCGAGGACTGCTATTTATGTATCCGGAATTAAAAAAAGAAACAAACATATATCATTTAATATGGTTTTATTGCTTTTCAAAATATTCGCCGCGATGATCGACACACTTTTGCATACGCTGGAACCAATTTTCATAGCACTTTTTCCATTCTGATTGAGGTATCTCCAAAACGTGCATTTTGAACGCATCAACAGCCTCTTCGCGGCTCGAAAAACGTTGACCACGTAATTTGTTCTTCGCGTATGGAAATAAAAAGAAATCGTTAGGTGCCAAATCAGGGCTGTACGGCGGATGACCAGTCAATTCGATCTTTTGACACTCCAAAAACTGAGTTGTTTCAGCTGAGGTGTGACAGCTAGCATTGTCGTGATGTAATATGATTCTGCGTTGTCAGTTGTCCTTTCTTATTTCTTCAAAGACTTCTGGTAAACAAATGGTCGTATACCATTCAGAATTAACCGTTTTACGATTCTCTAATGGCACTGTAGCCACATGTCCATTAATTCCAAAAAACAGGCGACCATTTGCTTCAAAGTACTTTTTGCACGAGTAACTTTTGTTGGTTTCGGCTCATCTTGGAACACCCACACCGTTGACTGTTGTTTAGTTTCGGGGTCATATGCATAGATCCAAGATTCATCACCTGTGTAGATATTATAAACGGCTTTTGACGTACCACGGTTGTATTTTTTTATCATTTTTTTGCACCAATCGACACGAGCCCGTTTTTGATCGATTGTCAAGTTGTGCGGAATCCAACGCGAACATATTTTTTTTACAGCCAAATGTTCGTGTAATATCTTATGTATGCTCGTCATACTTATGCCTAAGGACGCCTCTATCTCGCGATATGTAACCTTCTTTATTTTCATCCGTGAGCATAGACCGCCCACGATTAAACTCACTGTACCAGTGATAAACAGTGGTTTTTGATGGTGCTTCATCTCCAAAAGTTGCGGTGAGTTGAATAAAGCACTGTTGTTGATTTAGCCCATGCCGAAAATCGTAGTAAATCATTGCACGAAAATGTTCACGCGTTAAATCCATGGCAAATGAAGACACGCAATTTTCAAAATGACGCCACAATGGAAAAATAATTGACAGTCACATGAAACAAAATGTATTCTTCAACCAAAGAGTTCTATTTTCAAATGTTGTAATTACTTTTTAAATATTGTTCTTGTAAGTGGCCAGTTCCGGATACATAAATAGCAGCCCTCGTAGTAAAGAATACACGCGCCCTCGCTAAAATACTTTATTATAGTATAAAATTATTAGAAAACATAACCTATAGTTTTAACAAATATAAAAACTAGCCTTTAGCAATAGGTTTAACAAATAAAGTTGCTTATAAAGGTATCCGTACAAAATACAAATAATTTCATTCCCTTTTTAGTCGATCTTATAGTGACTTGTATTCTTTTTGTAAGATAGGAAAAGGAAAGCTAATGGCGACAAATAAAATTAAAGCTTTAGGCATTTGACGATAGCATAATAGTGCTGTTAATTTTAATATGGCCCGTTACAAAAATTAGAGCTCGTATCGCACTATACAATACACTTACCTATTATGTTCAGCCATATAACAGCACTTCAGAAATATGTTATAATGTTTAATAGTGGAGTTCCCAGAGCGTAAAAATCGTGCAAACCTCCGATTTTTGCAATAGTGGATGAAAATTGAAAAGAAAAAAAGGAATGTGTAGCTGATAACATAAACAATAAAGTTTACCTATTGAAAAGTTGTGCTTTTGATTTTTAAATTATTCTCTTCCACTTCAAGTAAACTCATAAACTGTAAAATTTTGAAGAAAATTTGCGTATTTCTTTCTTTTAAATATATAGCAAAATAATAAAATATAATATTATTTTTTTGATTTGTATCGTTGTTGATATTCCAAAGAAAGAAAATAAGTTGAAAAAATATATAATTTAGATTTAAAATTAATATTTTTGTATGTAGATGAGCATACCTCCAAATGTGCTTGTTGTGTGCCTCGCCAGGTAAATGGCGTTCCTATTTTTCTTTGGTTTTAAATAGGAAGTTTAAAATTATTTTTTAGGCTTAACAAAGCCTTCTATTTCTTAATGTGTATAACTTTTTAGCTCTTACTTTATTAAATTTTCTGAAAATATTTTTCACGCACAAACTTTTCACGGATATTTCGAAGAAAATCTGTATTTTATTTCTTTTGGTTAGGTTTTTACAGAATAAAATTGATTTTTTATTTCTTTTTTTCATTAATTATATTTGCTAAAACATACTTAAAGGAAAAAATACAAATTAGGTTAAGAACTGATATATTTTGTATTCAGGTAAGTATTTTCCAAACATAGGTCGCAGCATGCGTCTTTAGTATGTACGTGTGATTTGTAGCACCCAATTTTTTTTTCTGGCTTTAAGTAGGAAGTTTAAATATATTTCAAACACTAGAAAAAGTCTTTCATTTTTCGATGCATTTAATGTTTTAGGTCTCACTTAAATAAATTTTCAACAAATATAGAAAAATATTTTCGGTCTATTTTACACATTTTTGGAGATATTTAAACGTTTTTAAGTACTTAAAAGTTATCATTTTTCTAAAAATTAAATATGCACAACAAGTAAGCTTAACACACTTTTCGTTACAACCCTTAAATCCACCCAAACCCTTTTATTTTGGTTACGACGAGCGTTAATCTCTAAAAACTTTGCAAAAACCTTATAGTTGTATTTAGCTTA
Organism: Polyommatus iphigenia; assembly: GCA_963422495.1. Taxonomy (NCBI): domain Eukaryota; kingdom Metazoa; phylum Arthropoda; class Insecta; order Lepidoptera; family Lycaenidae; genus Polyommatus; species Polyommatus iphigenia. Next base: position 22,197,478 of record OY730187.1, on the reverse strand, counting down.
GCAAAGCAAACTTTCTGTTTTAAAAATTGTGTATTTGGTTAATTTTCAACGTAAACAATCGGATAAGAGTCATTAAATAACAGGAACAAGAAAAAATTTTTTTTTCTGGACCGGTTTTATATGGTTAAATATTAATTTTTAATTAAGTAACTAAAAAATTAAAAGCACAAAAATTTTTTTGGTAAACTTTGCAAGTTATAGTGTAAAAAAGAAAATGACACCTCAAAAACAAAAATCCATTCACTATTACAATTTTCGGAGGTTAAAACCTCTGGCGACTGCACTATAAACTCATTATACATAATTGTGACTGATCGTTATCAAGTTTAGCAAGGTACCGTAATCATTTGGTAAAGCCTATATATAATTTATGTTTTTTGGTATGTACAATTTATAAGAGGGTTAGTACTAACTAGAGTGATGATTTTTTCAAGAATAATGGCTTCAAGGAGTGCAGAAGAGAGAATTTTGAGATGGCTTGAAGAAGAAGACACTGATGATGGAGATATTTTTTTGTTTACTCCAATTATTAATAATTTTTTTTTTTCTCTGCTGGCAACCCTACCACTAAGTTGAGTTTGTAAAGTCTCCCGACAAAAAATTGATATATAATTAATATTTCCAATAATACTGTTTTAAAAAGTTATTAATTATATTAATTTAAGTATTAGTGATAAGATAATTAATAAGTTTCTGTGCTTTAAACAAGTTTGTTTGTGAAAATCGCCAAAATATAAAGTGCCTTACGTCAACGGTGATCAGCTGTCAAAGGTAATTTAAATTTTCATACTAAAAACGCATAAATTCGAAAGACATTACAGTTATTACATTATTAAGCAATAAAATAATTAAAAGTTGATTTAGGTTGACGATAGGCAGTAATTATAACCGTAGGAGGAAAGCAATAGATCAGCTGTTTCTGAGTTATCACTTGTCAAAGGTTACATAGGCCGGTCAGTGGGATTGGTGGACCTTGTTATTCCTTTTTAACAACCCTTACACCTCACTCTAGCTTGCGTGACCCCTCTACACCGAGCAAATATCTCAACATCTAAAGATATCGAGTGATAGGCTCATTTAAGGAGGACTTGGTATTGTTGATTCCACTGCCTTTGTAGTTTAGTTTAATTCTATATTCACATTTATCCTGAGTATTTTAATCTAAAATTGATAAATTTACTTATAGGTTGGCTTGTAGGCTTGGCATAGACTTGTATCTTCTTTAACATCTTACACACCCCACTCTAGCTTGCGTGACCCCTCTACACCGAGCATATATCTCACCATCTAAAGATATCGAGTGGCTGGGTCTATCTGAAGGTACTGGAAAGTGTCCGGTTTGCACGCCAATAGATAGTTAGTTCATTGATAGACATATTATATAAGTCAATTGATTAACTGATTATCTTATAGTTAACATGATGACCAGAGGAAACCTGGCTCGTCAGACTGAGGAACAACTCCGTCTGACCCTTCAGGAACTTAAAGAATGTAAGAAACAAAATTAACTATTGCTCTCTGAACGCGAGGACAGTGAGAAAGAAATGTTAAAAATTATCCAAAAAAATAATGAACTTAAAAATGAGTTAAACAAGTTAAATCTAAATTATGAGGAGTTATACCAGAAAACAAAAGAATTACAGGAAATTGTAGACAGCTTTAACCAGTGCAGAGATGAGTATGTGGAGGCGCTGAACAGCACTAGTTTGTGGAAGCGAAGATGTGATGAAGCCCATACACAAATCAAGTCATTAGAAAGCCAAATACAAGAGTATAACTCCTCTAAAACACAAAACTTGTTTCAGGAAATGTTTGGGAAGGATTCTGACATTTCTGAGAATAATGTCACTAAACATAAACATAATATTCATAATAATTTACCAATAATTGACTTGACTGGTGACGACACTATGCCCTCCCAGACACTTCACTCATTTCAAACCAAAAATAAATCAAAAAAGTATTTAAAAGTTAGAAAGAACATTAGGAAAACAAGTAAATTGTTAATAAGAAACCAGCAAAAACTGTCTAAAATAACAAAGTTGTCCAAAGATAACATTTACATCAAAAATAAGTACCAAGAATGTGCTAAACAACTTGAAAATACCAATTGTATGTATGAGGCGGAAGTATGCAGCCTCCAGACTGAAATCACCTATCTACATGAGTCCCTTAAATCCATAACAAAAAAATACGAACTTGCTCAAGTGGAAATATCTAGTCACATATCGGCATTGGGCACTTTGCTGGATGACTGTCGATACAATGAGGACAGAGTTATGTCTTTATTGAGACATAACACGTCTTGTCAATGTCAGGTGAACTGTTCAAGGAACCCTGATAACAATATTGATAGTGATTTGGGTATGGAGACTCATACAAAGCACTCCCAAATGGAAAGCCTAACTGTGTCACCGGCCTCTGGCCCATGTTCGGTGGCTATTTACAGCGATGAACTTGGTCGAGGAGTCGGGGTCCAGTTGAGTAAGTTATGCGTAGAAGAGTCAGTGTATAACACCTGCATACCAGGTGCAAATTTTTCTCAAATAATTAAAAAAAATTTTAATACTGCTCACTGTCCAAATACAACATTAGTATTATTAGTTGGGAGACGGGGAAATGTAGGTTATATTATTTACATTTCCTTATATAAAAGGGTTGCCTCAGGAAAATAAAATTAGGTATCAGCTTAACAGCCAATTGTATACCGCTGTTAACAATAATTGTATTTTATTAAATGGACATAATAATACAATTAATATAATTGACATAAACAATATTTTAAATCATAAATTATGTAAGTTGACATTAGGTAGATATTATCTATCCTATTATTTTTGTAGACTTATAGCAAGTACGCTATCAACTTTTTTATATTTGAACTCAGCCAAGTACTTGGCTTGTACGACATCAGCTGCTTCCATTGAGCAGTTTAGTCATAATAGTATGACATTTAGTAACAACTTGGAAAATATTCCAAATAATAAAATTTTAACTACGGCTTCTATTGAGCAGTGTAGTAGTACTAACGAGTTGGAATATGTTCCAACAAATTATTTAAATTAGATAATAAGACAATAGAGAATGCCTCTTGCACAAATAGTCTACTTTTACAAAATCCTACCAAAAGTAATACAAGGAAAATAAATAACAGTAATAAGTATGTATTTAACATGGTGCATCAGAATTTACAAGGAATGGTAGGTAAAGATCTTGAAATTGAGTTGTTTCTAAAAGAGTTTAATATTGATATTATTTGTATTTCAGAACACTGGTTTAGGGAACATGAACTCATTTTCAATCTCCATGATCACCAAGTAGCAAGTTCGTTCAGTAGAAAAAACGCCAGCAGAGGTGGCTCTTTGATATTAATTAGAAAAAATTTGAAATATACGGAACGTAAAGATATTGTAAGTCTTTCTACTGAACGGATAATAGAAGTGGCCTGCATAGAGTTAAGTCAGCTTATTATTATTAGCGTATACAGGCCTCCATCAGGGTTATATGATTTGTTTGAACAAACTATGGAACAAATATTGTCAAAAATATGTGCATCTAACAAAAAGGTTATTATATGTGGAGATTTTAACATTAACTTATTAGACTTAGACTCCAATACAGTTAGATTTATATCTTTGTTTAAATCGTATAACCTTTTTTATTTGTTCGATGAGCCGACAAGAGTGTGTGACACAACGGCTACTTGTATAGATAATATATTTACTAATCTCACACCATGTAAAAAAGAAATAATTAATAAGCTTAGCTCTGATCATTATGGTCAGTTAGCATGTTTTGACATTAATTGTGAAATTAAACAAAAACAAGAGCTTGTGTTTATTCCTGTGAACACAAAACGTTTTGAGAAATTTAGAAGCAATCTAAATTCAAATATTCCATTATTGGGTGAATCTTATAGCTCCGATGAAGCTTATAATAAATTATTTAAAGAAATAAGAACCCAATTCAATTCTATATTCACTTCTAAGACGGTTAGAACTATTAACAAAAAAAGTGACTTTATTAAATGGGCTACCAAAGGAATTAAAATAAGCAGAAATAGGCTCTATGAATTATATGACGATAAAACTGTAAATAACAATGAAACATTTAAATTATATGTTAAAAATTATTCTAAAATCTTTAAGAAAGTATGTAATGCTGCTAAAGTTCTTTATTTAAAAAATTAAATCAAGAATTCTAAAAATAAAGTAAAAGCAACATGGAAAGTTATAGCTGGTGAGACCGGAAACGTCACCTGTCGTAACTCGAATTTTGAACTTTATTTTGAAAATAAAAAAATTACTACTGACATAGAAGTTGCGGCGGTTTTTGAAAAGTTTTTTGCTGACATTCCGGTCTCAACAACAAAAAATTTAAATTCTTCGCCTGCAGAGGCTGAAAAATTACTCAGAGAGTATGTAAAGGAATGTGATGTCAATTTTAAGTTTAGAGAAATTGATTCTAAAGACATTATTAACACGTTTAAATTATTGACCATCAAAAATACTACAGATCTTTGGGGTCTGTCTACTAAGATTGTTCAATCAATAATTGACATCGTAGCTCCGTATCTGGCCAATATTTTTAATGACTGTATAAAGAATGGTGTTTTTCCTGATTTAATGAAGCATAGCAAGGTGGTACCTTTATTCAAAGCCGGAATTAAATCTAATCCAACAAATTATAGGCCTATATCTATTCTACCGACTTTTAGTAAAATATTTGAGAAAATAATATTAAAACAATTGTTAGTACACTTTAACTCAAATAATTTATTGCATAATAATCAATACGGTACGGTTCCACTACGGATGCTGGTATAGGTCTTCTTTGTAGTATATTTGAAGCCTGGGAGGAGTCGCGAGATGCCTTAGGTGTATTTTGCGACCTGTCTAAGGCATTCGATTGTGTTGATCATGCTACATTGATCAGGAAATTGCACCACTATGGCATAAGGGACTCGGCACTCAACCTTTTGACATCATATTTGAGGAACAGGACTCAAAGGGTCGATGTCAATAGTAAAAGGTCCACTGGGACCAAAATAGAATTAGGTGTCCCACAGGGATCCATTTTGGGTCCGTTTCTTTTTCTCATCTATATAAATGACTTACCTTATCTAGTTAAGGATAATGATAACGAGATAGTACTTTTTTCTGATGACACTTCACTTATTTTTAAAGTGAAGCGACAACAGTCGAATTATGACGAGGTAAATTGTGCTCTCTCAAAAATAGTTAATTGGTTTAATGTTAATAACTTACTTTTAAATTCTAATAAAACAAAATGTTTAAGATTTACCTTGCCGAATGTTAAGCAAGTGCAAACCAATTTACTATTAAATGATGAGAAAATGAATCTTGTTGACACTACTGTGTTTTTAGGAGTAACACTAGATTATAAACTGCAGTGGGGTCCTCATATTGCCAAACTGGCCGACAAGCTCAGTTCCGCAGCATATGCAGTCAGAAAAATTAGAGAAATTTGTGATGAAGACACGGCGAAATTAGTTTATTATAGATTACTATACATACCAAATATTTTACTGATTCCGTGGCAAAGGTTGATTATAAAATAAACGAATTTATGAAGAGAACAAGAGAAAAAGAGAGAAGAGTATGTTTGTTTTGAACTGACTTCCAAAAAAGGTGGAGGATTCTCAATTCGACCGTACATAATTATGTTCTTTATTTATATTGTTTGTTCGCGGATAACTACGCCGTTTGGGGACCGATCTTTAAAATTCTTCTATTGTTGTACCTATAGGACATAATATTTGCTATTTGGTACCACGTTCACAAAAGTTATGATCTGATGATGCGATCCATGAGGAATCGAGGGAACTCCTTAAAATTTGGATGGAAACATGTGGTGATTTTGACTTTTTAGGGTTCCGTAGTCAACAAGGAACCCTTATAGTTTCGGTCTGTCTGTCCACGGTTTTTCTCAGAGACTATAAGGCTTACAAAGCTATAATTCGGCATGAATGTACATAATATTAATGACGTCGACAAAATGATATTATATAAAATCATTAAAAATATTTTTTATGGTACCTCCCATACACACCAAGCAGGGGTGATTTATTTTTTCCGCGTCCACCCTACCGTGTGGGGTGTCGTTGGGTAGGTTTTTTAAAATATTATGAGTATTGAAATACCATTTTCCGATTTAGAGATCCACTTGTGAAATATGAAGTTTCAAAGTGGAAAAAATCGTTAAGTACTTATAATATTCATTAAATTTCGATCGTGAATATGATTATTATATGACCTTCGAAAACATGGCACTGGGATTACACAATAACAATAATATAATTTTCAAAATCATATAAGAAACTTTTTGAAACTGAAGATGAATGATGACCATGGTTTATGGTGGTGTCGATGATGATTGATGAAATTGATGTATAATTTCCATAATATTATGCTTTGTAAGTTGTTTAAATGCTGAAATCCCTGAATATCTATATTTAAGGATTGAAAAGTTCTGTACAGCACCTTCGGACCCAACTTTTTGGTAGTACATAATATAATATTGTTTGAAAACCTTCAGAAAACTGGCCAAGTGCGTATCGGGCCACGCACAATATAGGGTTCCGTCATGGACGTATTCATGGGTTCCGTAGTAACGCTAGTTTTTGATCATTTTTGTACGGTCAGAGAATTTACATTTATAAAACGTATTTTTTTACACTACTAACAAGTAACAACATCATATCAGTAGCATTAAAGGAATTTTATCGAAAAAATCCTTTATACTTTTCCGAATACATTTTGTTTGGGTGACCGACTATTACTAAAAAATAACTTGTTAAGTCTTCTTAGCCGTGATAGTTTTCCTTTTAAATTCAGCATATTTCCTACTCCCGTGAATTATTTCACATTTACAGAAGCAACCGCTTAGCTGGTAGAATGAGATGGACTCGTTTTTTTTTCCTCTTTAAAACTTCATATTTCACATTAAATGGAACCCTAAATCAGAAAATGATTTTTGAAATGAAAATGTTTTTGGAGGGGGACACGAAAAAAAATCAATGTGTAGGGTAGATGTACGTTATATTTATCATTTTGTCAGCATCATTAATATGTGAATTTATGCCAAATTACGGCATTGTAGGCCCTTTATAGTCTCTGAGCAAAACCGCGTAGAGACAGACAGACGAACGGACTTACCGAAACTATAAGGGTTCTTTGTGGACTAAGCATAAAAAAAGAAAAATAAATTATTTTCAAACAAAAAATTGCAACTGGCTTCCTCGGCAAAAACAAAATTAATATTCTTATGAATAAACTAAAAAGTTTTACATAATTCTTATTTTATATTAGTGCCTTTTTAAGTGTTCCGTACCCAAAGGGTAAAATTGTGTTTAAAATGAGTCAGAATACAATTTATTCTGCTTGTTATCATTAAGTTTGTGTAATAATAACACTAAACCAATCACCTTAGTTAAATTGCTATTTAACCAGTTAGCCAAGCGTCGTCTAGCTGTAGTGAATTGAATGAAAAAATTGAATGTTGCAGTCAACAACTTGCAGTGCAGTCAACAGACTTATAGCCGTGTGATTGAATAACGTTGTTCAGTCAAAGGGCTAGCTGTTTGATTGAACAGTGGACTGCGACATAATATAATATGTCTGTTGCCGCTATAACAACAAATACTAAAAACAAAATAAATTATTGAATCCCATACAACAAACGTGATTTTTTAAATATTTTTTGCTCGGTATCAATGATGACGACAGACCGTACGCACCTGAAATGTTCACAAAATACCCAGCTGTATTTATAGGTACTTTCATATTAAAAAAAAATGAATAAAATAAATAATTAAGGGCACCCATACAAAATACACCATTTTTTAACTATTGTTGCTCTATAATGGTACGAAACCCTTCCTGCGCGAGACTAACTCGCACTTGGCCGATTTTACTTACGATTGGCCTAAACCTCAACTATAATATTATCTGTACTCAATCTTCATACATTTTAGAAGCCGGTAAGTACTTACATACGGTATGTACGTAGTAGGGTTCATAGGAACACTGTTAAATGGTTTTTACCTAACTCGGTTTCAATTATTTGTTTGAAAATAATTTATTCAAAGGCTTATTTCAAACATTGTACACATACTTGATAGGTTTTTCTTCAACAGTTTTACTTCAGTTATTTTAGATTGCAGCATAACTATACTGAGCAAATTTCCTCACTGAATCTAAAAAGTAAAAACTTTTGAGTTCTAGATCAAATTTATTTGGTGGCAGGTAAATAATTACTTGCACTAACAGAACTTTATTTGTCGTATAGTAAACATTGCTTGTTATAATAATGGAATATTATGAAAGTTAGACATCTTTGCTTGTTCAATTAAAAAAATAATTCTCCACTCGTCCCTTTCTGCTTCGAACCATTTGGATAAAAAAATATATTTAGACATCTTTACTAAATTGAAAGATAAAACATTTTTGTCGGTTGGTAACTTTTACCTGCTTTTAAATTCGGGTAAATTGTAACCAAACGCCACTTCTACGCAAAATATACAGAAATACCTTTTTTTTAATATACCAGTTAATAAAGGCAATAAAATACTTTAAAAATCCGTTGGAATTTTCCAAATATCTCTAATAGCTAATTTTCTACGATTTTTTAAAGAAAAAATGAAACTTTAAACGGCTCTGCTGTAAAAGTAGCTATATGGCGCTTGGTAACTTTTGCCTTTCCACCGTCGATGTTTAATTCAGTCCGAAATCCAAAAATATTTTTAAGGTTCAGAGCGTAAAAATCAATTATGATCCAAATCTAAATATTAGTATTTTATTCTTATATTCAATTATTGTATATTTTTAAACTGTATAAAAAAAGGGTCAGCCACGTTGCAACGTGACTTAAAGTGCGAACTTTAAGAGCGGCTCCACGTTGTATCGTTACGTCGCGTCGTAGCAGTGATTAAAATTGCTCTCTTTCTATTCAATGTAAGACTATTAGCTGTTAACATATTTCAGTACCGCAGTGCATTCATCTTCATTCATAACATTTCATCAATATAAGACTGTCAACAAAACACCTAAAGACAAGTGAAACATCTGTTTTTTTATATATTCCAGTACTACTCCATCCTGGGCAACAACCAGTTCCTGTACATCGACCTGGTGCTGACGACGCTGTTGGCGCTGTCTCTGGGGCGGGCGGGGCCGGGGGGGAAGCTGTGCGCGCGCTCCCCACCCGTGTCGCTTGTGGCGCTGCCGTCGCTGCTGCCGCTGACGACGCAGGTGCTACTGGTGCTGCTGCTGCAGCTGGCGGCGCTGTATCTGCTGCACGATCAGCCCTGGTCAGTGTCTATCATAACATAGGTGGTGGCAACCCTGTAGGCGCTGTCTCTCCCCGCCCATATCGCTGGTGGCGCTGCCGTCGCTGCTGCCGCTGACGACGCAGTTGCTGTTGCTGCAGCTGGCAGCGCCGTATCTGCTGCACGATCGTGTAGCAGATACAGCGTATCCTATCATAGCCCATGTATAGGGTTGATCAGCCCTAGTCAGTGTATGATATTACAGTTGTGTGTCACGTATATTTACGGGCCTACCATACGTTAATCTACTCGTACTACTATTAGCGACGCATAATAAGTGTCGCTAGCATCGTCAGCGGTAAGCAACTACCTGTACAATTTTAAACTCTTTGTTATGATCTCAGAGAGCTAAAGAGTCAAGCTAAAACTGTCATGAGACCCACCACGAAATTAAGCAGAAAAAATTAGGAATATTATTAACATAACCTCCTATGAGTTTAATTGTTATTTGCTTTTATTTGCAGGTATACTCCAGTAGTGGGCGGAGCGGACGTGGAGATAGTCCTGTGTTGGGAGAACACCATCATATTCATAGTCTCGTCATTCCAGTACCTTGTTATGGCGTGCGTGTACGCCAAGGGCTACCCCTTCCGCCAGCCGTTCTGTGCCAATCGTGAGTATTTTTTCCGACTACGGCGAAGCAAAAAGGAGGGTTATGATTTTGACCTGTATGTATGTATGTATGTATGTATGTATGTATGTATGTATGTATGTGTGTATGGATATTTGTCTGTTCCCTCGTAACTTTAAAACTACTTATCCTATTTAGACAAATGAGGTGTTATTGGAAGCGTCTTGATTGTCCGCTGGTTATAGGCTACATGACTTTACGTAAAATTGACTATAGCGCCATCTAGGGCACTTGAAGTATAGAACAAAAAAAATTTTTTGTTTATCATATTTGTTTTTTTTTTAATAACAGTGCCTAAGAGACTGAGCTTTCCCTACCTTAACGTTTATAGACGAAATCGACAACGAGAAATCTGGTCGAGTTTTCATACGGCATTTATTTACCTATGAATGCAGTGGTACTCAAACTTTGTTTTATATCGGCCACAAACATTTTTTGGTCGTGGTGTTTCGGGGCGCTACCAAATTTTGTTAGGGTTAAAAATAACGTTCTTTTTTCAGATCAAATGGTATCCGCCCTCATAACGCAGTCGGTATTCGTGACCTTCCTGCTTATGTGTCCGTCGGCGTGGCTGGCGAAAGAGATGGAGGTGGAGGTGTTCCGGACGGAGCAGCCGCAGCAGAACATGTTCAGAGTGTACATACTGCTCATACCGCTGCTGCATCTCATACTGGCTATTGCTATAGAGGTGGGTTTCCACATTTTTTTTTATAATAACTCCCACACGGGTTTCGGTGACGGTGGCCGTTTTCATTGAAACCAGACCAGTTACGCAGGAGTAATTTTATAGTGCCCAAGTGTGTGCGCAGTACACAAGAGCACTATCTATTCCATTTATTCTCATAACCCAGTGGGACGGAAGACCGACACGACTTTTTTTTTTATTATTCGGGCGTTGGCACACCACACCTACCACCGTATCGCCAGAATCGACAGCGGTATCCAACCACGAAAACCCTTTGATATGATCTCAGTGAGCCCGAGGGACATGCTTAAACTGTCTTGGGTGTTGGGACCCTAGGGTTTCAACTATGCATGATGTGTTTAAGTTTTTAATGGTTAATTGAAGACGTTAGTGAATGAACCAGATAACTAACATTTTTTAGCAATGACAATTACTTACTCATTTTGTCCCTACTTTATCATCTGGCTAATTTATCTGGCTATACATAAAATTCTACATTCTTCTGATTTCAAAAAAAATGTTATATTTCTACTTAAAAATATCTCAAATATATTAAATCGTGTTATTTTTCAGGCGAGCCTATCCGAGGTGAAGCAACTATCGTCGTTCACGGGCCTCTTCCGGCGGCGCTGTGACAAAGCGCATGACGTCGAGCAACCGCTATACCTTACTCGCGACATCGCGTCACGCGACAACGCGTGCTGACATCCGCCCACGAGCGGATTATACGTGGGACAGAAGTTAGTACAAATTGTCGAACCGATCGTGTGCAATTTGATCACGTGACACATTTTTATGGAAATAGGGATTTTACTGACTTTATAGCGAATGAGTTTTACACAATACTCGTATAGGTAAATAGTTCCGTGTTGATTTTGAGATCAAGGACTCTCCGTTTAGTCGCAATTTCACCAATCGTTTGTGTGAATATCATGCTTTCTCTTTCTTCAATACAAGTAATGAGAGAGACATGATATTTAAGTGTTGGTTTATCATGGTACTTAAGAATATCGCTCTTTTCTGGGTACTTATAACATAAATAATAATTATCGCTATTTTTATTATTTATTTTATAGAAAATCCTAATTAATCATGAAGTAATATGGGAATAAAAACAAACTTTATTATGTAATACATAGTGTTATTCCAATTTCGTTAAATTAAATGTTTGAATAACACTTGAAGACAGAAGTTACTGTTTAATTCGAAACCTACTTAAAATTGGAATTATTTTAGGCTGTGAACTCTTATATATTCATGTTTTGTGGTATCTAGTATCGAGCAATGATTAGGTTACTATTTATTAGAAACACATTTGTGGACCAAATGTGTAAAATCAGCAATAATGTTTTGTGTAAACATATTTGCTATCGCATAAATACGTTACAGATAAAAATATATAGTATTTTAATAATACGTCACATTTTATCTTTTCTAACAAAAGATAAGATGTTAACGTATTTATAATTTGTTTTTGTTTGTATTGAATGGGTTACGAAAATTCTGGGCTGATTTTAACTTGACTCAGTTATGAAATACTTTTTATCGCGGCAATGTACGGTTCCCATGACATATTTTGGGCGCAATAAAACCTAGGAACGTCTAGATTTGAGTTTAAGTGGTATCATGGTGTTGATAACTATTACTTGTTATTGAACCGCCTCTTTAAAATTCTGTTACTCTGTTATGACTTATGATTGTATTTTGTGTTCGTTCACATAAAATGAAAGACCTCAAAACTAAGGTCACGTCATCTTTAACGTCGCAGTTCTAATGTCAAAATTGCCCCAAACAACGCTAAAGTTTTCCCATTGGCCACGATCTTTGTTTTTTCTTTATCTCGACGTATATATTTTATGTTGATGTCCAAACTTAATGAATTCTGTTGTACTTATTAAGATTGAAATCAAATACACTTAATTTTGTATAATTATTTATAAGTAATTTATTTATATTATCATCATCGATCATCATCAAAAGATATATGAAAGTTAAATGCGAACGATAGCATCATTTTTAAAAGCAAAATTATCTTGAATGATTAGAAACCGTTCGCTTGAATGTGGCCAATCATAAAGAGACTTGTCTTTAGTCTTTTTAAAAATCGAATATTAGATAATTAAAACATAGGTTTTATACTGCCTAGGGTCTAGACCGCAGTGAAAGTAAACTTTTGTACGTTGTAGAGTAGAATTCCCTCTCTATACTTAAATGTTAAAAAAGTATATAAAAATAAGAGATAGAAAATGTTAAAAATTAAACGCAGAATGTTCTTTCGTGGGAATGTGTATTTTTTAATTATTTTCCTAAACGAAGTTACATCAATATGTACTTAGTAAATGAAATTACAAAGTTTCTAAAACTGCACTTAAAATAATTAATTTCAGTTAAGCAATGTTATTATTACTGATTTTAAATTATATCGATACTTACGTCATACTTTAACATTTAAATAATTAATACAGGCATATATTTTTATGTATTTTATTAGAATTGTTATGCATAGAAACTATAATGTTTGAAATGAAAAAGTATTAGTATTATTATTTTTGAAGCAATGCGTTGCACTATTAAAATTTATTTCTATGCATGGCATTTCTATAGAATATAAGCAGTTTAAAAAAAAGTTATTTATTGTGTGATTTATCTAAAAAAAATAACTTTTTTCGAATGAACATATAATGTAGATTTAACAATCTTAAAATTGTGGAAAAAACAAACCTACATAAACTTTAAAAATAAGGAAAAAACCTATGTTAAATGCCCATAGGAAAAATACTCTCAAAAGATTTTTGCTTGTTGTATTTTTGTTTCGACCGTCTTAGATGCATTTATAATGTGTCTTTTAGAAAAGCGAGTGTAAAAACCGTTTTATATTAGGTAATAGGTATACTTATAATTTCGCATGGTCAATATATTATTTTTTTACTATTTCTATTTATTTTTATTTAGCTATTTGAATCCGTTTTATTTTGCACGTAGCTTTTTGTTGGTTACCATTTTTTAAATATTTATTTACATTAACATAGCAAATGGTTACTTGCCATTAAAAACTGTAATGCAATTTTAATACTAGTATTAAAAGGCTATGCTTCATTCCTCGAGTAGAGTAGGATCCTCTAGTTCTATGACCAATAAATAATAATAATTTGTAAATAATATTTTTAAAATAGGTCATAGACAGTTAAGCGTAGATATAGATTCCGTGAATTGTACGACACTGACAAGGCAGCTCAAGATTTTGTTGCATTTGATAATGCATTTCATTGTTGTATGTTTATGTCATCAAAAATTGCTTAATGCAAGTGTGGCGAGAGAAAACATTAATTCTAGTTAATTACTGCCAAACAAGATGCATTGTTTCATACGTTAAGTCTTAATTATTATTACTAAATGTTGTACTCATTTAATTAAAACATTATCTCGAATATATAAACGGTATTACAGCATTTGGTTTCAAAAGTTAGGTCATCGATGTTTCGCTTAATTAGCACACACAATACGTCTTGTTTCATAGAGCCTTTTAAATTGGCGATTTGAGGATGAAGATAAGGTTCGAGGTCAGACTATTGTGCGGATATAAGTAAGCGGGCCCCTAGATGATCAATTTTATTGAGCATTTTTTTTTAATTTATTTATTTATGCACGTACCGTGCAATAATATTGACCATCTAGGGTTAACATTGAACGCGCCCGCCTTTCAATCTTGTTGTCAAATAAGTTGTTCAATAAATATTGTGTGTGATATTGCGCAATAAAATTGATCGTCTAGGGGACCGCTAACTTAATTCTATTATTTTAATGCAGATTCGTTTCTTATTTGAAAAATTGTATTTTCGTGAAATTTCAGACAGAATCGAGGTTTGTTCTAGCATAATTTATAATTCTATAAGTGATGGCCACGCAATTATCTCTACCGCAAACCCTCAAATTTTCATTAGGAGACCGTATACGAAATTTGCCGATTTCGCTGATTTAACAGACGTGATTTAACAGTTAAAATACAGTATTTCTATAAGTTTTAATGCACAACATGTAAGATCATTTCAATTATAATCTAATGTTGGAGCTAGATTTTTTTAAAGTATTTTTAAATAATCCAACTCAAACCCGCGACAGTTTTGTGATTTTTGCTGTAAAAGGTTTAGAATATCACCTGTTTATTGACGTCTTAACGGTATGAAAAAAATACAATGTACTGTTGAGAAAGTCGTCTATACAATGTTGGAATTACTTTTTACCACTTTAATATGAAATAGTTGAGTAAAAAAATATGTAACTCGGCAAAATTTTAGCGAAAATGGGCAAAGAATTGCTGTTAATTTCGGCAACTTGGAGCTGTAATTCATAAAAAGAAAACGACAGAAATAATCTATAGATAAAATTCTATCCAATTCGAGAAAAAAGAAAAAAAAAACAAATTGTGTCAAAAAACACGATTCAAAACAACCTAAATCTCACATTATATTACTCGCCGCAAGGCTCGAGTCGGCTTTCCGCGCTTAAATATATTTTTAAATCTAATAATTAATATATATTTTTTTAAATCTAATAAGGGGAAAAAACCAAATAATATTTCTGTGGCGAACCTTTGCAATTTCATATTCATCGGCAAAATTTCGTATACGGACTCCTAAGCACATAATTCGCACCTTCGATAAGACAAACGCATGAGTGTTAAACATTTTCTTAATCATTTGTGCCCTTGTCTTACCGAAGTATCATTATATTATTCGGAATGAAATTGTTTATGATTCAGTTTAAGAATGTAACTTGAGAGGTCTTGTAGTGTCTGTTAGGTCGTTGTTGATTGAACTGTTTTACCCTGGCCCCGCTGTTACTGGGTACTGTTGACCGTTCTCGGGGTAAAGTAGTTCGATCGTGATTCGTGATTACTAATGGACTTTATAATGATTGTGACATTAAATAAAAGCCATCTTAATAATTATTTCGTTTATTTTACCACCAAAACTTACCTAATATATTAATTATCATGAGCGAGAAAGAAGATACCAAATTCCAATAGCTTATCAGGGTAAATTCGGATACACTTTACAGGGTAATTTCAGATAATTCAAGTTAACGCTAAACCAGCCAGCATTTTGTTGCCTACCCTATTATTTAGTTTATTGCTCATACATAATTGTCTACTTGTCTGTAACTTGTAAGCCAATTTTTACATTCAAAGATTCTGTAATATGTAATATTGTTGTATTTTAAATTAGTTTGTCAAAAAATATTTAAACTATCTGTTACGTCACGATACGAAATCCAATGCGCTTCTGTGCAGTGTCAGCTAAAAAAAACACGTGCTGATTTAAAACTAACCTGAACCATGTATCCGAACTTAACATTATCCCTATATTTTTACGATTTCAAGCCATAAAATTATGGCAAGTATTCTGTGTAGCCCGGCGGCGGCGAATACTGGGGCGGCTGAGAGTGCTTCGATTTCACTTTCAGTGGGATCGAGGTTTGAGGCATTGGCGGTTCTTTCCACCTGAAAATAGATAAACTCAAATGTTATGGCAATGTAGGCTGACTATCTAATTGTCTGACAAGATAGATGTACCATGTATCGGATGGATATGCACCTGATCTGACGCCAATAGTGTCAGATTATCTCTGACTGATTGGATAACAAGAGTAAATAGAAGAGTATCCTTGTGTGCGCAATATATACCCTTGGGCACTCAAGAGCTAGCCACCGATACTGAAATTGAAATGAAAGCAAGCAAGATACACTACCATAGCTTTCATGTCAATTTCGATGATGATGCCCGCAACTCCGTTGAGCCAAAACTCGTTTATCGCGTGGGAACCGTTTTTCCAGGATGAAAAGTGTCCTATCCCGGGACTCTTAAGTATCTCCATACCAAACAGCAAAATAGGTTGAGCGGTTTGGGCGTGAAGAGGTAACAGACAGACAGACGGACAGACAGACACACTTTGGCATTTATAATATTAGTATGGGTACCCTACCACGGCACCAGACTGAGGTTGTAGGGCGGGTGCGGGCGCGCGCGGCGCTCGGCCCGCTCGCGGCGCAGCAGGTCGGCGTCGCGCGCCGCCGCGCAGCCCGCACGCAGCGTGAAGTAGTACACCAGCTCCACGCCCGACAGCAGCGAGAAGCCCAGAAACAAGCCCGCTATGCCGCCGAATGATACTGGAACATAATAGTTTAAAAAAACATTTAACAAATTATTGTGTTAGACTACTGGAGATAGGTAAAATCCGTACTGAAAGATTCCATCACATAAATACAGCCCAAATACCCAATATCTAAATAAGGAAGGTAAGTTTGGATAAATCGCAGATGGTAAGTGGGTAAGTTCGCGGCCAATCCCACATACCCCTGGGGTCCTTCAGCACTGAGACATATCCCCAATCCAAGGTACCCATAAAAAGTTTCCCCTGCGTAATAAAAAAAAGGGTAAGTTCGGACACAGGGTTAAGGTGCCGCACTAGGGGGCGCTACGCTGCGGCAAAGCGACACGACAAGTTAGGCCAAATATTTATTATGAAATCGTCCGAGCTTAGCCGCACTACGCAGCAGCGGAACGCGACACAAAACGCCAGTGCTATGCAACACGAAGTGTCCTGTGTCGCGTCGCTCCGCTGCAGCGTAGTGTCGCCTAATGTAGTTTGCCTCCGGGTCCACCCAAACAGCAGTTATTTTCAAAATGTTTATTGTTGGTATTTTCGTAACATTAATGTTAAGAAAATGCCAACATAAGCCCATAAATGTTCTTTGTCTGGATCTAGGGAGTGCAAACAAAATTTTCTCGGGTTATGTCCCCATTGAAATTTCTGAACGGCATTCCATGAACATGACGTTCACAGTATACGATTTCCTTACTTTTCCCAAATGGAGAAACCATAACGCTAATCTAAAAAAATATATGATGTACATTGTACTTACATTACTATATTAAAAACTACCAACGAAAATTGGTTTGAACGAGATCTAGCCAGTAGTTTTTTTATACGTCATAAAATATGGTAAAACTTAATTTAACTTTCATTAAATCAACTGAAATATTACAATATATCAAAAACCGCTTAATTTCATAAAAATAAACCTTATTGCTGCTGCGGAACCTTTCATGGGCGAGTCCAACTCGCACTTGGCCGGTTTTTTATTTTTTTCCCATTCATCATATTTATAGTCTTATATTGCATACATTTTGCACTTAAAGGAGCAAATGTTGATGATGTTGTGATGAAATAAAAGGCGTTGTCATTAAAGGAGTCGTCTTATTAAGGGAAGTCATCGTCGCTGTTGTCGTTACGTACCACATAATTAGGTAGTTGCTCCACTACTCGTATTCAACTTCTTTCGTTAGTTACTATTATTGTGATGATGATGATGATGATGATGATGATGATGAGGATCAACTCTAGCCACCTTTACATTAATCTCCCATCTTTTGTCATCTTTAAAGTTCTGCTCGAACATTTGACACGAAAAAAATGTCGATCATCTCGAGCATCATCTTCAGAAATATAAATATTATATCTTTTCATACACTTTTGATAATGTAATAAGAAAACATTAATTTTCCATACAAACTAACATAAATTAAGAGTGTCCACGCTTTTCATATTATTGTATGCTCACCATAAAAATAAAACCTTATCTAAATAATATACTAATATACTAATCTATACTAATATTATAAAGCGGAAGAGTTTGTTTGTTTGTTTGAACGCGCTAATCTCAGGAACTACTGGTCCGATTTGAATAATTCTTTCAGTGTTAGATAGCTCATTAATCGAGGAAGGCTATATGCTATATGCTATATTTTATCACGCTAAGACTAATAGGAGCGAAGAAATTGAGGAAAGTGTGGAAAAAACCGGGAAAATTATTTGAAAGGGCTAACTTGAACGCGCTAATCTCAAGAACTACTGGTCCGATTTGAAAAATTCTTTCAGTGTTAGATAGCCCATTTATTGAGGAAGGCTATAGGCTATATTTTATCACGCTAAGATTAATAGGAGAATGTGGAAAAAACGGGGGAAATTATTTGAAAGGGCGTATCTCGCGTACTACTGGAGCAAATTTTTATGTTATTTGGCACAGATAAGAAGTAGACCACGTGAAGGATCATAGACTATCGATTTTAATCATTTTTTCAGTGTGGCTATATGTTTTATACCCGTGCGACGCCGGGGCGGGTGCTAGTATAATATTATATTTATCTTATTTTAAATTACATAATATTGTTAATTGTTATGTATATAATAATATAATTATCTATCATTGTATCATCATATTATTTTAAGGTATTTTAATCTCTTTGTCCTCTAATAGTACGGGAGCCCTAGAACAATTTTATTTTTATTACTAACAAACTAATTTTTGGTGTGTAGCGTCATTTTGATAAGACGAACAACATTTTTATTTGCGAATAAAAATATCGAAAGTGATGTGACACCGGTGTCCGATCCTTTAATGTCATTATCTATGGCATATTTTATCGAAAAATTGGCTCACAATTTTTTTTTCTCTCTCACGGTTGAGAAATATATTTTGCGAGGCCCCCTGATAGATGACGCAAGAATACGGATTTTTGGAGAGAAAGAATTTTTTGATACTCAAACTTTTATTTCTAAAACTTTTTCTTATGAATAATTAATTATCAAAACTTGTAAATCCTTTAAAAAAAACCTCGTGGTCCACGGGGCGCGAGGCCCCTAAGACCGCGAGGCCGTGGGCGGTCGCCCACACCGCCCACGCCTGGCGCCGCCTCTGCATGCAAATATAAAAATTTATCCAATGATCAAGGATATTTTTTGAAAATTTACAGTCAAAAATTGCCATCAGATTCTGGTAGACCTATATCTATCTCTTATGGATATAACAGTTTCTTATCATTTACTTTTTACGACAAATAATGCCTAATTTTCGTAGCGATTTTAACCAATACAGCATTAGGTAATCCTTATTCAATTAAACACTTTAAGTTTTAATCATTGTTGATTTAATATAGATCTATATGACCCTTTGCAGCATATGATTTAAATAAATATTTTCGAAGATATTACAGATTTGCGCGGGCAGTAATGAATATAAGTCAAAACTACTCATGGATCGATTTTAATCATTTGTTCAGTCAGCCCATAGGCTATATATTTTGTACTCGTGCGAAGCCGGGGCGGGTCGCTAGTAAATAAATAACATATATCTAGGTTATGGGTATTCCCCGACACAACAACGTTTCCTTGGCGTGAGTAATTGTCTGTGTACTTACGGAATCTGTGCGACGATAAGCGAGGTAAGTGGGCTTGAGATAAGCCAATGAGTGCATATACTTAGTTCTTGCTTTATCTTTATGGTACGACTCTAGGATTATTTACATACGACTCAAGGATTATTTTATCTGTATAAGTAACAATTGATAGACCCCCGTGCTTCTGTCGGTTAAAGTTAATCAAGGTTAAGTATTATGTTTTCTATCATTCTCTTTATTTATAATAGTACGGGAGCCCTAGAACAAAATAAAATTATATCAAGCTGATTGTTTGTATAGTGATAGGTTAGTAGTTATATAATTTAATTCTATTTATTTCTATATGAAATGCAATTTGTTGATAAAAGATACAGACAATCGAAGATACAGATTGTGATACACAATATCAGAATTATTGTCAAATGCAATTAGTGTGTCTGTGTTTTACCTCTATACCCTCAAACACTGAATCGATTTTCATGGAATTTGGAGATAAATAGATAATGTAGAGTCCCAGGAAAAACATAAGACACATTTTATCATAGAAATATGTACGGTTTCAGCGCGATTTAAAACAAATTTCTGTGCGAGTGAAATTACAAAAAAACTCGAGAGGTGTCAAGGTACACCCGGATGGAACGAAGATAACTGACTTGCTTCCTATGAGAGAGAGAGAGAGAGAGAGAGAGAGAGAGACATACAGAGAAACACGCGCACGCCGCACGGTTTACAACTATAGCAAAAAGTGTCGTTACAACTTTTGGTCTTAATTTTTTTCGTCTAGCCCCCTTTCGCAACGCGCGATAAGGAACTTCGTTCCAAAACATCCAATCTCTTTTTATTTGAAATGACTTACCCAGTAGATCAACCCAACCGAACAGCACCTCACGTTTGTAGCGCACCATGGGCCACGACACAAACTCCGTCTCCAACGAGTTTGTTGAAGTGGAGAGCTTGCTCGGACTGAAAAAAGAAGAAAATAGTTAAGCTAATTAACACTAAGGGTCGTCCACTGACCTCCATTATACAAGTACGCTGAACTTATGATACCCAACTGTTTTTTGTGCGTATTTGAAGCGGAATCAGCGCCCCCAATGCGGGGGAAGAGAACTAAATCTGACGTAACTTGCAAATGACCGCTTAATCGCTATTGGTTGTAGAAACTAGTATTAGTTCCAAGTACTCCCACTACTGCTATCAGCGCCAATATGGCGACTTTCAAACGTCATTTTTACGTCAGATTTAGTTCTCTTCCCCCACATTCGGGGCGCTGATTCCGCTTCAAATAGACACAAAAAATAGCTGTTATTTCAAAGGGTATCTTAAGTCCAACGTACGTCTTGTTATCACTACGTTTTAGCCGCACCATTATGCCTGACGGTGCGGCGTTGCCAGAGTTCGGCACGGTTTTGTTTGCGTGCGACTAGGCGTATGCGAATTATAATTGCATAAGTTGATAAAAATGCCACCATTGATAAAAGTGCCACACGTATTTTCTAGTTGTACTATCAGAGAAGTTGATTCCTAGGCAGATGGGGGACCTACCTACGCGCTACGTAGTTTGGTCGCGTTACGTCAAACCCAGCCAGACAGATCACAATAGGGGAGTTGACAACTTTTTAAAAATAGTTTTAAGCGTTTCAGTTGTTTACAATAATACCTATAAATTAATATTTTATTCATTATTATGCCCTATAATGAGTTAAAAATTATTTTAAATACTGAATTCAAAATATGTCACAAAAACGCGGCATTATAGTCACGTGATCACGTGTGACGTCATCGGTCATGAAACAAAACAAGCGTAGACAGAGCAAAAGTGATTAAGTGTTTAACTTAACAACTGTCAATTTTGTTTGACACTGATTAACGATGACGTCACTGCTTCAGATTGGCGTTTCCAATCACGTGACTTACAGTTAATAAATCCATTTTTTTTTCAATCTATACTTATTATAAAACAAAGTCGCTATTTTTCCCTCATGTCCCTTTGTTCCCTTGAATCTTTAAAACTACGCAATGGATTTTGATGATTATTTCAGTGTTAGATAGCCCATTTATCGAGGAAGGCTATAGGCTATATTTTATTACGCTAAGACTAATAGGAGCGAAGAAAGATAGGAAAATGTGGTAAAAACGGGGAAAATTATTTGAAAGGGCTAACTTGAACGCGCTAATCTAAGGAACTACTGGCCCGATTTGAAAAATTCTTTCAGTGTTAGATATAGCCCATTTATTGAGGAAGGCTATAGGCCAGGGGTTCCCAAACTGTGACGTGCAACTGCGCCGCAGGCTGATAAAGATTGGGAACCCCAGCTATAGGCTATATTTTATGACGCTAAGACTAATAGGAGAATGTGAAAAAAACGGGGGAAATTATTTGAAAGGGCTTATCTCTCGAACTACTGGAGCAATTTTTATGTTATTTGTCACAGATAAGAAGTAGACCACGTGAAAGATCATATGCTATCGATTTTAATCATTTTTTCAGTGGCTATATATTTTATACCCGTGCGACGCCGGGGCGGGTCGCTAGTGTAAAATAAAATAAATCAATCATTATTTTTTCGTTATTTGTATTGTTTTAGAGTTTTTATCAATAAATCTATAAAATTGAATTGAATGCCTAGGAATCAATTTCCTCGATGGTACATCAGCTATCTGACCATCCCATATTCTCCACACTTACTCGATATCGGTGAGTTTCTCCACTTCATAGACCGTGTGCGTACATCCAAGCTCGCAGGCGCATCGCGCGGGGTCCGTTATGGCGGCCGCGTTCTTCGCGATGCATTCTAACTCCTGTATGCTGCAGTAGCGGTAGCCTTCTGGAAATTATGTTTTATTAATATAGATTTTTGTTACGATAGACATATTCAAATGTCTGAGCGGCGCATTATTAATATTTACCATTATAATGTTTCTGTGAGCAAACTTTAAAAAAAAACTACAAAGCTCTTCTATCCTTAGGTTAGATATTTTTGTTGCATAAATTGTAAATTAGGAATTACAGCACTCTTTTTTCGTTTACAGACTATAAAATTATATTGGAAGTAAATAGTAATAACAGCTTAGATTCGCATACCATGAACAGAGTTAATGGCCGTATTTACTTACAATCACATACAAAATATGTCAACATATCATACAATGTTAATATCACATACAATGTTAATATCACATACAATGTTAATATCACATACAATGTTAAGTATCATATCGCAAATAGTTTAAGTACCACACACGCAAATTATCATAATTTTTGACCGACTTCCAAAAAGGAGGAGGTAATATGTTCGGCTGTATGTATCTTTTTTTTTTTTTGTATGTTCCACGATTACTCAGCCGTTTGTGGTCCGATTTTCAAAATTCTTTTTGTGTTGTATAGGGTTTAACTCGAATTTGGTACCATGTTCACAAAAGTGGTGATCTGATGATGGGATCCTTGAGGAATCGAGGGGACTTCTTGAAATTTGTATGGAAACATATAGTGATTTCGATTTTTTCTGAAGCATTCGAGGTAAATGCTACCAAAAAGTAAGATTTCGCACCAGGTTATACCCTGGATCCGAAGGTACCGAACAGAACTTTTGAATGCTTATAGGTACAGGTTCGGGGATTTCTACAATGATTTAATTTTGTTCTACAACCTTTGCTTTCCCATTATTACAGTAAAAAAACTCAAGAAACCAATTAAAAATAAATGGCTTACAAAAGGTTTAAAAAGATGTTGCCTAAACAAAAGGATCCTGTACCTAAAATACCACTTCTCGAAGTCTAATAAAACAATAAACAAACAGAAATATAAGACATACACAAGAATATTAAAAAGATGCATAAATGATTCTCAGAGACTTAACAATATAAACTACATTAAGAATTCACAAAACACATGTAGAGCATCTTGAAATGTCATCAAAGATAATAGTAACACTGTAGCTGATGATAACATAACAAAAATACAAGTAGGAGATAAAGAGATATCTAACACCAAAGAAATAGCAGAAAATTTCAATTGTCATTTTATAAATAATATTACAAATAAAAATAACAGAAATAACAAGAATAACAAAGGCTTTAAAAGTAATATTAATAATACATCTATTTATTTAACACCGGTAACTACCACCGAAATACAAAAAATTATATTAAGCCTTAAAAACACCAACTCAGTAGGATATGATGGAATCCAAACTAGTATATTAAAAAAATGTTATAAAAGTCTCGCTATTCCCTTGAGTCATATCATAAACCTCTCAATAAGTGAAGGCGTTTTTCCGACGAGACTAAAATTTTCAATTGTTAAGCCAGTCTATAAAAAAGGAAAAAAAACAGACATGAACAATTTTCGACCAATAACTCTGATCCCTGTGTTGTCAAAAATATTTGAGCAGGTAATGTTTCAAAAGGTCTACAGCTTTCTCAAGTCAAATAAAATTCTTAAGCCAGAACAATTTGGTTTTCAAAAAAACAGCTCCACGACATTAGCATGCTTTAATTTAATAAAATACATCACTGAGAGCCTTAATGCTAAGCACTCTGTAACTGCTATCTTTTTAGATCTCTCAAAGGCATTCGATTTTGTCTCGCATGATGTATTATTAGACATATTACACAAGCAAGGAATTCGAGGCGTAGCTAACAACTGGTTCAGAAGCTAACTAAACAAAAGGTATCAATGTGTTCAATTGAGTGCAATCAAGGGTAAACATAGAGCTACTTACAAGTCATTATATGTTCTTAATTCTTATGGCGTACCTCAAGGCTCAATACTAGGACCCCTATTATTCCTATGTTACATAAATGATTTTCCTGATATAATACGAGGGCTGCTATTTATGTATCCGGAATTAAAAAAAGAAACAAACATATATCATTTAATATGGTTTTATTGCTTTTCAAAATATTCGCCGCGATGATCGACACACTTTTGCATACGCTGGAACCAATTTTCATAGCACTTTTTCCATTCTGATTGAGGTATCTCCAAAACGTGCATTTTGAACGCATCAACAGCCTCTTCGTGGCTCGAAAAACGTTGACCACGTAATTTGTTCTTCGCGTATGGAAATAAAAAGAAATCGTTAGGTGCCAAATCAGGGCTGTACGGCGGATGACCAGTCAATTCGATCTTTTGACCCTCCAAAAACTGAGTTGTTTCAGCTGAGGTGTGACAGCTAGCATTGTCGTGATGTAATATGATTCTGCGTTGTCGGTTGTCCTTTCTTATTTCTTCAAAGACTTCTGGCAAACAAATGGTCGTATACCATTCAGAATTAACCGTTTTACGATTCTCTAATGGCACTGTAGCCACATGTCCATTAATTCCAAAAAAACAGGCGACCATTTGCTTCAAAGTACTTTTTGCACGAGTAACTTTTGTTGGTTTCGGCTCATCTTGAAACACCCACACCGTTGACTGTTGTTTAGTTTCGGGGTCATATGCATAGATCCAAGATTCATCACCTGTGTAGATATTATAAACGGCTTTTGACGTACCACGGTTGTATTTTTTTATCATTTTTTGCACCAATCGACACGAGCTCGTTTTTGATCGATTGTCAAGTTGTGCGGAATCCAACGCGAACATATTTTTTTTACAGCCAAATGTTCGTGTAATATCTTATGTATGCTCGTCATACTTATGCCTAAGGACGCCTCTATCTCGCGATATGTAACATGACGATCACGCATTATTAGTTCCCGCACAGCATCTATATTTTGTGGGACAACAGCTGTTTTTGGGCGACCTTCTTTATTTTCATCCGTAAGCATAGACCGCCCACGATTAAACTCACTGTACCAGTGATAAACAGTGGTTTTTGATGGTGCTTCATCTCCAAAAGTTGCGGTGAGTTGAATAAAGCACTGTTGTTGATTTAGCCCACGCCGAAAATCGTAGTAAATCATTGCACGAAAATGTTCACGCGTTAAATCCATGGCAAATGAAGACACGCAATTTTCAAAATGACGCCACAATGGAAAAATAATTGACAGTCACATGAAACAAAATGTATTCTTCAACCAAAGAGTTCTATTTTCAAATGTTGTAATTACTTTTTAAATATTGTTCTTGTAAGTGGCCAGTTCCGGATACATAAATAGCAGCCCTCGTAATGTATAAATCTATTCTTTTCGCAGACGATACTACAATATTGATACAAAATAAAAATAAAGACACACATGAAGCTGAAATAATTATAACACTAAAAAGAATAATAAATTGGCTAAATTCAAGAAACCTAACACTAAACCTTGCAAAAACAAAAATAATTCAATTTCAATCTCACAACACCAAAAACAACAATCTTAACATTTCACTTGATAATAAAAATATTGAGGAAGTAAGTTCCACTCCATTCTTAGGTATAACTGTTGATCGCCACTTGACTTCGAGAGATCACATTGACAAAGTATGTCTTAAATTAGAGAAATATGTATACGTCCTAAGAAATGTAAGATATACTGTGTCCGAAAAGGCTGCAATTTTAGCATACCATGGTTACGTCGCGTCAGTCTTACGCTATGGTCTAATAATATGGGGTAATTCTACCGACTTCGATCGCGCTTTTCGAACACAAAAAAAATGTATTCGTTCTGCCTGTGGGGCTAATTTCTTAGATAGTTGTAAGCCATTATTTAAAAGACATTCTATTCTACCCCTACCCTGTCTCTACATACTAGAAATCTGTACATTTGTGCATAAATATTGTGACGATTTCTATACAAAGAAAACCGAAACAGCAACCAAAAGCTGCAGACACCATACCAAAATCTGCATTCCTGACCAAAGGTTAAATATCTGCAGCAAAAATGCTTATTGTTTTGCTGTTAAAATATATAATAAACTTCCAAAAATATTAAAGGACCTACCCTTGAAAAAAATTAAAAACTGAACTTTTTAAATTGCTACTATCTAAAATGTATTATGACGTTAATGACTATTTAAATGACAAGAAATTAGCATTATAATCTAAACGACATTGACATAAATCAATATAACTACATAATACACATTACTTCTTACAATAATTATTATTAATGTTAAACTATGAATTATTAGGTACACCTCTTTAAGGAATAAAATGAAATAAACAAATTAATGGACTCATTGACATCTACTATTATTAAATATTATGATTACTATTATTATTGACATTAAAATGACAGTGAATTTAACATTATAATATATTATAGGTATAATTATTATCGTTTGACATTATATATCTATCAGAAGTCAGAACTTAAAAAGAATAATAATAATAATAATCATATAATTGAAATAAATTTTTTAATGAATTCACATTATTACTTGACTGAAAATTGTATTGTTTATTTTATGAATAAGGACAAATTGACGATGTTACTAATGATATTATTAAGACGTATGATATTAAATTAGGGAAATAATAATTGAAGATAAGAAAATGAATTGTAGTGAACAATTATAACTCTTAATTATTTAGTTGTAAGTAACTTGTAAAATTTGCACGCCATCCAAAGGCAAAATAAGAGAACTGTTTACCTGACTAACATCATAATATTGTACCTTATTTTAGCAAATAAATGATTTCTTCTTCTTCTTCTTCTTCGGCGTTGTTTAAACAACTGAAAGCATAAGCTAATACATCAATTTGATTAATCATCATCATCACAACCATCATTATACCATGGGTCATCACACTATGACCCAATTATTGGTACTTTTCGTGATATTTTGCATCGAAGCAGACGTTTTTGATAATGATTTCGCTGTTTGTGGAACGATTTTCAAAATTCTCGTGTTGTTGTATAGGATATAATCTTAATTTTGTATAACAATTACGAAAGTGGTGAGCTGATGATGGGATCTATGGGCAATCGAGGAAAATCCTTGAATTTTATCAAAACACTCATAGTGGTTAAAATGTTGTTTCTAGTAAGTTAAACATAATATGTTACGAATAAGAGAAATTTTATACGAAGGTGTCTCTTGGTCCAAAGGCACTGAACAGAACTCCTGAATCTTTAAAGATAAAAGTATGGAAATTGCAGCATCGCTTAGATAACTGCAAGCATTTACCACAATTTCGCTTACAGTGACATAATGTGAATAGTTAACATTCGTATTGGTTATTTACGCATAAAGCCTAATTTTGTAGATACTTAACTAAAAAGAGTGAAATTATTATTTTTAACAAAAAATTAAAACCGACTTCCAAGGTAAAAACAATAGTAATATGAACTAAAAAGTATTAAATAACTCTTACCCTTTAATTGTGCTTTTTTCAGAATTCGTCTAAATCTCAACTATTTCTGTACTTACTGTATACTACAATCTTCATTACTTTGAAGTCGGTACCAGTCCCAAAAGTTTCAGATAATCTGACATTACTGAACTCACGATTAAATTAGCTGGTACCGACTTCAAAATAATGAAGACTGTAGTATGCAGTACAGAAATAGTTGAGATTTAGACGAATTCTGAAAAAGGCACTATTAAAGGGTAAGAGTTATTTAATACTTTTTAGTTCATATTACTATTGTTTTTACCTTGGAAGTCGGTTTTAATTTTTTGTTAAAAATAATAATCAATAGATACGACATATTACGTTTCATATTATAGATAATATCCACACATCCAAAACCGATACGTACTTATTTGCGGGTAAAAGTGCGGCACGCACTTACACGCCGCGCGGCATCGCTGCATTCGACACTGTCGCATGCACGCAGAATACGTATAGATGTTCGACGTCTCCAACTTCTGCTCATCAGCGAAGATGCACCTATATATTATTGATTGACGATTGTAGTGTAATTTAATTAATACAACCAATAATGTAAATGCGAAAGTGTGTTTTTCTGTCTATCTGTCACCTATTCACGCCCAAATCGCTGAACTGATTTTTGTTTATTTATTTTATAAACTCACCAACAGAACAGCATTTGTGACATTTTTTTGTGCATAAAATTTGTTTACAGAGTTTGCAGATAAAATGAGTTCTAATGACAGGTGAAGTACAGCGTGCGTATGCGACAAAAATTAGACGAGATGAAATGTAGTGAATATGGTGATAAATGATAATAATGATAAAATACGTGTGTAACAAAAAAAAATTTTGCTGTGGCATGGAGATACTTTGAGACGTGGGAAAGGAAATAGCATACTTTTTGTCCCAGAAAAACATGCGGTACGATACTTGGTGCAAAATGATATTTGTGCAACAGAGTTGCGGGCTTCATCTAGTTCAATTAATAAAAATCATATGTACTATCAGAGAAGTTGATTCCTATGCAGATCGGGGACCTACGTAATTTGGTTGCGTTACGTCAAACCCAGCCGACAGATCACAATTAACATTGAATTGACATATTCGACCAAATAACGTTGGTCTATCAACTGCATAGGAATCAATTTCCTCGGTGGTACCATCGAGGAAATTGATTCCTAGGCAGTTGACGGACCTACGTCATGTGATCGGCTTAATATGTCAATTCAATGTTAGCTGTCAATTGTGATCGGTCGAGTCGGCTGGGTTTGACATAACGCGACCAAATTATTAGGTCAGCCATCTGCCTAGGAATCAACTTCTCTGATAGTATCTACCTCCTCTGGCGGATGGTGAGTTGACGAGCGTCCTCTGTGGTGTATGTGTGTTTGACAGAGAACGACACCTTCTCGACGCGCCTGTCCCAGGAATGCTGGGCTGTCTGTTCCAACCCGGCCATCTCTTCGGTTGAGTGTATGTAGATCTGAAAAGCAAAAACTGCTAATATACCAGCGAAGAAATTGATCCATAGGCAATTAACGGACCTACGTCATTTGGTCGAATTTTGTCAACTTAACGTAAGTCGTCATCTGTCGGCTGGGTTTGAGAAAGCCCGACCAAAATACTACGTTCAGCATTTGCCTATGGGCTATGAATCAACTTCTCTTATGATAGTTAATACATAGTTGCTGACATACCGCATACATAGTTGGAGTAGCGGGCGCCAGTACCAATGCAAACACATCCTACGTCAATCACTCCTTAGCAGTTTATTTACCACACACGGTTATTACTTATTACTTTTTTAATGGGCAAAATGCAACGTATCAAGACGTCTTCCGGTCGCATCATCTGGCAGCACAGGACTGCTAGCAACACCGGAAGTTCCTTTCACCTTCACCTAGACCTAGGCCTAGGACGCAACATCTGTTCTTCTAAAAACGTAATAATTTTATTCATCTTATATTTTTACTTTCATCTAACATCTAAATACAGTCCATAAGTTAAGTGATAAGTTTGAGTGATTAACACAAACAACGTTTTAATCTAGTATCTCGTGCCCGATCTACTCTTTTTAAATCAGCCCTAAAATATCCATACTTATAAATGTGAAATTGTCTGTCGTCTGTTCAAGCCCAAACCTCTGAACCGATTTTGCTGAGATATTTTGAGTCCCGGGAAAGGACATAGGATACTTTTTATGCCGGAAAAATGTACGGTTCCCGCACGATAAATTTTGACGCAACGGAGTTCTAGTATCTATATCTATACATATTATAAAACAAAGTCGCTTTTTTTCCCTCATGTCCCTTTGTTCCCTTTTTTAAAACTACGCAACGGATTTTGATGATTCTTTTAGTGTTAGATAGCCCATTTATCGAGGAAGGCTATAGGCTATATTTTATCACGCTAAGACTAATAGGAGCGAAGAAATAGAGGAAAATGTGGAAAAAACGGGGAAAATTATTTGAAAAGGCTAACTTGAACGCGCTAATCTCAGGAACTACTGGTCCGATTTGAAAAATTATTTCAGTGTTAGATAGCCAATTTATTGAGGAAGGCTATAGGCTATATTTTATCACGCGAAGACTAATAGGAAAATGTGGAAAAAACGGGGGAAATTATTTGAAAGGGCTTATCTCGCGAACTACTGGAGCAATTTTTATGTTATTTGGCACAGATAAGAAGTACACCACGTGAAGGATCATAGGCTATAGATTTTTTTTAATTTTTATTTTTATTGAAAGGTTCACAAATTTTAATCATTTTTTCAGTGGCTATATATTTTATACCCGTGCGACGCCGGGGCGGGTCGCTAGTTAGATATAATCGTAAGAAATTATTACGTCAATGGTAGTGTCGTTTCTGAAGGAGTTGAACATGAAGGACCACTTGGCGTCCGTCTCGTGGATGAACGCTTCTGTAAACGTGTCCGTTTGCGTTCGCCTGAAATAGAAAGATTAGTTAACTTCGTAATCTCATACAGCTTATAGATACTTATCTACTAGGGGCATTATGTCAAACATATAGACCATCAGATTAATAGTTTTAAGTCGCTATAGTGAAACAAACATACACACTTATAAAAAGAACAATCGATTGACAAAACATCGCCTCTCCTTTAAGCTTTACTGCAGGATAAAACTAACGAGTTGAAGGCGTAGCAGAAGCCCATCTCGGTGAAGACGGGCGACACCATGTCGCAGCACTCCTCGCTGTCGCCCTTCCACTCGCAGTCGTAGAACAGCACCTCGCAGTGCCGCACCACCTGGCTCCATTCACACTGACACTATACACTCACCACGGCCAGGTGGTCTCGGCGTGCTTGGAGTTGAAGGCGTAGCAGAAGCCCGTCTCGGTGAAGACGGGCGACACCATATCGCAGCACTCCTCGCTGTCGCCCTTCCACTCGCAGTCGTAGAACAGCACCTCGCAGTGGCGCACCACCTGGCTCCATTCACACTGACACTATACACTCACCACGGCCAGGTGGTCTCGGCGTGCTTGGAGTTGAAGGCGTAGCAGAAGCCCATCTCGGTGAAGACGGGCGACACCATGTCGCAGCACTCCTCGCTGTCGCCCTTCCACTCGCAGTCGTAGAACAGCACCTCGCAGTGCCGCACCACCTGGGATTAATAAAGGCTGGCTTTCACCAAACTTTCAGCCACCTAACGTGTGTGAGCATAGCTCAGTTTACTGAATTTCTACATGTATATTTTGTCTACAGTTTAGTGTAAACGTTGTTACGTAAATGTGAACGTAGACTCAATAAAAACATCATGCCTGTTTCAATAGCGCTATGATTATAACCCTAGTTATAGCCTAAGGATTAGGCTCTACATAAACCATAACAAAATATGTCACATTTAGAGTTTAGATCATTAAACTCATATAGAAGCCTCAACAATTACACTCTGCAGATAAGCGATACCTATATTCATATGTTTATAGCAAAAAAAAGATATCCACAGCCGAACATATAACCTCCTCCTTTTTGGAAGTCGGTTAAAAATAGAAATAATTAAGGCAGTGATTTACCTAACCAACTATAACGTATACATACTATACTACCATTACTGCTTCAGTCAAACTACTACCGTAGGATAATGGAACATACACTGAAAACCGCCTGTTTAGGGTCGACAGCGGGTTCCAAGACTTCTCCAGGTTTCCCCACTAACTCCGGAGCGGTGAACTCTGACACTCTATCCACTATAGACTGGTAGCTCAGTGTGGACAACCAACGTAACATCTCCTCCGCTTTCGCTGGGGGATCGTCGCCCCATATTCTGTAATTATATAACGTCTTGTCTGTCACATAATATTAATACTCATTTTATATAAACACTAGCTGTTGCCCGCGACTCCGTCCGCGTGGACTTCAGCTTATAGCGTCCGGTAGTTCCCGTCTGAATAGAGTAAGTAGGTAGTTCCCGTTGATCCATGTAGGCTACATAACTGCAAAATGCAAATTGCAAAATTTGCACGACAGAGATGCTTCCGCGTAACGCTTACTTCAAACTTCAATGTTTACACTTTACAGACAGACAGACACGTCACACTTAAAACGCCCCTATTTTTGCGTAGGGGAGGGGGTTAAAAACTGGTTGTTTATACTTCAAAACACTTAAAAGGCATACTCCATCATTACCACCTCTTATAGAAACACGTTTGTGTTACCGCTTGTGCGATGTAGGAGACGCACGGCGCCATCTATTATGAATTTTTGGAACTAACTTAATTTGAGCAAATTTACGCATTTTCACCCCCTTACAATCCCTTTTTCCAGTTAAAAAGTAGCCAACGTCCTTTCTCAGGCTTTAGACTATCTGTGTACAAAATTTCATTACAATCGGTTCAGTAGTTTTGGCGTGGAAGCGAGACAGACAGACAGACAGACAGACAGACAGACACACAGAGATACTTTCGCATTTATAATATTAGCATAGTTTCACCAGCTGCAGGGCCAGTCATAATCTTCGCTACTGCGCACCTCCGCCTTGGTAGCGCCCACTTCGAAACGGGCGTAAATCGCAATTTTTAATTTCGACATAACTTCTTAACCAAACGTCCAATTTTAATCGTTCAAGACTAAATATTATCTACACAAACTGTACTTAGTGATGAAATAATTTATTTTGATAAGGGTTATCAGAATGAGTAAAATAAATGCGTTTAGATGTAGTAAAAGAAAATCTAGATTTTTAAATAAAAAAATTGTTGTTGTGCCTCACTTGACATAGATAGGTATAGTGTGTCGCGGACATTTTTGTAGATATTTATAAGATCTACATTTACTTAGAACATTGTATGGTTCTATCTTTTATAGTTTAGGCAGCGTACGCAAAATAAGTAACTTTTCTGGTTGATTTTTGTCACCTTGTGTCAGAAAAACCCAAATATCTTACGGAACCCTATATTTTCCAAAACAAAAAGTAGCCTATGTTACTCGTAAATAATGTAGCTTTCGAATGGTGAAAGAATTTTTAAAATCGGTCCAGTAGTTTTTGAGCCTATTCATTACAATTAAACAAACAAACAAACAAAGTTTACCTCTTTATAATATTAGTATAGATTACATTTTATCAGCAGTACTTATTATTTAATATTGCAGCTATAGGAAAATCTATGTTGTCTTCAAAACTTCTTAAGTATTTAAACTTTACCACACTTTGTTTAATATCAGACAAGGACAGCTATATGGATTATGCATGTCTTTGTCTGATTTGTTGGAGGCACTGGAATATGACAGTCATAGGATTTTTGACGTGATAACGTCTTATAATTCGATATGGGGTGCGCGCCCGAAAAACATGACAGTTCATGCGGCGTTGCCTCGCTGACAGCTCTGAGGCGTTCCATTTATCCTCTCAGCAACCGTACTCAACCCACCTGGGCCGCGCTCTTTGTTTCGATTATATTACGTATTTCGATGACTTAGAGAATACTTTTGTATGAAGAAGTTTGGTTAGTTATGACCTTTGATACATTGACCACACTCTGAATGAAAAATAAATAAACAATCTGTGAGCTATTAGTATTATTTCGGCTATTTAAAATTGTGCTCTATTTCCTACGTGTCAAGGTATGACTTGTGCTTTGTTCGAAGATTTTACTGGATTTCACGAATGTATGTAGCGTTTTGTATTGCGAATAGTTTATTTTACTCATTATAAATATTTTAAGACAATCATTTGAAAGAAATACATCGAAATAACTTTAGGTTACAGTCGAAAAAGTTTGTTTCTATTTATAGAGATTCGGAAGCGAGGGTTAAGGGGTTAAGGATAGTTGAACGTGACAACGTCATACGTTGTCACGTTCAACTATCGTCAGTAAACCGACTTTACAGACAACCGATTTTTTTATTATAAAATTATTGTGATGTTAGAAATTTCAGTTACTTGGAAATATATTCTTGTAGCAACTCTGGATCTACGGGATCCAGGTCACAAATTGTTACCGCAGGAAAAGGCACGTCCCAGTTGTGAAAGTCTGTGTCCAAACCTAGAAAGAAGTAAAAGGTTATATAACCTATCAATCCTCAAGCGCGGCTGCCGCATATCAATTGAAAATCTAGCTGTGATACCCAAGATGGAGGTGTTAATTGATAAAACAGCGTTTAATATAATGATACTAGCTGATCCGACAGACGTTGTCCTGTCTAAACGATGATTATTTAATTCGAATTGGAATAATTAAGAAAAAATACATTAAAATTAGTACCTATCTCCATGCCCATTAAATTAAATAGTTTAGGCGAAAATCATAAAAGTTTATTGTGCGGGAACCATACATTTTCCGTGACAAAAAGTATCCCTTGTCCTTTCCCGAGACTTAAAGTATCTCCACACCAAATTTCATCAAGATAGACTGAAAAGTTTAGGCGAAAATCATAAAAGTTTATTGTGCGGGAACCATACATTTTCCGGGACAAAAAGTATCCCTTGTCCTTTCCCGAGACTCAAAGTATCTCCATACCAAATTTCATCAAAATAGACTGAATACTTTACGCGCAAATCATAAAAGTATATTGTGCAGTAACCGTACATTTTTTCGGGACAACATGTATTCAAAGTTGGTCTTCGGGACTCAAAGTATCTCTATGCCAAATTTCAGCAAAATTGAGCCAGTCGTTTACGCGTGATGTCGTGACCACGCGAATATGGATTAATTTATATATATAGAGATTAACGTCTTTGCTTTCACACAATTTTTTTCTTACCTCTTGTAATTATTTTGTAATAAATAAAATAACAAAGCATTAAATCGTATTTTACTGATAAGTACAAACCTGTGATTGTGGGGTTAGTCTGAAACTTCTCCCATAAACTAACAATAATGATGCACGTAGCCACAGCGCCTACTGCAGTAAAACTGAACCACATGAATCTGAAATTTTATTTACATTAATTACTGTTCATATTAAACATTAATTTTAAAATGATAAAAAATCATATTTCCACATTTTACGTCATTACTATAATATAATACATGTACGTCTTGTACTTATTGTAAAAGCAATACGTACCATGTCGTAGTACCTCTACGGTGGTGTATGTAGCGTCACGCGTCGTAGTACCTCTACAGTTGTGTATGTAGCGTTACGCGTCGTAGTACCTCTACGGTGGTGTATGTAGCGTCACGCGTCGTAGTACCTCTACGGTGGTGTATGTAGCGTTACGCGTCGTAGTACCTCTACGGTGGTGTATGTAGCGTTACGCATCGTAGTACCTCTACGGTGGTGTATGTAGCGTCACGCGTCGTAGTACCTCTACGGTGGTGTATGTAGCGTCACGCGTCGTAGTACCTCTACGGTGGTGTATGTAGCGTCACGCGTCGTAGTACCTCTACGGTGGTGTATGTAGCGTCACGCGTCGTAGTACCTCTACGGTGGTGTATGTAGCGTCACGCGTCGTAGTACCTCTACAGTTGTGTATGTAGCGTTACGCGTCGTAGTACCTCTACGGTGGTGTATGTAGCGTCACGCGTCGTAGTACCTCTACGGTGGTGTATGTAGCGTTACGCGTCGTAGTACCTCTACGGTGGTGTATGTAGCGTTACGCGTCGTAGTACCTCTACGGTGGTGTATGTAGCGTCACGCGTCGTAGTACCTCTACGGTGGTGTATGTAGCGTCACGCGTCGTAGTACCTCTACGGTGGTGTATGTAGCGTCACGCGTCGTAGTACCTCTACGGTGGTGTATGTAGCGTCACGCGTCGTAGTACCTCTACAGTTGTGTATGTAGCGTTACGCGTCGTAGTACCTCTACGGTGGTGTATGTAGCGTCACGCGTCGTAGTACCTCTACGGTGGTGTATGTAGCGTCACGCGTTGTAGTACCTCTACAGTTGTGTATGTAGCGTTACGCGTCGTAGTACCTCTACGGTGGTGTACATAGCGTTACGCGTCGTAGTACCTCTACGGTTGTGTATATAGCGTTACGCGTCGTAGTACCTCTACGGTGGTGTATATAGCGTCACGCGTCGTATGTATATAGCGTTACGCGTCGTAGTACCTCTACGGTTGTGTATGTAGCGTTACGTGTCGTAGTACCTCTACGGTTGTTTATAGAGGGTTACGCGTCGTAGTACCTGTACGGTTGTGTATGTAGCGTTACGCGTCGTAGTACCTCTATAGTGGTGTATGTAGCGTTGAGTAATGAGTATGTAGCGTTACGCCGTACGCGTCGTAGTACCTCTACGGTGGTGTATGTAGTTTTACGCGTCATAGTAGCAGGCTACATAGTTTTTTTTTTTTTTTGGCGCTGCGGAGGACACGGCCCAGCATACCCTTGAGGTGTGCGATCGTTGGGCCGTGCAGCGCCACGATCTCGTGGCGGTGCTAGGTGGAGACCTCTCACTCCCGAGCATGGTGCGCTGCATGCTCGAGAGCGATGAGGCATGGCAGGCGGCGGTCTCTTTCTGCAAAATTGTTATGTCGCAGAAAGAGGCCTCGGAGCGAGACAGAGAGGACGATCCCACCTCTTTGCCGCTCCGCCGGCGTAGGACGGGAGTGCGGAGGCGTCGCTACGCGAACCTCCTAACTCTCGTCTAACGGGGCTCCGGGTCAGGATGGGAACCTGCCCGGCTTTGTTAGTCCCGGCGTCGAGGGGAACGCTTTAGTTTGCCTAAGCGTTCCCTTACTTTGGTGGAAGTCCGGTCCAAGGTAGACCGGCCAGTCGTGGAGGGAGTCCTGTGTTTGTTAGATCCGGGATATCCCTCCTCTATACGGCTGAAGGCGAACCGCAGGTGGTTTTAGTGAGTAGGAGTCTCACATACCCCCGGGGTGCTTCAGCTAACTGAGGCACATACCCAACCCGGGGCACCCATGATGGGTTTCCCCTGCGTAAAAAAAAGAAAAAGGCTACATAGCTTTACTCGTCGTAGCACCTCAATAGAAGACTTTGAAGCCTACTCAGCGTAATTCTACGGTTAACTACGTAGGCTTGAGTGTATTACTTTTACAGAAAACTATGTAGAGTTACGCATCATGGTCCAACTACGGTAGATAACGTCACTACAATTACTTCTACAGTGGTCTAAGTATCATTACAAATATAATTTTAATACTTCTAATATAGCTATATTTTGTTATAAAGCCTAAGCGAAAATACTCACTTCTCACAAAACGGTCGATCCTTTTCAGCGATATATCTTACACCGTGTAACGTTGAGTTGTTAAAAAACTCCGTTGTCTGATGGCGTAGACTGTCAGCCAGAAGAGGTAGAAACCCATCATCATTCTTCTGCTTTTGATGTTTAGACACAAAGTTGTTTCGAGACGGTCTCACTGTGTTTTTCACTGTCACTTCAGGGTGTACCCTCATATTAAGAGATTACACATTCCATGTTTGAAACGTGACTCATGACTAAAGATATCAGATTCAACGACAATATTGATTCAATCGCGTGACAGATTTGTTTGTAACTCCAATTAGGCAAAATAATACATAATGGTTAGATAATTTTCCATTGTGCGGCACATAGAGTCATTAAAGTGAATTTTATACCTATTGAGAACTATATTTTACGAATAAACAATGACCGAAATTTTAATTTAATGTTACATAGTAAATTACTTCTTAACCTTACAACATCATGTTCCATGAAAAATATTGAAGGCAAAGAACGTATTTAAAGACCAACTTATCCATTTTAAAATCTTGCTTCTACATGGATTAACTATCATCATGAGTCATGACTCATGAATGTTATAAAATCTGGTTTATCACGGAAAGATTAAATTAATTCCGGATTACGAAGATTGATCGCAACCATATCACTACGTCACTACGTTGAAAGAGATGTTATACGCAAAGAAAACAAGACATTCTAAACAAATAATATTGACTTTAAAGGCGAATAAAACTATTTTTTTTTCAATCATAGAATTATAATTTACTTTAATTATAAGGAGAACATGTTATCTATCTTTTTCTTAATAGTCGGTCCTCCGGCATCGGCACCGGGCGGTAACAGTGGATCTACCTTTATGTCCAAATCTTTCATGGAATCGTCCAGCATCTTTATTTTCTTCAAAAGCATTTCAGCTTGTAAATTATATCCCGGCTCCAACATCTTTCCAGTTGGATTCATCTTGAATAAATATTCAGCCTAAAATTAATGACTTTGTAGGCGTTAGTCATTCGTAATCAATCATCAATTTACGGATAATTCTAGATACTTACCTATATCACGAAAGTATTTTGAATTTTGTTTTTGATTTTTTAAAGCGTAATCTTTATACTCATCTGAATGTAATTAATAATTATCCTCGTATTATAATACAGTTCCATGAAACTTTGAAAATAAGATTGATAATGGCAACTAATTTCGATTAATTTTATCTATGCAGTATCTACAAAATTATGTCTGTGCTCACTAGGCTATCTACGAGTATAATATTATGTAATGTTTTGTTGCATGGCAAGTAATTTCTACCAAATTGGTACTACATGGATCAGAGTTTCAAAAATAATGTTTATCATGCACACCATGATTTGAAAAAGTTAAATGCATGATTCCAGACAGTAAAATAACCTTAATATTATCTCGTATTAAAAATTATGCACAATGTTGTTAAAATGTGAAGATTTAGAGGAGAACACTAAGTTTTTCCCAATCAACTACAGCCCATAAAATTTAATAGCTCTACCAAAAAATCTCTATGGATCTTACAAGGAAATCAACGGGATCATCGGGACGGACTCTGGCTACTTCCAGCAGAGCCGTGGTGAGCGTGGGGAAGATGTGGTTCATGAGGTATTGACGCATCGGCTCCGTCTCCGCCGCCAGAGCCGCTTCTTCCTCTTCCTGCATCGATGCATACACCTCGGCCTAAAGTTTATTTATTACTAGACTAGCGACCCGCCCCGGCATCGCACGGGCATAAAATATATTATAGCCACTGAAAAAATGATTAAAATCGATAGCCTATGATCCTCCACGTGGTCTACTTCTTATCTGTGCCAAATAACATAAAAATTGCTCCAGTAGCTGTTCGCGACATAAGCCCTTTCAAATAATTTCCCCCGTTTTTTCGACATTCTCCTATTAATCTTAGCGTGATAAAATATCGCTTATAGTCTTCCTTAATAAATGGGCTATCTAACACTGAAATAATTTTTCAAATCGGACCAGTAGTTCCTGAGATTAGCGCATTCAAGTTAGCCCTTTCAAATAATTTTCCCCGTTTTTTCCACATTTTCCTTTATTTCTTCGCTCCTATTCGTTTTAGCGTGATAAAATATGTATAGCCTTCCTCGATAAATGGGCTATCTAACACTGAAAGAATCATCAAAATC
This sequence comes from Polyommatus iphigenia, assembly GCA_963422495.1. NCBI lineage: Eukaryota > Metazoa > Arthropoda > Insecta > Lepidoptera > Lycaenidae > Polyommatus > Polyommatus iphigenia. Next base: position 22,157,520 of record OY730187.1, on the reverse strand, counting down.
CGTTGCGTAGTTTTAAAGATTAAAGGGAACAAAGGGACATGAGGGAAAAAAAGCGACTTTGTTTTATAATATGTATAGATGACGCCGCGAGCGAACCGTACATTTTTCCGAGACGAAAAGTCCCCTAAGTCATTTCCCGGGACTCAAAGTACCCAGGAAAACGGTTCAGCGGTTTGGGCGTGAAGAGGTAACAGACAGACAGATAGATGAAACACTTTCGTGTTTATTATATAAGTTTGGATAAGCACCCCGCATTGCAAATTTGCAATATTATAACTGTGGTGCTAATAACGATCAAGGTAAGCATCAACAGTAAGATTTGTCGGCATCATAAAATAACGCGAAAGTCGAAACATATCACACTGAAAACAAAATATGTGCTCACATCGAAAAGGGGAATATTAGATTGACTTATATTTTTTTATACCGAGCATTTAAAATTGTATTGATGATACATCGTTGCTTATGCAAATTTTACTTTACTTACCCAATACTCCATATTCTTCTCTCTAGTTTCCTTCATTTTCCTTTCCAACTCTGCCTGTTCCTTTGCTTCTTTATTTTTCTTGGCATCTAGTTCAGCCTTAGCTTTTATTTCAGCTTCTATTCTAGCATCTACGAGTAAGTAATCGATAAATTGTGCAATTTTAAAAAGCCTGAACTAAGCATAATTTTATAAAAAGCCAATATGTGAATAATATAACTGTAATTTGTAAAGCATAATATTGAGAAAATAGCAACTCCAAATTCCCAATTGTTCTAGAATCTAGAGATACTGGAGGTATCTCCTTAAGCAATGAACATATTAATTCAAGCAACTTTACCAATTACCATTTAACCAAAGCCCATTATTGCTACGAAAGCAAAAAGAATATTGCTAGGCAAATATTTTTTTTAATCTTTACTTACCTATCAACTTCTTATAACGACAAGCTCTTCCCAGGCGCAAAGTGACAGCTGAAAACGCACTCTTCATGGCATAATCATTATGATCACCCACAGTACGTCTCATAGGGTGTATCTCTAATTCTTCGAAGTAACTCAATGGTGTCGTCTCATTAGTGTCACCAGCTCTGAATTCTCTCAGGCGTTGTAAGACAACCTCTTCGTCAAATTGACCATCGTCGTTGGGTAGTCGCATTGCCTTGTCGCATATAAATTCATCGGTAGCTTCTAGTGACACGACGATGTCTGTGACAATATTATCTCACATCATCATTATGTACTTTGAGAGAAATTGCGGAAGAAACAATTTTAGCATAGCAAAGTAATTTGTTTATGTTAAGCCCAGCCCACAGATCGCGACATAATTGGCTTCAATACCCAACCAAATAGCGTAGGGCGCATTCTGCCTAGGAATCAATGTCATAATAGTACATAAAAATTATCTACTGTTTTTTCGCATATACACGTGTATATTTGCAGGATGTTTACTGATAGTTATATGTTATTGAAAGATAGGCGATTACTTCGCGCAAGTCCGGTGTTTAGCGACAAGTGTTATTCCGAATCACTTCAAAGTGATAAAACATATTTAGATAACTAATATTATTAATTCAAACAGTTGTATAACAAACCTTTTTTTTACGGTGGTAAATGCGTTACGCATCCCCAGCAGCCCGGGGGAATGGTCACCGGGGTATGTGGGACTCCCCAGGTACTGCGGTAAGGAGAAGCACCCGGGATTACCCACTAAAACCCACCGGTGCCTCCTTACTCCGCTACGCTGCTGGGCCACCGGAGCTTCCTACGAGGGCGATATCTGCAGCAGCCCAGTTAGTTTTAACAAACCTGGCAAAAGCTTCTTTAATACGTTGTTATACAAGTCAGCATCTTCGTCAAACGTATCTTGGTCCTCACTCGCAACAGAATTTTCGTCCTCTCCGATGTCAAACACTGTGAAAAATATCTCTTAGACGTAGGTTACACTGTCAGTTTCTCATCAATCTGGTAAAGATTGACGGAAAACTGATCATCTAACCCACGGATTGATGGACTGATCATTTTTTTAATATGTACTTTTTATAACCATCAATCTGGCGTCAATATCAGATTAACATCAGATTGATGACAGATTGATCGTGTAACCTACGTATTAGATTATGTGTATTGTTTCATAACTTCATGTTAAAACTGGAATGTTTTTTAACTAGCCTAAAAAAATTGCTACATAATCACTACTTGTAAATTGTAAACATTACTCTGGAAATGTTTTATAAAACATAAAATTATTTTACATAGAGAGCATTCCTCCAGAGTTTTGGGTGCCCCGTCCAATACCCATCCCCTATTTAAAGCATCTCTTCTTAACAATCTCTCACGTATGTATCTGTGAAAATAATGGTAATTACATTTTTAAACTATTTCCCTATGCTGATTAATGTAATCTAGGTAAATCTTTTAACACTAATTTAAAAATCGGAGTTTTTAATGGGAAATCAACTGCTGTTGATCAAAATTCAATTCCTGCTCGATCATAGGCATGGACAATAAGTAATAACTAGTTAGTAAGAAGCCCTGATCAAATAAATACCAAGATAGAGTCCACCAAACTATGCTACTTTGAATTATCTTACCTAATCTCTTGGCAAGCCATGTAGCACAGTTTGAATCACACATTATTAATGTACTTCATTACGGTTTTCACTCGATATGAGGTATGAAGTATAAAATGATTACCCAATAATCTCTTCATTACTAAATGGACGACCAGATTTCAAGAGTGCAAGGGTCTGTCGAGTCATTTCTCTATCATCATCATTATCATCGTTTTCTTCTTCCGAGAGCGACATATCCGATTTGGGTGACTGCTCTTTCATCTCCCTTTCCTTGTCTTTCATCTCCCAGTAATTTACACGAAATTGCTTTAGAAAAAAAAAAGATACTACCCTTAAAACTTATTTTAATAAAATGTGTTCTTTTATCTAACTCACCCTTTACTGCCTTTTTTGGTGGATCCTTGCAAACATTGAGTAAATACTACAGTAAAAATTTTGTAAAGTCGGTATCTATATAATAAAAATATCACCATACCATGTAATCAATCGTTTCTTGTATGATGTTGCTATATGAGACATACACCAGACCATACGCTTCGCAAATCTGTTTCGCCAAAGTCGTCTTTCCAACTACTGGTGGTCCGTAAACCATAACCTAAGGCGTATTATAACGACCTTTTATTAAGCGTTCTACTAAAAGTGCTTAACAATTTTATTTTTACTATATAGAAATGACACATTTGAATAAGGGCTCCATTCCACCGCGGCGCACGGAGAGACTACGCACGTGCGTCAAGCTTCGCTTTGTAAAAAAATATATGTGACTGTGTCCGTGCTGCAACTGCAACTGCAAAAAGAAATAAATCCGTGCACGTCCACGCGTGCGCGTGGCCGTGCACAGCGTGCGCCGCGGTGGAATGGTGGAAAATTAAAATGAAAACAGAGAATGGCGAAAAACAATAGAAAGGTTAGATACAATATAGTTCATTGACAATCCTTTATAGAATTGGTAGTTCCTCAAAAATATCAGCTTAACCCCTTAATGGAAATGGGGTGGGTGTTAAAATCTTGATTATACAGAGTGCAATTAAACCTTCCTGCCAAATTTTGTCCAGGGCTTAGGTACCATTAGGAGAGTCCATTTAACCAAAAAAATTGGGTGTTATTTTTTTTTCAATGACATATTTTATCCCATTTAAAATCGTTGCAGAATGGTCACTCGCAGCGCGGAGGAATGAGCGGGGGTGACGCGGGGGGAGGCGCGCGCGCGGGGGCACGTCACTAGTGATGAGCAAAATTAGTCTTGGTCTTGCAAAAATTGCAAGACCAAGACCAAGACCAAGACTACCCTAAGACTAGCAAGACCAAGACCAAGACTAGTTGTGCAAGAACAAGACCAAGACCAAGACCGACTATGCAAGAGTCTTGCTCCATGCAAGACTCTTGCTAAAAAAATTTACTTAGTCGCAGTGACTATAATATTCATGAGATAAAAATATATTTATAACAATATATCTACTTAAAACATTAATTTCAAGTTCTTGTGATACAGCCTGGAAACAGGCAGACGAACAGGCAGTGATGTGTAAGTAGTTGGGTCCCGTTTTTACCCTTTCGATTATGTAACCATGCAATATGCATTTAAACTGAAAATTTGGGAATATACGTAATACGTGGCGGCTGAAAAGGAAGATCTTTCAACCGAGAGAGAATCCGAAAATCCGGACAATTGCGAGTTGGACTCGCCCATGAAAGATTCCAACTCCGCAGCAGCAATAACCCTCCCGGCAGTCGGGTAAAAAGGTTTATTTTAAGAAATTAAAAGGTTTTTGATTTAAGTATTTGTATATTTTAGTTGATTTAATGAAAGTTCAATTATTAATTTTCGTTGATAGTTTTTATAGTAATGTACGTCGTCATATACTTTTTTAGACTTATCATGCGCCTACTTTAGAAGTTAGAGGGGGGGGGGACACAGATTTTACCACTTTGGAAGAGTCTCTCTCGCAAACTATTCAGATTAGAAGAAAATGATATTAGAAATCTCAATATGATTTTGAAAGACCTATCCATAGATACCCCACACGCATAGGTTTGATGAAAAAAAAACTTGAGAGGTGTCAAGTGACACCCGAATGGAACGAAGTTATTTCTTATGTACAAAAAAACCGTCATACACTACAAAAAAAATTAAAAAACTAATAACTGGCTTTCTTTCTATGAAAGAGAGAGAGACCGACAGAGAAAGGCGCGCACGCTGCACGGCTTACAACTATAGCAAAAAGCACAGACATAGATCAAGATAGATACCGCATCTATCTTGATTCTTGATCTATGTCTGTAGCAAAAAGTGTCGTTACAACTTTTTCCGTCTAGCCCCCTTTCGCAATGCGCGATAAGGAACTTCGTTCCTAAAAATTTTTTTTGTTTCAGTTGTACCTATGGGGACCCCTACAATTTTTAATATTTTTTCTATTTTTGTATCAAAATCTTAATGCGGTTCACAGACTACACCTACTTACCAAGTTTCAATTGTTTAGCTCTTATAATTTCGGAGAAAAGTGGTTGTGACATACGGACGGATAGACAGACAGACAGACATGACGAATCTATAAGGGTTCAGTTTTCTTGCCATTAGGCTACGGAACCTTAAAAATAAAAAAGTTTTTATTTTTCAAAATTTTCATTTTTCTTAAGGACATTATTGCCGCTAAAAGATCAGCCTATGCTGAGTTGGCTCTTGACTTTTCATTAGTATGTATTTTCAATTCTAGAACCATTCTCATATCAAGTTAAGATAAGATCATGTTAGCTACAGCTAGCTAATAATTTAGGTTTGAAAATGTTTTTTTGAGAAAATTAAAACGTTTACAAAAAGTTTTTAAAAATGTTTGCAAGAGTCTTGCTTTGTGCAAGACCAAGACCAAGACTAGGCGTGCAAGACCAAGACCAAGACCAAGACCAGACAGGTTTAAGCAAGACCAAGACCAAGACTGCACAAGCAAGAACAAAACCAAGACTGGTCGAGTCTTGGTCTTGGTCTTGCTTTGCTCATCACTACACGTCACGCGCGGCCAACGCATCGTGTCCATTAATTTTAGTGTTTTTTAGGATAACTTTCGGAAGCTTTTTCTCAACATTTTAGTACTGAGTGATTATAAAAGAAAAAATACGTGTATTTTAATTTTTAACAAGGATCAATATGTCAACATTTGGCAGGAAGGTTTAATTGCACCCTGTATAAAATGAAATTGTTTTCCATTTAATTTAAAGATTACCTTGAAAGGTTTCAATTTCCTAGCTTTGGTGAACTGCTTCATAAGCGTCGGCACGTTTTCTTCAAACGTCAACTCCGACGTCCACTCTAGGCCCATTTCTTCCACTATGAAGACGGGCTCCATGCTTACATTCAACATTATCATGTCGTAAATTCTTTGCTACAATATTGTAAACATTTTACTTCTTCAATTTGATAAATACTAAGTTAGCCAACGTGTGTTAAGGACAATTATTGTCTATTTAACATAATGTCAGTTTTCTCATTTCTCGTGTAAGGGTAAACCGTAGGGTAAACCACTATAACAATAGTTGATGAAATGGGGAATGAATGCAGCTTAACTAGTGATTAATTATTTATTAGTAATTAAATTTTATCAAAATAATATTCGCTGCAAAGCTTACGTTTAATTCAGGTATAAGAAAAGCCTTCTCAGCTGGAACATTCGTGAACATTCCTGAACCAGATATTCTGCCGAGAGCCTTGATGATCTACAAATCACAAATGTGAATGTGTTCTTTAATTCTAAATTATTTTCTTCGTCAAATTTATTTTCACTCAACTTAAGAAACTGTTTTACCTCTCTCTGTTTCATAATATTTTGTTCGACCGCCAAAATGTAGAGCTTTTTAGGAAAATTTTCAATCAGTTTGTATATAACTCTGAAAAACAGATAAATAAATGAATATACAATAATTATAATGAATCTACAAACAATGCAATGTGACGCTCCGACACATTTTCAATGTGCCGTTTAACGTGCGTATAACCCTTTAAATCATTTCTACAGAAACACGATGATTGCTAAGGATATTACATAAGTCAACTTGGTCAACAGATTATGTCTCAAAAAAACGTACTTAGCTAAATCCTGAACGTTTATGAGTGGGAGGAAGTTTCCTCCAGTGGATATTATGGGTAACAACGGCTCACATTCCCAGGCCTTCTGGAACCAGTAGAACAGCACGTCTTCTTGTCCGCCGTATGTTATACAAGACGCAACCACGATCGCTCTGTTCCGAACATATTTATTTAAAACATGCTCTAAATATGTGCCGTAAAAGTCGCACATCGATAGAATTATTTAGGTTAAGTTTTCCGTTCTCTGTTTATTTTCATGAGAAAACCTCTGCCTATAGAATTAAGTAACCCGTTTTTTGTTGAGGTTAATTACTATCTCTGCTTTATGCGTTTTCTCTTACTAATGGAGAGAATCATTACCGAGTATCACGAATCTTGCGAGAGTAATGCGATAGCAATTATTGCGCGATAATTGCTCCAAAATTTCGTATCACATATTAGCCATTTTCAATACGATTGCAATCGATCGCTATACATGACACCATTGTTTTTATACCCAGCAATCACTCGCGCGATTATTGCTAGTGGATTGTTGATCGCTACTTTTACATGATAGCCCCTGCCGGTCTCTTCATTTTGCGTAAGAGAAAACGCATAAAGCAGAGATAGTTAACCTCAACAAAATACAAGTAATATTGTCTAATTTACAATCAGTGCACACACCAAATCACAGAGTCTCTCTCTCTCTCAAAATCAAAAAGGACTTGTAGAGATCTTCTCAATCAAATGTAACTAGAGGTTTTTAAAATATATCTACAAAAACTACATTGTACTTTGCACTGACCCAATTTGAGGTTTGAACTTTCTTGCCATGCCGATCACTTCGTTTTCAATGTCATAGTGCGTCCGGAAATTCGGATGAGGTTTCCGTTTTCGGAAATCTGTTTCGATGAATGGCATATCTGGGGTATCCTAAAATCACAAAATTTAAGTATCGTGAGCATTTAAATCATGCGTTAGAACTACACAACTTTTATGTTTCCTATCGAATTTCACCAAGAAAGTCATAGAAATTATCCAACGCGTTACTAGTGCACGGTTTCTAAGGCTTTTTGACAATGATTTATCTTTTTATAAAAGCGTTGATTTTCGGTTAACGTGTTTAACGTCAGCCAATCCAAATAAAGAGAGACATAGTAAAAGATAAACTTTACAGGGCATCATTTGTCCAAAACGAGGAATCAGTGTCCTCTTACCGGATCCAAAGGTTTCGTGAGAGCCCATGTCATTACAGTGGAAATCAAAATTAAATAGCGCTTTTTATAATATTCGCCTTCTCTTCCTTCGTTTAATTTCGACTCAATTTCTAGTAACTCTTTCAGCACTGAAAAGTAGAACAGCTTATCAGCACCATTCTCAGAGAAGTGATTTACAATGTTTATCCAGATCTTTGTTATCGTTAAGTTAGCTGTTTACTGTTAAATAAATAATTAAGAGATTACAGATAAACAGAATTAAGAAAGACCTAGGCCAAATCAACTGGCATCGACCTTAAAAAAGTGGAACTCAAAAAATCGCAACGTTATCGAATAGCGTTGCGTCGTCGCCGCTATGTTTCAACGATTTGACGGAGAAGAAAGGTAGCGCTGTCGGTCCAGTGACAATGCAGAATGCACTGTCACTGCACCGACCGATTGGCCGAGACTGATATGGACGCGTAGCCGTTGGCGTGGTAATCTTCTAGTATCTGATAATGTTATCGCGTCTTTGCAGCTTTAACGCTTTGTCTTTGGCAACAATGCAGTCTTTCGTTGCAATGACGCAACGAAACAGAGCAAAAATATGGCCTCACTCTTACAATAACAAAATAACAAAATAACTGAGAATGACAGTACATACTGCAACTTACATTTCAAGAACTCCAGAATCGGTTTAAGAGAAAGTGAATTTTCGCTGCTGATGTCCAAAATGACCGTTCCGCAGCTGATCATTTCGGCCAGGCACTCCGATTTTGGTATGATTCTTGACACGAAGTCCATGTTTGTTACTTGAGGATCGGATACAGTACCTGTTGAGAATAATATTGTTACAGGAATCGTACAATCGACATTAGGTACCTAATATTTACTTACAGTTACTTACATAACTGTGATTATAAACAAGAAAGAAAATCAACACTGCAGCAAAATTAGGATCGGAATCGGATTGCGCTTATTTGGACATTGAGATTATTTTGAAGAGTAAGCCAACTGTAGTAATGTAGCTTTTTGATATGATTCCACTTTCATCTAACTTAGATGATCATGTAAAAAAATTTGGTAGTAGGACCATAATATTCTGCGTCATGCCGCCGTGTGTACCTACATAGAGCAGTCCATATAAGATCATCAGTCTGTTCCGACATGATTAAGCAACATTTAAGTGTAGCTATTGCATAATCTTATTTCTCGTGATTAAATATTTCATAATAATCTAAGTCGGTGTCTTAATCAATTAAAAGATAAACGCTAATACTTTTTGAGGATAAATATTTTGTTAATTGTATTAATGCGAATTAAAACCATATCAACACATGGGTAGTTAAGTATATATTCTACCAATCGCATATTTGTATTTAAGGAGACGTATTATTATTTATTGAGTATTTTATGGCAGTACTTAAAATTAACAAAAATGCGCAGAATTCAAGGGTTTGCTGTTAAAACATGAACGCTAGAAGCTAGCAACTATGAACTAACAGTTTATTTCAGGCGAATGTAAACAAAACGAACAAAAATAGAGAATTTTAGTATCGGAGCGGAGTTTAGCAGTGATTCGATACATTACACTTCAGAATACCTATATACATATTAATTATATTACGATTTTAAGATAAGGACGTTTCTTATCGTGCGACTTGTTATAAATGATGGATAAGCGATAAAAACAATTAAATCTGAAGTTATATAACGACGCTCCACAACAAACCGTGTTTTCTGGAAAGACGTTTCCCAAAAGCCAAGTGTGTCAAAATGTCAGTTATCTTTGTGTTCCTTCTGGGATTGTGTTTGGCGAGTGGTAGAAATGTACCCCTTAATGAGGATATTCAACAGCAAATAAATGCTTTCTTAGCGCAAAATTATGGCGAGTAAGTACTTTTGGACTTTTAGTTACATATTTTTATCGTATAGACTATAGACATTAGCCCAAATGACACTTTTTTATGATTAAGCTAATGGTAATGTTTAGTAATTTTCTAAACCTATTTAGCTAGGTAGATGTAGCTAGGTACCAATTTTTCCAGATTTTTGACCTCTCAGGTAAAACGAAAAGTACCAAGTTTGAATTCATTATTTATTTTCTTTATGTTTTAAACATAATAATGTACTATTTGCCTTTTGTTTCGATCAACTTGCAAATTGTTATGGAAAATAAATAAATAAATTAGCACTTGGTGTTCTTTGTTATGGAAAAATAAATAAATAAATTAGCACCGAAACGGATATTAAATTATTATTTATCGAGATAAGACTCGCAGCGCTGGCAGATTTTAGAAGATACGATTTACTGTTTAGGTACATCGGCGGTAGATACGATGAGGCAGTCAAAATTACTACCAAATGGTTCCTATATTATTATTTATTACTCACCGTAACGTCCTGCCAGTTCAATTAACTCAATCTTACTAGGCGTGTCTAAATAGTCTAGAATACCATCAGCGGTCGACTCTAGAAGGTACGCTTTGAATTGGTGGTCAAAAATTTACCCACTCAAATATCACGAATGTTCTGTTACAGAAATGTCATAAGTGGTCGCAACATGATCACAGTTCCACCGAACTGTCTTCCAGGACAGGCCCTGGTCAACGGCGTCTGTCGCGACATCTGGAGATCCAACGCAGTAACGTAACTAACTTTTACTATTGGAATTAGAGTCAGAATGGTTCGTGTAATATTACACACGGTGCTGCTCGCCAGTTCTAATATACTTGACTTGACACGCTACCGCGTTTTTAGACAGAATATTTTGCAAGTTAGTCTAAACTCTAAAGAGACTATACTTGTCTCTTATACCTACTCAATCACCAATTTGTCTCTATCTTACTTCCACAGCTCCGCGTAGCTTGTTTGCCAGTGAAAGGTACGAGAAACCTTTACGTGACGTTAGGCCTTTTGAAACTTTCTATCACAGGCGCTAATAAGAATTAAGAACAATACCACATAACAATATTATACTCGCAATTTGTTTTCAGGGAGAAGAGTATTATTAATCCCCGAAATATGGTGACGGTGCCGACCAACTGCCCAGACGGCCAGCAGCTAGTCAACGGCGTGTGCAGAGATATCTGGAGAAATGCCGCTGTGACGTAAGTATGTTATCTAAGGGATAAGCAAGATTCTACCGGTAATTACGATGACGCAGTTGAATCGAGATTTCATCAATAACTACGACGACTACAATAAATGAAAAATAAGATAAAGCCGGCCACCAATATGGCATTGCTACCTAAAAAATCAGTTCATTTGTGGAGGATCTAAAAAAGATGTCAAATCCTACTCATTTTTGTTTTTGGACTATGTTGTCGTAATTAATAAGCGACGACAACTTCGCTGAAGGTATTGTTCGTAGAGCTCGGTTCGCCGTTCGTAGCATTCCGAGTTGTTGGTTACTCCGCGTACATTTTAATAATATGTGATATTACATTACAGGCCAAGCAGCATCCTAAGAAACATGGTGACGGTACCCACTAACTGCCCAGACGGCCAACAACTAGTGAACGGAGTATGTCGAGACATTTGGAGAAATGCCGCTGTGACGTAAGTAAATATATTTTATGAACATACTAAAAGTTAAAGCTTTTTAATGGACGGAAATCGGAGTACGCTATGTCAACTTCTCGAATCAGGCACTTGGTCAACCACTTACCACACATTGTCTTCTGCGTAGCCAGTCTCTACCAAAACCCTTTGATTTGATCTCAAGGGAACCCGAGGGATATGTTAAATCTGACTATGGAGTATGGACCCGCAACGATATCAGACAATTGTAGGAGTTTAGGCTAGAAGCCGTGGTAAATAGGCGCCCTCGAAAAAGAGATCTCTTTCAGCCAGGCAAAAGCGTCATAAAAAAAAACAATTAAATTGAGAAGAACAAAATAAAACTTTCAACTGTAACTCTCAACTTTCAGACAAAGGAGTGTCATCAGCCCCCAAAACGTGATCACTGTGCCCACGAACTGCCCAGAGGGTCAACAACTGGTGGACGGTGTCTGCAGAGATATATGGAGAAACTTTGCAGTAACGTAAGTAATATACTTATTAAACGTTGACCCACAAGGGTCAAAAGCAGCAGAGCAAGACACATTTACTCCACTAAGTATACGCCTATACGGATAGATCAAGCACATTGACGTTACAAAAATAACGATGAGTCATGAGACCACAAACAAGATTTTTTTTTGACCACAAACAAGAATTGACGGAGATTCTTTACATTACAGTCAAAGCAGTATCCCGAGGAACGTGATGACAGTGCCGACCAACTGCCCAGTCGGCCAACAGCTGGTTAACGGCGTGTGCCGGGATATCTGGAGAAGTGCCGCTATTAGGTAAAGTGACCAATATGAAAGATAAAACATCTGAAGACTTATATATTAGCCATTGCATTAAAAGAAATGCTTGTTGTGTGGGTGGAGGTGTGAAGGGAAGGGTGTGCACTGTGCACCCTTCAACTGGAAGACGATAGTTTCTTAAAATTACTCAAAAACTTGAATTCATAGATAAGTTAGCTCATAAGGACACACAATTTAATTACCTCCAGAATATTATTTAAGCCATATTATTTGATTTACAGGGACGAAGAGTACTTAGAGAATATTCTCAAGGCACTCACGCAAGGAGAATACTCGAGAAACGTACGCCAAGCCGATGGAGACGAGATCAGCATAAGTGCTGACGATATACTGAGGATGAACGTCGACCGGAACATTATAAGCGTACCCAACCAGTGCCCGGCTGGATACAGACCAGACTCTTTTGGAATCTGCCGTGAAATCTTGCCATAGAAATGTGATAATCCGACATAAGCATAATATAAACAATATACATATACTTACCGAATTATATTGTAACATTAAAGCGGTGGTTTTACAATTACTCCTACCTATAAACAGCAACTGCCTAATTAATAAAAGATTCAGACTCTACTAGAACAGATCCAAGTTGATGTCTTTTGTTTTTGTGTTTGTTGAAGTGAAAACTTCTTTAGCGGCATTGAGCACTTTTGTGGGATGGGTAAAAACTGTGAAACTCGCGTCAGATTCTCGTGCTGATCGAAAAACCTTGGAAAAACCGTAAGACGGTTGGAGAGTAGTGTTGTAACATCGAAATTGATTAATCGAACAATCGGTTGTTTTGTTTTTTTTTTTAATCGATTTTCATAAAAAATGGGTTTAAAAAAATGCACAACGTTAATAATCAAGTTTTCACTTCTGCCGGTACTCCCGGAGTGCAACCCGCCTTTTTTTATACTTAAACTGTCTTAACATTCGTATATTAATCCCACCATCGAAAAAGAAATAATACTGGTGCTGCTTTTGGGATTATCCAAGGATTATCCCTAGCGTACGGTCTTGACCATGGCGATAATGCGTAGATAAAAATATTTTTTAGTTAAGAGTTATTGCGCAACAAAGTTGCAGGCAGATGTTGCCCGTCGATATAAATCATAAACATATTGGTGGGAAATTGGGAATAACTTACCAATAATTTCATACGGCTGTTCATTTTCTAGTGCTATGTTATTTCTCTCCTCGTCTGCTGGAGAATTGGGTTTTGAAGTTTCTGTTTCAGGTTCAGCATCTTTTTTCATGATTATATTAGAAACTTCTTTAACAACGAAAGGTCCATGGTATGAGTCCAAATTATTGATGAAGTAGCGTTTGGAACAAAAATATTTCTTCCAATCTTGATAATCCTGTGCTGTTGGAGATGTCATCGTCTTCTTCATGTCTGATTACCTGCTTATTTAGTTACAACGTTTAGTTTAGAAAAACAAGCAAAAACAAGAAAACCGCAAATTTCCGAAGCGAATTTGACAATGTGACAACTTTTTTTCGTTGTCAAATACAAAATTGCTAAAGATCTTGAAAGTGCCCACAGGCCACATGATGGCCACATGCGACGTTATGGCTCCCGCAAACGATCAAACATCAAACACGTCAAACACGTCAAACAAGTAGTAATCCTAATTTTCTTCAAACACGTCAAACACGTAGTTTGTACGTATTTGACATGTTTGACGTGTTTGATGTTTGATCGTTTGCGGGCTACTTAAGGTGTGTCGCTATGGCAAAGAAAATTTTTACTGCGCTATGGTCGCTACTCTCTTGCTACTCTCAGACCTAGAGAGACCTTTGGCCTAACCTTTTTTGTTAAAGAGGGGAATTTCCCACTCAAAAAAAGATTATTCATGTACAAACAGGGCAACAGATGACGGAGGAAATAAAAATAAGTATAGGATTTGATTTACATTATTTATTCATAAGCCATAATAGAACTTTAGGTTACCAATAGTAATACTTATTCTATGGGATGTAAAAGTATACAAAATGTATAATAAATTTTGCTTTACCTACATAGTAAATTCTTACGATATAAAGTCGCTTAGACTATTAAGAAAGAGAGAACGCATCTATTTCAATTTAGTAGAAAATAAAATGTAACTAAATATTTCGAAAAGTAAAAATTTCACTTAATAAAATGTGATTTCACAATATTATATTCATTGAATGTATTATAATTAAAAATGCGCAATGGCTTGGAACAAATTAAAAATAAACAGTACGTCATTAAACTAAAATGATATTTGATACAAAAACCATACGCTGATAGATAAAACATAACATAACTAGCTGTTGCCCGCGACTTCACCCGCGTGGACTTCAGTTTATAGCGCGCGGTGTCAACAAAATTGGTGTCAAATTTAAAAGCTTATTAAAACCCTGGTACATACCCCTCAATCAAAATACCCAAAAACAGCTGTGCAGTGCGCACATAATATTTAATTTTTTTAAACTTTATTTATGCCAAATTTTAAAGCTTATTTAGCTTTAAAGCCATTACACAACTTTACCCATAAACTATTTATCATTGATAGGTTTAAGGTTACGTCACCGGTCACTGCATAGATAAAGTATTAAGTACTGAGTAGTGTATTCTTTAAAACGTGTATAACAATCGAAAGAATCGAAAAACCTAACATAAGATGGTACCACCTCTTATAGAAAGACGTTTGAGCAAGCGCTAGCGAGATGTAGGCGACTCTTAACGCCATCTCTTATGAATTTTTGGAACTAACTTAATTTGAACAAATGTACGCATAAACACCCCCTTACAACCCCTTTTTCCAGTTAAAAAGTAGCCTATGTCCTTTCTCAGGCTTTAGACTATCTGTGTACAAAATTTCATTACAATCGGTTCAGTAGTTTTGGCGTGAAAGCGAGACAGACAGACAGAGATACTTTCGCAATTATAATATTAGTATAGATAACATGGACAGACATGGAGCAATTATAGAGCTAAAATATATTGTTAGTTTGTATCAAATAACAGATAAAATTTGATAATATATTATACAGGGTGTAACAAAACTAGTGATAATTCTTTAGAGTGTGTATGGGGGACCCATATAGAGTATGTATAGAGTTGGCTGTTTGGCATAAAAAAATTTGCTCTTTTTCTTTTTTTCGATTTTTCTCAATGATTACCTGATTTTTTTAAGATAGGAGCTATGGCACATAATACGTACTGCGTAATACTGGTGTATTGTACTAATCTTATGTAAATATTGTCAATCAGTCGAATTAAATGGACGGATCTGATTCCGCAAATGCACAATATAAATTTTACATGACTCAATATTGCTAAAACTAAACAATAATTATCAGTGAAGACTGAAGAATAGACAAATGTCATCGCTTGACCAGGCAGGCATAATATATATTACGACTTAAATCGCTTTGCAGCGCGGCGCCGTTAGATCGGCTACACAAAGTACGAACACACGCTCAGATGTAAACAGTAGTAGTAATCGCGACATTCTTAAGCAATTAAGCATCCTAGTCCTAAAGCCAAGTTTTGACTCTGGTCAAGCAGAAACTTTATCGATATTACATAAATTATAAAACCTGGCAATGGTAATAATTATACTAACTTGAATGTAGAGTCGGAATGTCTTACCGTAAAAATAAAATAGCACCTAAGTTTAAACTGTTAACATTAGTATTAATAAAATAATATGAGAATATCACTTACTTAAATAATAACATTAATAATATATTTTAAGTACATATCATAGAGACCAAACATTTTCTGAAATTGTTAAGTATACAAATCAATTACTTGATAGTATTAACCATTTCAGCTGGAGACCATTATAGGTGAAATAAAATATTATATATTATAACCTGGCACGGACAGGTATAGTCCGTGCAATCCACGAAGACGCGCCCCACTATTCCTCCTAATCGTTTATAGTATATTATGTGTGCAAGCTTTCGCCAATGTTTGAGTGATAGAGCGCTTACAGACGAACGGCACGTGTCGGCGGCACGCGTCGGCGGCAGTCGACGGCAGACGACGGCACGTGTCGGCGGCAGTCGACGGCAGTCGGCGGCACGTGTCGGCGGCAGTTGACGGCAGCCGTCGACAGTTTATAACGCTTGCAGTTGTGACGTAACGCGTAAAGGTAAGCGTCCACAGGTCGGTATCGTACGCAACGGACGTTTCGCATCAGACGGATATTTTTTTACAGTACGTCTCAATGTATCGGCAGCGTACGGATTACCCACTAGCTAGTATGTTTATCTTCAATTTAGTCCAAACAAAGTTCCTAAGTCAACATTTCTGCTTTCGACTTTTCCATCCATACCCCCCTTTTGAGCATTCATTTACTAGGCTAAACAGTAATCCGTACACTGCCAATTCAGCGGACGTACTGTGAAAAAAATATCCGTTTGATGCGAGATGTCCGTTGCGTACGATACCGACCTGTGGTCTGTGGACGCTTACCTTGCGGGGGTACGTCACAACTGGGGGCCTACCACCACCTCTACTAACCGACGTCGTTTGACAGATAAGAATTTATTACTTTAAAGGTACAATTCCGTGCATCGCGATCGATCGCGGTCGTGCACGACCTACGACTGTCGTCGGACGCTCGCGACCATAGTCAACGTATGAAAATGTATGGCACCGCTTTCGAGGCCCGCGACTGACGCGCGCGGCCTACGACTGTCGTAAGCCGCGCGCGATCGTGCCATATAACTTTGACATGGTCGCGCGGGGCCTACGACTGTCGTCGGTCGTGCGCGACTGTCATGACTTCAAGACACGATCGCGCGCGGCTTACGACAGTCGTAGGCCGCGCGCGTCAGTCGCGGGCCTCGGAAGCGGTGCCATACATTTTCATACGTTGACTATGATCGTAATAGGAAAGGTCGTGGTAGGCCCCCTGCAAGCGTCATAAACTGTCAACGGCTGCCGTCGGCTGCCGTCGACTGCCGCCGACTGCCGCCGACACGTGCCGTCGTCTGCCGTCGACTGCCGCCGACACGTGCCGCCGACTGCCGTCGACTGCCGTCGACTGCCGTCGACTGCCGCCAACACGTGCCGCCGACACGTGCCGTTCGTCTGTAAGAACCCTTATCGGTACACACTAATTACCTATGAGTAAATAGACCAATTAAGAGAAAGTGTCACGGTCAAAGAGAAAGATGCTCACCCAAAAATTGCTGGGGCGCGTCTTCGTGGATTGCACGGACTATAATTATATAAAAGGCTCTTTTGGCGCGTGGCCAAATTAAAAAAACATCGCCACCTTAAATGTCACTAGAGAGCCATCTGTTATAGGCACACTCAAGCCATCTGTTATAGGTACACTCACGCTCTCATATCAATATCATCCTATTTAGAATATTTTCCTTAGGGCTATAAAACTAGCGGAGGTGTTTTTTTTTTTTGTGTTAGAGCTATTATCCACGCCTTATTAAAATGCCATTATCATGCCATGTCACATATACCTAGAGACAGTATAGAATTCTAAATATCAAGAAGATAACAGTACGGTGCACCTTAGTGACACTCTCAAAATAAAAAATGCAATAAAATACTGATTTATAATAAAACATTTAAAATACATATTGGTAGGTATGTATGCATATAACGAGAAGATAAGGCAAAGTTCTTCGTTATTGATAGTTAAGCAACTACCCATTTAATAACTATAAAATATGATCTCTTAAACACCATTCCTTACACGGTTAGCTGAAAATCTGTGATTTTTAACGACATTTAATACTATAACAATATCCCATACTAGACGATCCGGTGAACTATGTATCACCTTATTATAAGTATAAACCTTCCTCTTAATATAAACCATACATGAACTTTTCAAGACTACAATTAGCCAAATCGGTTCAGCCACTCTCGAGTTTTAGCGAGACTAACAAAATTAAAAATTCATTTTTATAGATAGAATAGAGAGATGTATAGGTAATAATATTTTGTGACTTGTCGCATTTACTATAGATATATAGATATAGACGGATCAATGTAACGATTCAATATAAACCTCAATAATACAGAAGTCTTACGCAATCTGTCAATAAAACAATCGAATCATTGCAACAATCCCGATCCACAAGACAGGTTTGACGTAACACATGAACTAGTTCTCGCTATAGTAGGTTTCCTAACTAGTTCTCGCTATAGTAGGTTTCCTAAGGCACTTCTTACACACATATTGTCTTATACGAGAAACTTACGGTCAATAATACCTAATCAGAAAGTCGCAGACTGTCGAATAGCATAATTTTAATAAAACTTAACATTTAAAATTGTTGAATGGACATACAAAAATCGAAAAAGATTGGTTGAATTGGTTAAATTTTAGTATGTTAGTAATTAGACAATTTATGGAGTGTCTACAACTCTATACTGATATGTATATGGCTAAAATGTTTTTTTTTTTTTGTTTATTGTCATCATGTCTATCATTGTATACTGAGAATATAATTTTAATTCAAAAAGACTATTCCTCTAAATATACCTTAATAATATACCTTATATTCATACAAACCTAGTAAGTACATAAGTATTTTTCGATATCTCTGGCAAAAGTTTTAAGTTTTTATTTAAAAATAATACAATCGAATGCCAATTATGTTAAAGTCAATCTCACTTTTGGTTTTCATCCAAAACTTGAAAGTGAAATATATATATATATATATGGACAATATCGATAGACAATGTCGCTACAATCAACGATGCTACAACAACAATAATATTATTAATGAATACTAGAATAGCATCACTAATAATAATCATAGGTAGAATACGTCTAGGATACAACTCTACACTTAAATCATTGCTTTAAAATTATTATATTATGTAATTAAAGCAATGCCGTTAAGTAAAGTTGCTCTGAGATTAAGTTTCCAAAAATTGTCTAAGTCATAAAAGTAAACCATAAAATGCATAGTAATATAAGAATTAATTATACCTATTAAGTACAGGAATAGTCTACAACTCTTCTAATGTCATGAAGATAACAAATTGTTCGTAAACCTTAACGGAATGTCAGCATTTCGGAATTAACGAGTTTTCAAACATATGATATTATTGTATTTCTTATATAAAGAGAAAATATTTAAATACATAAAAAAATCTACTAGCACCCAATGGGTTTGGTTAATAAAGTCAAAATCGTTATCAACAAGTTCTACAATTTGTATAAAGGCACCATATTTGACTTAATCCTATCCCGCAGGATCATTAGTTAAAACTTAAAAGGAATTATATAATTTGTCACATAAAATAGTGCTTACGTCTGATTAAAATTCAAACCTTATAAGTAACAAGGCACTAGCTGCTGCTACTTAAAAGTTACATTAGTAAACTGTTTAAGTAAGCCGACTTGCGTCGTATCAAGGCTATATTTTATCGATTTAAAGTTGAGTCGTAATGACGGATTTTCGATGAATTATAGTTATCTCCTTCTCTCCGATACCCGACGGGGAGCTCGGCTCGGACGTAACCAGCCAAGGCGAAAGAGAAGAAATCGGTTGTGGTTTGGGAGTTTTGTCTTCGACTTTCTCTGCTGGCTTAAGAGAGGCCATCTTGGTTTGAGACAGAGGCGGTTCGACCACGACAATAGAAACGTACTGCGAATTGCTCGCATTACTTTCGTTCAAGATCTTCGGAGAAGGTATCGTCGGCATCGCCAAGTTTATGTTGGTCGACTCGTTAATAATTTTAACTTCGTCCTCTCGAGCCTTCAGTATGTTGTTGCATTTCAACGGCGGCGGCAAATTCTTCGTGCAAGGCAGGTATTTTGCCTGGTTATTTGGCAATTCTTTGTCGGCCGAATCTAGCTGATCCTTCTTCGCTTCGTTCTTGGAATCGTCGTTGTTTAGTTTCTCCTTCACTAAGCTCATCAAAAGGTCGTTCAGTGGGTTGAATTCGGCAACAGGCGAACAGTTGCAGGAAGGCTTGTTCAGAACGATCTGACTCAGATTGTTTTTCTTCTCGTCCAGATTACTCTTGTCCATTTTCAAAAGCACCTTGCTGTTGATCGCTTCGTCCTTCGATATCTTGACTTCCTCCGGTGGCTCCGGCTCGTTCGCTACGTTCTTAGTGGAACATTCCCCGAGACTAGCAACCTTGAGATCGTTTTCGAGTAAAATGGATTTTTGCGACTTTGCGCTGCTCTTCCGGGACAGAGTATCGGTAGATGACTCGGAAACTGGAATACCGATTTCAGCCGAAGTGCTCGCCTCGCATTGAGGCGGATTCTCCTGTTTAGGGGGATTCTGCTTTTCGCGTTCTCTGAGTACGTGGCTCTGTCGCCGCGCGAAACGTTGACTCGGTCGGCGTTCGAATTGAACGGTCCTGCGAGCTCGGTTCTGTTGAGTGGTTTGATACTCAGTTTTTCCTGAATATTGGAATCTCGATCCCATTCTGAAGAAGTTCTGTCGGGCCGATGGGCCTTTTACGGGAGCACGTAAGCGGAAGAATGTGTGGTGTTCCACAGCACATTTCCAGAGGTGTTTGCATGCTTTTTCGTTGTGTAGTCTGAATACGAAAGTGTGCTCCTGCTCGCGACCCTGGTCGTCGTCTTCCACTACGACGAGGGTCAATTTTTTCTTTTTGAAATCCAATTTGCTTATTTTGGGCCAGAAAAAGAGGCCTATCTTTTGTGGTCCCTCGAATACGAGAATACCAGTGGGGGTGAGCCCCAGATGGTATTCACATCCATCTTTACCCAGGACGATATGCATATCGACACCATACATTTCTAGCCACTTAGCCTTGTTTAAATAGTTGACTTCGGCCTGCGCTGGGGAAAGGCCCTTACATTTTTTAAACTCCTCCAAAATTTCGATTTCCATCTCTTCTGTTTGGTTTGGAACAAAACGGAATTCCGAAACAGTTGCCGGCGTGTGTATAGCCTCATCGAAATCGCCCAACTCGGACTGGAGAGCTAGGGCAGCTAATTCTACTGCAGTTGTGTGAGGACATTCTAATTTACTCTCTAGAATGTCTTTCTTCAGTTGAAGGAAGAACTGGTAGCGTGTCAATTCTTCTCTTAAATTATTTGGTTCAGAAGAATAGAATTTGACCTTGAGCCTGAGTGTGTATGGGGGACCAATTTTGACCTGCTTCTTTATTGTCTTGGTTGGATCCAGCCAATGCTTGACATTATTGGTGTCAGTAAATTGTAAACCAAAATAATCTTTTTCAATCAAATCCAGTGAGTAAAACACTTGCTCGTACAAATCAGCTGCGCTTGCTTTTTTAGAGAGATTAATAGATAAGTCAGTTTCATCAAGTAACATTACCTTACATTGTATAAAGTTTTTGTTGATTGAAGCTTTTTGATTTTGCTTGTTTCGTGTCTGACTAGAGGACCTTCCTCTTCTGCTAAGGAACCGCAACATTGTCAGCTTTTGATTCCTGCAAATTATAAGAAAATGTAAGTACTATTCAGTGTAAAAAATTTAATTGTAACGAAATATATTTGTTCCCCTAACTTAATGAACAGTCAACTCAAAAACTCAGTTGGAGTCTTTTTAACCAACTTCCAATAAGGAGGAGGTTATTAAGTATCAGATTTTACTTTACTTTTTCACTTTAGCACAGATACCTACATTAAACGCTCGGTGAGTACCATAATATTAGTTTGGTATTTTGTTTTTATGTTTAAAGAAACAAAATAAATTCTTATTATTCATTGTCCATTCAATTGCCTAGACTCTAGAGTAAAAGGGAAAACCAAAACATTTTCCATGAATGGGTTAATGAATCACTCTCAATTAATAAACGACCAGTAATTAGGTACTGTTAATTATGGACCAAAAATACCCTAATATAAGCTTAAAAACCCTTTAAGGATTTTTGGTGAATACCTTTTTAATCCTTCGATTTCGGATTCTTGGAAACCTATTGTTATTCTATTGTGTCTCGCTCACATGTGAGCTTATGGGGCTTGATGGGTTAATGATGATGTTACTTAGTTATGAGATAGTGCAAATCACTTTTCATTGTGCAGTACCATCAACGCTTCAACTCCCAAGCGGTAGCCACGTGAACAATAGATTTCCAAGAATCCGCAATCGAAGGATTAATACCTCGATCGTGGGAATCGCAGACACAATAGATTTTCAATTGTTTTGCGGCACCTGGGTGTCGCATGGGAGTTGATGGGTTAACTAAATTTACAATACTTCAAAGTCTTGTTTCTAGACCTTGATAGAAATTAATTTGTAGATAGAATATTATTGTGGAATATGTAACCTCGACATATATTGCTAACTATAAAACGTATATTGATTCTTTTTACATAAAAAGCACATGTATATTTATTTAATTTATGTATTTAATTTACAGTTTACTGCAAAGTGCAACCTGCAGGCTGCATGTAAATAAACAAAATGTCGAAGGCGTAAAAATCATAAAATAGCAACTTACCACTTGTATCAAAAGACGCACAAGCTTAGGAAAAGCTGTTAGTTATAAAATTAGCATTCTATTTACCACGCCCAACAATATTTCAATAATATTATGCACAGTGTTTAATTAAAATTGTAAAAAATTAGCAATTCAATCGCAAAGCTCAACTGACATTAATGAATAGATACGTCATCAATAACCATAGACAAAATAGTTTTTTGTCACGACAATGATTGCAAGGAGATAAGCGGTACATTCACGGCAGGTCGCCTTGCCGTCCGCCGGCTTATGCAGTGAATGGTGTTGTCACTGTTGCAGCCAGGGCTCGGAACCGGTTTGAAAATACCAGTTTATTTCGGTTATAAACCGGTAAATATATCATTCTTTTATTTACCGGCTAAGCAAGCGAACGGTTTTTACGTAACCCAAATGATGAAGATTACCGGTAAGTGGTAACTAAACTAACACACAATTAACCGGTTAATTCCGCAATTATTTTCACTTTTATTCTTTAATTTTTATGCTTCCGAAAGAGTAGAGTAGTACCGTAAGAGTACGTTAAATTAGAAATTAAATTGTTAGGTTTAGAGAGGTCTCGAAACGCGAAGTATTATTTTAACCGACTTCAAAAAAGGAGGTTATCAATTCGACGCGTATGTATGTAATACAGGGTGCAATTAAACCTTCCTGCCAATTTTGCCAGTGCGCAGTGTGGTCTTTCTTATTTTGTCGACTAGTTTTACTCCCAACATACTGCGCGCCATCGCTCTTTGGCAATTGGCATTTGGCATACCCCGAGTTGGGACTTTGAGAATTGGGACTTTTGCGAATCGGTCAAAGACCAAGTTTGCGCACCGTAGGTTAGGACGGGCAGAATACACTGTATGGCAGAATACATATAATATGATAATACATAGTGTTTTTTAATAATTTTTAGGGAGTGCCTCCGCTGCCGGCGCCGGCTCCCAAAAATATCAGTAATGGGAACCGGCGGTAAGTACACTGCCGGCAGCCGAGATATAAAGCAACAGCTGCTGGCGCTGGCACTCAAAATGGGAGCCGGTGATAATGCGTAAAGCGCTAGGTTTCAGTGCCGATACACAAATTTTAAAAAGAAATAATTATAATCTCAAATATATTTGACTTTACCGACTTCAAAGGGTGAAGGTTAGGTACCTATTTGCTCGGCTGTGGATATCTTAGTTTTTTGTAATGCATTTTCTTAGCTTAGCATTACCTTAGCTACCTTTTTTCAGCTACCAAAAAGTAAGATTTTGCACCACAGCTACAGTTATAAACCCCGTGGTATACTTCCGAAGGTACTGCAGAGAACTTCAGATTCCTTATACATGTTAGAGAGTTTCAGCGTTGTTTATAGAAGCAAAGATATTGTATTATAATAATAATAATAATAATAATAATAATAATAATAATAATAATAATAATAATAATAATAATAATAATATCTTTATTTCAGGCCACCAAATAGCCCATATTGTAGCCTAACAGTTACAGGTTATAATTAAATATTATGTCATGAAAATAAAAATAAAACAGACATTTCTTAAAAAAAAAAAAAAAAAAAAATAACAAAAAACATAAACAAAAAACATAAAATGTGTTAGTAACTTGGTTAGTATCTTATACAATAATAAAGTGGTTGTAATAATTAAGAGTTAGTATTTGTTAGTAAATTACTTTAACCTACTTCTTATTACTACTTAGGTGTACACTTGTCCAGTATTTTTGAAACGGGCTGTCAATTTTTCCAGCCAACGTTCTGAGGATACTGTTGGTACTATTCCGAAGTCTTACCATTGTGGATGCAGTTCTTTTACGAATTATGGCAAAGAAATCATCAACTCCAGCCAGTGCAAACATCGTGGATGCGCTACAGTACCGCGGCTTTCCCAGCAGTATCCTCAGCGCGTCATTGTACTGGATTCGGAGAGTGTTGTAAGCCCGCCGCGTAAAACTGATCCATAGACTGCACGTGTAAAAAGATTGACAGAAGCTTTTAAATAGGAGCAATTTTATGTCATTTGTACAGCGTGCAAATCTACGGGCCAGCATATTGCAGCGGACTGCCAACGCCCTCCTTTCCCTCTCCAAATCATCATCATCCCGCAATTCGTCTGTCAGTATGTGACCGAGGTATTTAAACTTATACACTCTAGTAAGTGCTACCCCACACAGATTGATCGGCGGAATGCTTGCAGGGGCTTTAGTGCCGGCTTTACACAGCATGACAACACTTTTAGTGGCATTATACTTCAGCCCATAAGTCAGCGTGTACCTTTCACAAATTCCGACCAGTTTCCTTAGCGCAGCTACCGACGGGCTCAACAGAACCATGTCATCTGCATAACTAATATTATTAATTATTCTCCCGTCAATTGAACATCCGACCATGGCTCCGTTCAGCTCCCCGATCAGCTGGTTGACAAACAGATTGAAGAGACCTGGAGAGGTGACCCCGCCCTGTCTCACCCCACACTTTAAATGATAGCCTTGACTGTGAGCGTTGACCCATCTGACTGTGTTGACCTGTGTATCGTACCAGTATTTCATAAGAGAGATAAGCTCAGTCGGTAAGTCAGTTTCTGTTATGAGCTTATGCCACAGAACGTCATAGGAAACTAGGTCGAATGCCCTGGATAGGTCTAGAAAACACGCGTATTATGCTACTATCATCATCACCACCATTAACCCATCAAGATTCAAGCCCCATACGAGCACCGGTGATCGCGACAACAATAAAATACAATATCATTTCCAAGAATCCCCGATCGAAGGATTCAAATATGCATCCTTACAATATGACTATTTATGACCTTATTATTTGTACTTTTCATAGTCCTTTAGCTCAAGACTGATGTTTTTGATCATTATTCTGTCATTTGACAAGCGATGTTTGCCGAATAAGCGCCGGCAGCCTATTCGGCAAACATCGCGTGACTTCGGCAAACTTCGGAGTTCGGAAAGCGGCTCCGGCAGCCATTTCAGCAACCGGCGCCGGCAGCCTTTTCTGTGTCAGTAGCCTTGTGCGTTTGGTTCTTCAATTGCGCATGCGCGGCTTTTGTGTGTCAGTGTGATTGTCATATTCTAAGCCTGCGTTGCACCAGAGGCGTGGTTAAAGTTAAAGTTAAGGTTAAAGTTATGGTTAAAGTTAAATATGGCGTCCATTAACTTTAACTTAAACCTTAACTTTAACCTTAACTTTAACCTTAACTTTAACCTTAACTTTAACCTTAACTTTGACCGGAGAAATTGACAGATGACAGCTGGTCCAACATATATAGCATATTGCCCCGTATATAATATAATATGTACATACATATTTTATTGTATTAAGTACATATTTTATTGTATTTAATGACACTAAACCAACTATTTTTTTAGGTTATTGGAATGCTCCTAAAGAACAGTTCAATATGGTGGTGACTGAGAGACCTATAGTGAAGATAATATTATTTTTAACCGACTTCCGAAAAGGAGGTTATACGTTCGTCTGTTTATATATATTTTTTTTGTATGTTCAACCATAACTTCGCCGTTTATGGACCGATTTTCATGATTATTTTGTTGTTTTACAGGGTTTAATTCGAGGTTGGTACCATGTTCACAAAATTGGTGATTTGATGATGGGATCCATGAGGATTCGAGGGGACTAATTGAAATTTATATGGGAACATATAGTGATTTCAATTTTTTCTGAAGTATTTCAGGCATATACTACGATTATGTAAGTAAATAAGTAATACATAGTAAGATTTTGCACCAGGATAAACCCTGGTTCTGAAGGTACCCAACAGAACTTTTGAATCCTTATAGATACAAGTTTGAGGATTTTGGCTTTATTTAAACTACTCCAAGCAAATCCTACATTATTTGTGCTGAATAAAGGCTAAATTTTATTTTGGGAAAAATAGGGTTTCGTAAGATATTTGGGTTTTTCGGACGCCAGGTGAAAAAATCAACCAGAAAAGTTACTTATTTTGCGTACGCTGCCGAAACTATAAAAGGTAGAACCATAAAATGTTCTAAGTATAGTAGATCTTATAAATATCTACAAAAAAATCCGCGACACACTATACTTATCTATGTCGAGTGAGGCACAATAACCATTTTTTTATTTAAAAATCTTGAATTTTTTTGGACTACATTTAAACGCGTTTATTTTACTCATGCTATTAATCCTTATCAAACTAAATTATTTCATCACTAAGTACAGTTTATGTAGATAAAATTTGGTCTTTGAATGATTAAAATTGGACGTTTGGTTTTGAAATTATGGCGAAATTAAAATATTACGATAGTGGGCGTCACCAAGCGGGATGCGCTTGCGGGAGGAAGACAATCTGTGCAGTGTGCACTGTACACCCTTCGGATAATGACTGCGTCCGCGTCGTCGATGTCAGTGTCGGAGTCTGTGAATTGACCTGGGAATTATTTTGCTGACCGAGTCTTTCCTGGGTAGGCTTTTTGCAGCCGCAACCGACATCCACGCGGGCAGAGCCGCAGGCGACCGCTAGTAATATGTACAACTCTAAGACAACAAGCTATAATATTATAGCTTTGTCGTCTCATATTATGTAACTAAAAAGGGTAAAATTATTATTTTTTAACAAAAAATTAAAACCGACTTCCAAGGTAAAAACAAAAGTAATACTTATTCTTAATCTAAAAAGAATCAAATAATTATTCTTATACCTTATTATAGTGGCGTCTTCAGACTTCGCCTAAGCCTCAACTATTTCTGTACTCAATCTTCATGCTTTTGAAGTCGGTACCAGCTTACCTTAGCGTAATGGAATGTTTTCTTATTTTTAATCTCCACCAGACGGCGCGACGATAGACACTTCTAGATTTTCTATTGGTTCCCCACCGATCTGAAATTATCTGCAGGTTTGCATCACTGACTGCAAATGGCCTGTGTTTCCAAAAAATATCAGTGTACTCTCAAGTCACGAAGAGCATACGCCTAAGCGATCATTGGCCTAAGCGATTAGGCCATTATACTGGTAATAGTTTAGGAACACACTGTTAAAATAAACACAAGTTGGTGTGGTTTTCATTATTTTTTCCCAAATTGTGTTATTTGGGTTTTTTATGTTCATTATTGGTAAAATATTGGCCATTAAATATCCGTTATCGTGTGTAATTGCAGGTAAGATGTTGTCAAAACCAAAATTTATAATTCCTGTGACATTTGGTGTGAATAATATTAATAAGGGCTATTTCTTCCGTGAATTTTAACTAAAACATCATTATAATAACTTTATTGTCCTATTCATTGGAATATCATTCGGTCTTTTTCAAATTGAAATGTGTCAAGTTTTACATTCTTTTGCCCAGTTTTGTAGCAGTTATAGGTATTCTGTTTTTTAAAGGGTTTTTTATATGAAAGTGGTAAAAAGTAATTCTAACATTGTATAGACGACTTTCTCAACAGTACATTGTATTTTTTTCATACCGTTGAGACGTCAATACAATCCATAAAAAGGTGATATTCTAAACCTTTTACAGCAAAAATCACAAAACTGTCGCGGGTTTGAGTTGGATTATTTAAAGATACTTAAAAAAAAATCTAGCTGCAACATTAGATTATAATTGAAATGATCTTACATGTTGTGCATTAAAACTTATAGAAATACTGTATTTTAACTGTTAAATCACGTCTGTTAAATGAGCGAAATCGGCAAAATTTCGTATACGGACTCTTAATATTGTTATTTTTCTGTTCTACACTGTCCAACGGCGGGACTAGTACTGAAAGACGCGAGAGTGTACAGTAGTGCGCTCGTTTTCCTCGCGAGACCCTTTGTCTCGGGCGCAAAATACCGACAACGGACCGAGAGGGTCCGAGACAGGCGAGACGAGGCGAGCGCTGGGTGCGCTCGCCTCGTCTCGTCTGTCTTTATACTCTCGCACTCGGGCCGCCTCGCTGTGTCTCGGCGAGAGTGTACAGCCGGCTTTAAAATAAACTTTAGGGAGTGCCTCCGCTGCCGGCGCCGTTTTCCGAACTCCGAAGTTTGCCGAAGTCACGCGATGTTTGCCGAATAGGCTGCCGGCGCCTATTCGGCAAACATCGCTTGTCAAATGACAGAATAATGATCAAAAATATCAGTCTTGAGCTAAAGGACTATGAAAAGTACAAAGAATAAGGTCATAAATAGTCATATTATTGTAAGGATGCATATTTGAATCCTTCGATCGGGGATTCTTGGAAATGCTATTGTATTCTATTGTTGTCGCGATCACCGGTGCTCGTATGGGGCTTGAATCTTGATGGGTTAATGGTGGTGATGATGATGCTGATAAATGTGATCTGCATAGTAGCATAATACAATATCTTTGCTTCTTTAAACAACGCTGAAACTCTCTAACATGTATAAGGAATCTGAAGTTCTGTTCAGTACCTACGGAAGTATACCACGGGGTTTATAACTGTAGCTGTGGTGCAAAATCTTACTTTTTGGTAGCTTAGAAAAGGTAGCTTAGAAAAGGTAGCTAAGGTAAAGCTAAGCTAAGAAAATGCATCACAAAAAACTAAAATATCCACAGCCGAACAAATAGGTACCTAACCTTCACCTTTGGAAGTCGGTAAAGTCGAATATATTTGAGATTATAATTATTTCTTTTTAAAATTTGTGTATCGGCACTAGAATCTAGCGCTTTACGCATTATCACCGGTTCCCATTTTGAGTGCCAGCGCCTGCAGCCGTTGTTTTATATCTCGGCTGCCGGCAGTGTACTTACCGCCGGTTCCCATTACTGATATTTTTGGGAGACGGCGCCGGCAGCGGAGGCACTCCCTAAACTTTATAATAATTGTTACATTTTAAATAACAGTATAATATTGCTACACATATAGTAAGGTATGCTTAAAGCAAATTAAAATATAATTTTATAATCTTTACCTACCTGTTTTATTACATTATCCAAGTCTTTGAAGATATTATATAAAATTGCTAGTTAATGTGATTAGTTCTGTGTCATTTATCACTTTATCTAAATTGAGTAGACATTATAAATAATGGCTAGATAATATATATAATATCCAGATTTATTACTTTGGCTGTATATATATTTTAGTGTGTTACTATATTTTTCAAAATTTTGTAGTAAATTTTTGTGCAGGAACCTAGATAATTACTATTTTTTAAGCTGAAAAATAGCTCAAACATGTTAAATATTTTCGCATGAGAAAATGATTTTGGTATTACGTATATTAAAATATGTATGAGAATTTCGATGGCACCCGGCCCCTTAATTTCAAATTTTTAATGTGTGTAATATTATACAATGTGTCCTAACACCGGTGTCCAATCCTTACATGTTATTATGTATGGCATACTGTATTTTGTTGACTGAAGGATCGGTCACTGGTGTTGGGACAGTGGACATATTATATTATTATGTGTCCCGTCACCAGTATCCAATGCTTTAACGTCTTTATTTCTTTGATAATACATAAAAAATGTTATTTTACAAAATTGTTGTTTATTAGTTAAGTATAATAAAGTATATTTGATCTTCTGTTGCTTTTTATAAAAACTGTTGGTTTAATTGATATAACACTCCGGTCAAGCCTTCGTGGCTTATGGAGTATACATAATTATTATATTTTTAATTATTTGTGTAATTATATACTTAAATATTTTATTTACATTAGTATTTTCATAAACTTAAATAAATATAAAATAATATCTTTTCACCAAATGGAAAGCGAATTCTAATTTAATGATCATAATAATATTAATAATTTAATATAATGTATGTATTAATAATTTAATATAATGTAATAATCATTTATTTGCAAAGAATGTTGTTTACAAAGATTTTAAAGTAAGTTATATTATACAGTATCAAACATTAATAAGATCATTAAATTAGAAGTCGCTTTCAATTTGGTGAAAAGATATGATTTTATATTTATGTAAAGCTACTTCTTAGGATTTTCGACGATTACGTAGTAAATAATAACACAATTGGGTTTCTGGAAAAAACAAAGAAACGACATTAAGTATTATTAAATTAACAATCGCCGAAATCAATGATAATACTTTCTAATTTTTAATCCGGCCATCTTTTCTTTTCATAGATTACATCGAAGTCGTAGAGCAGAAGGATCTGTCAAATAATCATCTAAATAGCGGCAAAATGCAAATAAAGAAAAATACATTTTTCTGTACATCTCCCCCCCCCCCCAAAAGAAAATATAATCAGGTGTTTAGTCACGCAAACTCTCAGACTAGATGCCATCAGGAGCTGGGGTTAGTTTTGAGATGTGAAAAAAATTTGACTCCGACTTCCTATGATCTTTATTAACACTAAATGTCGTTTTGTAAAGCTACTTCTTAGGATTTTCGACGATTACGTAGTAAATAATAGCACAATTGGGTTTCTGGAAAAAACAAAGAAACGACATTTAGTGTTATTAAATTAACCATCGCAGAAATCAATGATAATACTTTCTAGTTTTTAGTCCATTCGGCCATCTTTTCTTTTCATAGATTATATCGAAGTCGTAGAGCAGAAGGATCTGTCAAATAATCATCTAAATAGCGGCAAAATGCAAATTAAGAAAAATACATTTTTCTTTACATTTATTTAAGTATAATAATATGAAAATACTATATATATTATTACACAAATACTTAGTTAAAAATATAATAATTATGTATACTCCATAAGCCACGAAGGCTTGACCGGAGTGTTATATCAATAAAATCAACAGTTTTTATAAAAAACAACAGAAGATCAAATATACTTTATTATACTTAGCTATTATACAACAATTTTGTAAAATAACAACAACAGTATATTATCGAAGAAATAAAGACGTTAAAGATGCGTTAAAGCATTGGATACTGGTGACGAGACACATAATAATATAATGTGTCCACTGTCCCAACACCAGTGGCCGATCCTTCAGTCAATAAAATACCTATGCCATACATTATAACATGTAAGGATTGGACACCGGTGTTAGGACAAATTGTATAATATTACACACAATATATTAAAAATTAGAAAAAATAACTGAAACATGTTTAATATTTTCGTATGCACCCAGCCTCTTAAATGAAAAATATTCAAACACTGAAAACAGTTGACAACATCTCCTTAACGGGGGGGTCTCCTGAAGGTGGCTGAAGGTGGTAGTGATAAGGCAGCGGCGTGCACAAGATTTTGACACTGGTAATGCAGTGATATCGGTTCAGTAGTTTTGGTGTAAAAGCAAAACAGACAGACAAACGGACAAAAAGAGATATTTTCGCATAAATTATAATAATAGTGTGGATACGAGTATAAATTAAAAACTATGTTTTCTAAACTATTAGTATAATTACGTTGTTATGAAGAAATAAAAAAACGCCATCTGTTGTCACGCGTTGGAACTACAATGAGAGTTGAAATCATCGATGTTTCCATGGAAATATACCAATTACCATACAACATAATATTGTGCGCTAAGCTAAAATAAATAAAAACGCCATCTATTGTTACGTATTATATACGCGCCGGTGCTCGCCTATAATATAGCATGTCTGTGTGCGTGTGCGAATTGTTCACGGACACAAAAATCTTTACGCACACATGACCCCAGAGCCTGCCGCACGAGATCTGCTTGCCTTGACCTTGAGGCTTGAGCCATGCAGTTCGCGCGTGTACCTAACTTAATGTTTAATTTCTCGCAAATTGATTGTTGCTATTTTATAAATGTAGGCGTTTTAAATGCGTTCATTTTTTCTATTATATTTTTTACTATTAATATTTAATAATTCACGCCATGAGTCATCTAAAACGTACGAAAGTTAAATTAAAATATATGTGTATGGCAAGTCATGTATTAGGTAGGCACTGCATTTTTGCCTTCATGGTATGCACGCCCATGTGATAAGGAGGGGATTTTCCTCACTTAAACCATCCCTCCTCACTCCATCTCACCACCAGAATACTCGGTTATAATCTAAACTTAAAAATAATATTATCTTCATTATAGGTCTCTCAGTCACCACCATATTGAACTGTTCTTTAGGAGCATTCCAATAACCTAAAAAAATTGTTGGTTTAGTGTCATTAAATGTACTTAATACTATAAAATATGTATGTAGGTACATATAATATTATTATACATGGGGCAATCTTTATGTAACTTTTCCATGCTTAACCCATCAAGCCCCAAGTGGAACCCAGGTGCCGCATAACAACTGAATATCTATTGTGTCTGGAATTCGATGTTCGAGGTATTAAATTTATTTTATTAAATGATCATGACTTTAGCCTTATTAAATTTTTGCATTTTACTTATTAAAAAAGAGTAATGCCAGGATAAAATTTCAAAAAGTAGATCTAAGTAACGAACTGAATACTTACAGGGGGAGGTGTGAGAGCTGTTGATCATGCGATTATTTTGCTCTCCGTTAGAACTTTTTTATTTCAATAAAATCATTGTTTCAAACTTACGTTTGAAATGATAATCCCAATATTGTGATGCCTTCATGAGGGAGTGAGAATTAAAAACTTGCATGAAACTTGCGTCTAAATACTTCTGTTCGTCGTCTATTTTGAAGCATTTTCAAATCCTGAAAAAAAAATTATTTCATCATGACAATATTTTTATCGATAAGCGCTTATTCCACTTATCCTAGCTAGGTTCCTAGGTAGGATCCTAGCTAGGATCCTAGCTTCTAAATGTTATTCCACTTGACTAAATTTTTTAGGATCCTAGCTAGGACTTCCTAGCTAGGATAAATGGAATAAGCGCACTATACTTCAAGTAAAGTGCATCCCTAAAGTACACGTAAAAATTTATGCAATATTTGAAGCCAAATTATTACTTGATGTGACATTTTTATCACTAATGCCTTATAAAGCATGATTATGGGATTATTAAACTTATAAATTTTCTTTTTAGCTTACAAAAATACCGATTGATAAGCCCAAAAAACGTTGTTGAAAACTTACGTATGTTATGTTAAATCCACGTGTTTGAGGCATTCCTTGGCCGTTTTTATGGTTTATTATACAGCGGAACCACAAAACCCAACAAGATATTGCATTTAACGTTCACTAAACACTTTTATTAGCACTTTTTAAACATGAAATATTGCAGACCGACTCCTTGTTATGTCCGATTAGGTAGGACATAACATTACAAATTTTTGACGTTTATACACCGATATGAGCTTTCTCTTTCACTCAACTTACTGCATCGTTAGTTAGAAAGAGTAACACTATCAACTGTCAAAATATAAGGTTACCTCCAATAGTATGTACTCATTGGCCTACATAATATATTAATCTGTGGGACTGCCGTGAATGGACCCTTATTTTAATGACTTGACAGCTGTCATGTGAAATATAAAAAATAAAAATTGTCTTTGAAAAGCTGTGTGGTGGACCGTGGAACGAAACTTTCAGAAGTTCCTTTCGAAAGGAAAAAACTAATAAATTAAATAAGTAGATGAAGTAATCTACGTAAATTTTTAAGTTGGGTTATCACTGAAAGTATTCCAATGTAAGTAAAAGCGAAAGGGCTGTCTCATTAACAACGAAATGCCAAATATGCAAAAGTAACCTATAACGTCGAAGACAATTATAGTTAATTTTCTTTTATAGCAGCATAATAATGCTGTTAATCATTATTTATTTTAGTTGAATTGTAGCAATACATAGAAATATAAACACCGTTTAGTTAAAGTTTTACTGTAATTAGGCACTGACGCTATAAATATGAAACGTCACTAGAATATAAGTAACTATTTCCAATGCAAAGTTGCAAGTCGTTGGTATTTACGATACAAACAATTATTTCTGTTGTGTGAATATTATCAAATTCATCTGAATACACCTTGTATTCAGATGAAACTAATAATATTCACACACACACACGACTACAGAAGTCTTTTGTTATCTAGATGCCTGTGTCAGATGATATTCAATCTTCCTGGGCGGATGAAGTAGAAATTGATCAGGGCGAACTTCCACCACCCTCGGAAGTTGTCGAAAATGGATTGAAAATTGTGACTGAATACAAGTACGACAATGACAACAAGAAAGTTAAAATTGTCCGTACATACAAAATAGAAAAGCGAGTTGTATCAAAGGTAAATTGTTTGACCATATTTTTCTATTCATTGTAATGCTGCTGATTAACCCATCAATCCCCAAGCGGCACCCGGCTGTCACATAACAATTGAAAATCTATTGTGTCTGCGACAATCGAGGTATTATTCCTTCAAGCCCCAAGAGGTCGCATGCGACCGCGATAACAGTAGAATAACGCTTCAACTCCCATAAGGCCCAAGTGGGCCACGATAACAATTGAAAGGCTAATGTGTCTTGTTTTGCGGCGATCGAAGGATTAACAATAGATTTCCAAGAATCCGCGATCGAGGGATAAAATTAGAAATATATTATGAATGACCATGATAAATAGACAAGTAAACTTTTACACAGCTATTCATATTTAATTTACTTTTACAATTTTTCGCAGAGCATTGCCAAGCGTAAAACTTGGAGCAAGTTTGGTGATTCTGCCAGTGACAAGCCAGGACCTAATCCCGCTACTACCAATGTGTCTGAGGATGTGTTTATGCAATTTATCACCAGCAAGGAGGAAGCCCAACGCCCTGACACTGGCGATGCCCTTGATGCACTTAAGGTAAAATAACTGTTCTGCATCTATTATAATATTATACCAGCTCTCTCTACCTGTAGTAGGCTTTTAGACAGGTACTGTTTTAAGGTCATACTTAGCATGCAGACATGAAGATTAGATAAAAATAACATACTGACAAAGGGACCTTCATTTTGACCTAAAAATCTGTCACTATCTATATTCTTATTAAATTTCTCCTGTACTAGTGCAAAATTCATGAAATTGAATTAATTTTTGTTATTTATTTGTTTCAGGCCCGACCAACTGGCGTTTTGATGAAATGCCGTACCTGCCAAGGTGAACATTGGACCTCAGGATGTCCGTTCAAACACACAGAGCTGGCTCAAGCTAAGGCCAACGAAGCTGCTAAGGCTGCTGGTTAGTTTTTCGATTTGTTTTTTAAAAAAAATGTATTGAAAACATTTTTTTTTTATTATTATAAACTGTCTTATGCTAAGAACAAGCCTTTTATATAGAAAGGTATAGTAATTATGCAAAGCTGAAACTGCTACTTACTTGTAGATGGTAATGTACCTACAGTGTTTTATACATCTTTAATCTTCCACACAAATAGAGATAACTGGTGTACATTACGACGACCTCTGTGGCTCAATGGTTAAGAGTGTGGCAGCTCAAGCCGGGGGTCGCGGGTTGGAATACCCGCCGACGGAACAAAAAGTTTTTCAATGTTCCTGGGTCATGGATGTGTATTAAGGGGCCGGGTACCCTCGAAATTCTCATACATACGTAATTCCAAAATCATTTTCTCATACGAAAATATTTAACATGTTTGAGTTGTTTTTCAGTTTAAAAAAGTAATTATCTAGGGACCTGCACAAAAATTTACTTCAAAATATTTAAACATTAAAAATTTTTTTTTTTGTTTTTAATTTTTTTTTAGTTAATTTAGTACTTAATATTTAAACACTAAAAAATAGAGTAAAACACTAAAAAATATATAAATAAATAGTAAATTTACTACAAAATATTTAAATACTAAAAAATATTTTTTAGTTTAAATATTTTGTAGTAAATTAACTATTTATTTATATATTTTTTAGTGTTTTACTCTATTTTTTAGTGTTTAAATATTTAGTAGTAAATTTACTAAAAAAAATTTTAAAGCAAAAAAAAAAAAATTTTGTGTTTAAATATTTTGAAGTAAATTTTTGTGCAGAAACCTAGGTAATTACTATTTTAAACTGAAAAACAACTCAAACATGTTAAATATTTTCGTATGAGAAAATGATTTTGGAATTACGTATGTATGAGAAATTCCAAGTGTACCCGGCCTCTTAAATATGTGTATGATATAATAAAAATCTTAAATAAGTATTAAATATATTTCCGTTGTCTGGTACTACAGGTACCACACAAGTCCTTCAAGTACTTAGCACGGGGCCATACTAACGTGGTGTGAAGCGTCCATAGATATTATTATACTAGCTGTCCTGGCAAACGTTGTTTTGCCATTTAAAGTATTTCTACTTCATCAGTTGACACAAAATCTTACCTCCTCTTTTGTCCCCTAAGAGGGGTGGGGGGAAAAATTTTATACACCAGATGTTAAGTTGGAAAAACAGTTAATAATATGAAGTAAGTCCATTAAAGAAAAAAGTTTGATACAAAATCTGACCCCCTCTTTGGTCCCCTTAGAGGGGGGGGGGTGGGGGGGGGGTAATTTTTATACACCAGATGTTGAGTTGGAAGGAGGCAAATATATCTGCCAAAACCGTATGCAAATTGGATCAGTAGTTTTCGTGTTAAAGCAAGAGTCTTATACAAAATCTGACCCCCTCTTTCGTCCCTTTAGAGGGGTGGGGGGAAAAATTTTATACACCAGATATTAAGTTGGAAGAAGACAAATATATCTGTGAAAACCGCATTCAAATCGGATCAGTAGTTTTCGTGTTAAAGCAAAAGTCTTATACAAAATCTGACCCCCTCTTTCGTCCCTTTAGAGGGGTGGGGAGAATTTTTTTTATACACCAGATGTTAAGTTGGAAGAAGACAAATATAGTTATCTGCGAAAACCGCATTCAAATCGGATCAGTAGTTTTCGTGTGATGCTGGAACAAACATACAGACAGACAGACAGACAGACAGACAAAAAACTAACTAACTTTTCGGCTTCTATAGCGATATTGTGACACCCTCCGCTTATTATTTTTTGAATATCTTTAATGTACAGAATTGACATTTCTACAGATTTATTATATGTATAGATTATTATTGTTCGTGACAGCTCCGAAAGTGTAACAGGGAGTGTTTCAGAGTTTCTTTAACTATCTCCAATGATATAATCAGTCCTCTCAATGCTTTACTTTTATTGTTCAGAGGCCAAGGCAGCATCCAGCAACAAGTATATTGCGCCGAACTTGCGCGAAGGTGCGGTGCGTAGTACCGGCCGTGAGCCCCCAGGCGCGAGACGTGATGACGTTGCAGCCATCCGCATCTCCAACTTGAGTAACTTTGCCGTTGAAGCAGATTTGGACGACTTGGTCAAGGGCTTCGGACCTGTCCAGAAGTTGTATCTTGCGAAAGAAAAGGTGAGAACACTTTTTAGTGATAAATATTTGGTGGTTAAAATGTATTATGTAGGTTTTCAACATGTACTTCATTTTAATGAAAGCATCACAAGATAAATGTAAACAAAAATTTTAATGTAACCAAGTTGTTTACTTATGAATTACTTTATGGCAATAGTATGTATAAATTAAATAACTATTTGATATTTTAATAATAGCTTCTCATAAGTTTGAACTAAAAGTAAATTGAACTAAAATGCAGTGTTACTATTTTAAAAGTAAAAATTCGATCAACACCATTATCCTTAATGCCCGGGCCGTACCTGCATAGTGCTTAGAACGATACCATTGGTGATTGGACGATCTGCGTGTATCATTAATGGTATCGTCTCATAGCATGAAGCTTCGTACAATAGACGCATGTGCGGCCATGACATTACACACATTGATGTACTTATCAGAATTTTCAAGCTCCATGTAACATTTTTCAATTTTGTTTTCAGAGTACTGGACATTGCAAAGGTTTTGCCTATGTACATTTCAAATTCCGTGCCGATGCTGCTAAAGCTATTCAGACTCTGAATGGTTATGGATATGATCACTTAATTCTGAATGTAGAATGGTCCAAGCCTCCTCAAAACAACTAAGCAACAATTTATCCTTTGTATAATGTAATTTTCAATATAAACAAAAAGTTGTAATGGTTATTTTACTTCAGTACCTTTTGCTTCTTTACAAAAAAAAAAAAATTTTAACATTTGTAAAATAAATTACCGTAGTCAGTTAATTTTGGAATACTACTGAGATGTTACCTACATTTGATATCTTAATTGACTTTTGATTATAATTGTGATTTTGCAAGAGCCATAATTTTTCAGCAACAAAAGGATCCTATTAGAAATAATTAAAAACCTTATCTTTGACTCCATAGCAAATTTCATAAGTCTGTCCAGAGGGTTTGTAATAATGAGTAGAGAGACTGCGAGGCATCGGCGTGCATAAGGTTTTGACACTGGTAATGCAGCGATATCGGTTCAGTAGTTTTGGTGTGAAAGCAAAACAGACAGACAAACGGACAAAAAGAGATATTTTCGCATAAATTATAATAATAGTGTGGATATAATTTCTAAACTATTAGTATAATTACGTTGTTATGAAGAAATAAAAAACGCCATCTGTTGTCACGCGTTGGAACTACAATGAAAGTTTATTTCATCGATGTTTCCATGGAAATATACCAAAATTTACCATACAACATAATATTTTGCACTAAACTAAAATAAATAAAAACGCCATCTATTGTTACGTATTATATACGCGCCGGTGCTCGCCTCAGCTACTGCGGCAGGAGTTCGCCTATAATATAGCATGTCTGTGTGCGTGTGGGAACTGTTCACGGACACAAAAATCTTTACGCACACATGACCCCAGAGCCTGCCGCACGAGATCTGCTTGCCTTAACCTTGAGTCATGCGGTTCGCGCGTGTACCTAACTTAATGTTTAATTTCTCGCAAATTGATTGTTGCTATTTTATAAATGTAGGCGTTTTAAATGCGTTCATTTTTTCTATTATATTTTTTACTATTAATATTTAATAATTAACGTCATAAGTCATCTAAAACGTACGAAAGTTAAATTAAAATATATGTGTATGGCAAGTCATGCATTAGGTAGGCACTGCATATTTGCCTTCATGGTATGCACGCCCATGCTGCGAGGAATGAGGATATAAAAAAAAAAAAAAATCATTTGTAAACAATCAAAACATAAATTTTTATTTAAGCAATTCATACCCAGACTAGATACACATTTTAGACACCACAAGCATACAAGTGAAATATTTTATAAATATAATAGAATAATTTAAAGGTTTAAAAATTACTTTTTCTTATATTTCTACTAAGTGAAGGTTTAGTGATAAATTTCTATAAAATATTGCTTATTGTGCATAATATATTTATGCTTTTTACATGTCAATGTCATATTTTTCATCATCACTGTTAGGGCTGTATGGGTCATCGGGGACATGCAATTCTCCACAGAACATCAGTTCTACATAATGAAAATAATCTAAAGCAATGTTTGTCAGCATGCCGCCAGTTGTAAGGCCGAGTACTGTACCAATAAATGGTTTATGCCCAATAGAACTTCTGAGGATAGCCCACATGAAAATGGAGCCAAGGGGCCATAGACAACCACCCAGGAATGCCCAGGAGAATCTTCTTGCAGGAGCTGCTGTCGCAATGTGAGGTCTCGACCACAACCAGAGCCCTGCACCACCACCCGCAGAGAGGAATAACACATCTGTTATGTCACGACGAGGAAACAATCTGAAAAATACTTTATAAATTAATAATATTTTTATTGATAAACCCTATAAAAATTGGCTTGATTAGAAATAGATGGGTTTTATCTATTAATTTGACATGGTAAATACCATGTTGTGATTACATAGTTTTTATGTAATGTAATAAAAACAATATTTTTACATACCTAGTTATTAATTGCGGGTTCATAACACTAATAGATAGAGTTGTGTAACTAACCAGGCCTTGTATTGGCATATAGTAATAAAGTATGTTGTCTTTTGTAAGAGGTGGTATTCTCACTTGGTTCATAGATTTATTCACTAAATCCACAGTACTTGTGAGGGATGCAGGCAGATTTGTGACCTGTCGTTTTATATTTATATACAGTTTTTCTAAAATATCCATTTTGGTTTCTCTACTAGCAAATAAAAGCGGTGTGCAACTCGGTACTTCTCTGTTCTACGATTATAGACGTAAGGTTACGCAGCTCACATTATTTGGCAAGCGCAATGATTAAAAACGAAGTTTTATTT
Organism: Polyommatus iphigenia; assembly: GCA_963422495.1. Classification (NCBI taxonomy): domain Eukaryota; kingdom Metazoa; phylum Arthropoda; class Insecta; order Lepidoptera; family Lycaenidae; genus Polyommatus; species Polyommatus iphigenia. The sequence goes on along the minus strand of OY730187.1, from coordinate 22,116,908 downwards.
ATACAGGTATATACAATTATATATTACGATTCGTAAATGTTTGTAATTATACCGCAATTCAAAATAGAAAAGGAAGATATGTGAATTTTTGGTTAATTTGACAGTAGGTACTAATTTGCAATTTGACAATTGACATTGACAATTACTGTGTACTGAGTACTGACGTTCTGTGGACGTTCCTCTCTTGTCTTTGACGTTACTACCTTTTTGGCTCTCGAGGTGTGTTCTTTTATACTCTCAACGGTATACTAGTTAATGTAATTTGCCCAAAATTTGCCAAATCAGCAGCTCAAAATTCAAATCTCATCAAATTATTGTTGCAAGAGATCTACTGCAGCGTTTATAGAAACACAATGAAAACTTGTCTCTCTGATCGCGGAATTTCATGTAGCGGTCGGTTCAGTAAAAAAAAAAATGTCAGTCATGTGTCAACTGTCAAATTTAAAAAAAAGAAGAAAAAGAACGCAAACAAGAGTCAAGTTGAGTTTTGGCGGGCATGTGAAAGAGTGCTGTTGTGTTTTTGTATTATTTTCCTAAAATTGTGTTAGCTGGGTTTTTAATGTGTAATATTGGTAGAATATTAACCATTAGATATTCGTGTTCATTCACAAGTGTAGGAAAGTGATGTAATATCCAGAAACGTGCTATTTTGTGTTCCCTCCAAAACTCCATCGAAAGTTTCAGTAAAGCGTCTACCACTTTACTGAATCGACCGACTTGACTCCTGTGACTGTATTGACTTTTACTTAGACTTTGACTAGACTTAAGACCTGACGATACATGAAAACGATGATGAAAATTATAATAGGAGGAATATGGTTTTCCCGCCATATTCCTTACCTTTTTACCTTGTCTGTGGCACAACATACACATCCTTTGTGTCAAGTTGCCAAAAAAGAAGAAAAAGAAAAAGAAAGAAAGAAAGAACCCTTTGTATTAATTATTTTCAAATAGTTAAAAGTAAAGAAATTTGTATAAATTTTTAGTTAGTCTCTGTCTTACACTATTGTTATATATAACACAATAGATATATAATCAGTGATAAAAGCCACTATTAAAAACTATGACGATTTTACATAAACGCAACCTGCACTCATTATTTACCAACTTTATTGTATCAAAGGTGAAACGTTGCAGTAGTACTATAATATTAGGAATCGAGACATCATGTGATGACACTGGATGTGCTATACTAAACGGTGATGGTAAACTTCTAGCTGAAAAATGTCAGTCTCAAAACCTGGTACATCTGCGAAACGGTGGTATAATCCCGGATATCGCTCAAGACTTACATCGGACTTACATAGAACCAACTGTTAATCGCACTTTGGCCGAAGCAAATTTAAAAATGGATGACGTAACTGCAGTGTCAGTAACTCTCAAGCCTGGATTGCCTCTCAGCTTAACAGTGGGAATGAAGTATGCCAAACATTTGTGTAGAAAGTTTAACAAACCTTTAATTCCTATTCATCATATGGAAGCACACGCCCTTGTAGCTAGAATGAATTATGAGATTCAATTTCCATTCTTAACATTACTCATTTCCGGTGGACACTGTTTGTTGGCTGTAGCAAAAGATGTGAACCAATTCAGTCTACTCGGCCAGAGCATAGATTTTGCACCTGGTGAACTATTTGACAAAGTAGCTAGAAGAATGAAACTCCGTAACATTCGGGAATACTCTGAAATGTCAGGAGGAAGGGCCGTGGAGGAAGCTGCTTTAAAAGCTGAAAATCCTCACCAATTCCACTTTATGCTTCCTCTTGCTGATTTTAAAGACTGCAACTTTAGTTTCAATGGCCTAAAAAGTTCTGTTCTGTACCACACCTTAAAAAAAGAAAAGGAACATGCAATAGCTGCTGATCAACTAATACCTGAAGTGTATGATTTGTGTGCGGCAGCACTGATGGCTGTCACCAGACATTTAGTTCACCGTACTCAAAGAGCTATGGAATTTTGTGAAGAAAGTGGTCTGATCGGGAAAGATAGAAGACAACTTGTGGTCTCTGGTGGTGTCGCTTGCAATAAATTTATTTTCAAAGCCCTTACAGTATTATGTAATGAGTATGGTTATGAAATTCATAGGCCTCCGCCGAAGCTATGCACCGATAATGGTGTGATGATAGCATGGAATGGCCTCGAGAAATGGAGAAGAAACATTGATGTCTTTCATGACTTTAGTAAATTGGATATAAAAGCAACAAGTCCTTTAGGTGAAGATATAAGTGGTGAAGTATCCAAAGCCCAAATGAAAATTAAACTAATAAAATTAATATTTAAAAATTAATAGACTGTTTATTATTAAAAATACATACTTTGCGGTTATTATGAAATGAAAGACGCATAATAGATAGAGAATGATGATATGTTCATCATTGGTGGGCCATCACATAGTGTTTAAGAAAAATTGTTGGTAGTGTGTAGCGACTACAGTACCTAAAATAAATACACAGCCGAAATCATTTCCTCGGAAAACCTTGGTCTTCTTTAAATTAGCTACTGATGCAATGTTAACAAGTGACAAAGGCGAGGGGTCATTTGTGACCCAGGCCCGACACAAAAGAGACATATCCCATTTTTTTCGTTATATTATGGGTATCCAAGATATGTAATTTTTATATTCAAAATCAGTGGCTAACATGTTATTTTATTGCTTTCTTTTTTTCTTCAGGCGCAGTATCAAAAGTGCTAATACGAAGAATAAGAATCGTTATTTGCATGTAATTATATTCAATATACCTGTGGCTAACACGTATAAATATATTACTTATTTTTATACCGTGCCTAAAGAAAAACACAAAACCATAATACATAATATTATTTTCTTTACCTAGGTAGGTATTATCAGAGAAGTTGATTCCTAGGCAGATGGCGGACCTAAGTAATTTAGTCGCGTTAAGTCAAACCCATCCGACCGATCACAGCTAACATTGAATTGACGTAAGCCGACCAAACGACGTAGGTCCGTCAACTGCCTAGGAATCAATTTCCTCGATGGTACAATTTAGAAAAAGTTTTTTTTCACTATCTTCTAGTATGTTTCAAGCAATTAGAAACGTCCTGTCCCTGCAGCATGTTATATTTTACCACGCGTGAGGGCGAGATAAACCTATAGATACCTACATAAGTTTTTCTTTAGCTAATGAACATGAAAACGAGATGTCTAGCCCACCCTAGGCTATAATAATAACACTTATCACGTGTGCACAACTTCCTAATGTTCGCTTTCCATATTTATTTATTGATAACATGTACAGTAATACATATGAATCATTAATAGAATACTGAATATCTTCCATCAATGGTGGGATTGTACATTACATAATTAGTGTAATACTACGTTTTTGAAGAAACATGCCGTGATTGCATATTTTAACATTTAATAAGTGCATTTACATGTTAGCCAATGATATTGAATAAAATTGCTTAATATTTGCACTTTTCATACTGCACCTGAAGAAAAAAAGAAAGCAATAAAATAACATGTCAGCCACTGATATTGAATGTAAAAATTACATATCTTGGATACCCATAATATAACGAAAACAATGGGATACGTTTCTTTCGTGTCGGGCATGGGTAAATTTTGTATGGTCCGTGACCAGTCTTCTTCTACATATTTTCTAAAAAACGTCATAAACAAATTTTTACATAAATGAAGATTTAATACAAGATCTATTATTATGTAGTTGTGTTAGATCATGTTTTAAGTACCTAAACCTCGGTAATCTTAGTTTTCCTATGAAAATTACCAATGAAAACCGACCATTGCTGAAACTGCTGAAATTAGGATCGTGGTCTTACGATAGATAAGGGCTTATTGTATACTTTCGGTAAACGATTGATTTTTTGTGAATGGGTAGCTACTGTCACCCGGGTAGTCGCTAGTACGAGTATTTTAAGATCGTTCGTACTATGGCGTTCGATGGCGGACCTAATTAGTAATTTGGTCGCGTTATGTCAAACCCATCCGACCGATCACAGCTAACATTGAATTGACATACGAAGACCAAATGACGTAGGTCCGTCAACTGCCTAGGAATCAATTTCCTCGATGGTACATTATAGAATATAGGGTAGGTACTAGACGCCCGCAAATCCGTTGCGCCGAAATTGGTTTATCGCTCGGGAACCGTATATTTTTCCGGGATGAAAAGTATCCTATGTCCTTTCCCGGGACTCAAAGTATCTCCATACCCAGTAAAATCGGTTCAGTGGTTTGGGCGTGTCAAGACTTCAAGAGGTAACAGACAGACAGACGCGCTTTCGCATTTATAATATTAGTATGGATTTGAAAGAAAAAATAAGTTTTGTAAAAAGTACACGTTTTTATGTTTAAAACTATTGTAATTTATTGGTGCGGCCTACCCTGGATCGGGATCTTTTTATACTGACCATAAAGATATGTGCATCTTAAGTGTTTTGATATCGTATAGCAACTTCAGTGTAATACGAAGCGTCGACATGGTGTTTAAACATAGATAGACAGTAGCGTCTAGTAAATTTTTCATTTAAAAATGCTTAGTGCTAGAAGGAGGGTTTTAAAATTAATGTTTACGGGAATACGGTGTAGATCTGATGATGGTGCGAAAGAAATTCAAAAAAGCTTTAGTGAAATAAGTGGTCCAAAGAGTTATCCTGTTATTGGCACGTTGTACAAGTATTGGCCTTTTATAGGTGAGTCTACTATTAGCATAGTTTTTTCACCACCTACTCGTACTCATTCAATTAAGTTGGTATTTATTGGATAAAGCGCATCACAGACGGTGAAGATAATATAGAATATATATTATCTTAGAGCATATTTTAGAATATCGCTCACCATACAAATCCTATGAACCATCACACACGACGAAGTTAATTTATATTCTATATTTTGTATCTTAAGATACCGAGCGATATGGAAATATATATTTCGTATCTTAAGATGTTATCTTAAGATACGAAATATATATTTCGTATCTTAATATGTTATCTTAAGATGCGAAATATATACATCTTTATGAATACAGGATGTTTTTGTGTCGGGCAGCGGGCTCATCGGTGATCGGACGCACTAGTGGATGTAGTGTTGCCAGTGCTGTATGTTAGAAAGTTACATACTCTCAAGTCTCATTCGAAAAGTAACATTTTGAGGGAGAAAGTAACATTTCGGATAATAAAAAAAAATGTCTTATAATTTATTGCTAGCTTAAAAAGCCCATGAATCGAAATGAATGTTTCTCTTGAATTTCTGAAATACTCCTGAAACTTCTTCGTTGACAGAATATATTGATAAAGGTTAAATTCGCCGCAGGTTTTTCTCTTTTTTATGTGAGGCTCTATCCAAATGTTTCTCCTTTTGGAATGTGCTACTGCAATCTGCATTTCACATTCTATATTAGAATCATCGTCTGAGGAGTTGTCTAACAAATCAAGAAGTAAGGCAGTATCAGTTAGCACTCATAGTCAATCACCCTGTATATAGAACTCTAACAAGGAATACGTGTGGCACCAACGCAGACTCGTAAGGAAATGAACAGATTTTTAATATTATCGTATCTTAGCCGTGTGTGATAGCTTAAGATACTATAATATTTTATATTTGGGCATCTTAAGATAAAATATTATATTATCTTCACCGTGTGTGATGCGCTTCAATAAGTTGGTACTTACTTTGAGGCTTTGCATATTACCTATATATTATATATATTATAGTAACTAATACATACTTATCGAGTATCGACCGAATTCAGTAACAATTAATGATTACTTAACTTTAATTTAAAGTTAAGTTCAGTAACAATTAATGATTACTTAACTTTAATTTAAAGTTAAGTTCAGTAACAATTAATGATTACTTAACTTTAATTTAAAGTTAAGTAATCATTAATTGTTACTGAATTCGGTCGATACTCGATAAGTATGTATTAGTTACTATAATATATATAATATATAGGTAATATGCAAAGCCTCAAAGTAAGTACCAACTTATTAAAGCGCATCACACACGGTGAAGATAATATAATATTTTATCTTAAGATGCCCAAATATAAAATATTATAGTATCTTAAGCTATCACACACGGCTAAGATACGATAATATTAAAAATCTGTTCATTTCCTTACGAGTCTGCGTTGGTGCCACACGTATTCCTTGTTAGAGTTTTATATACAGGGTGATAGTTTGACATAAAAAATATAGAATAAAAATATAGAGTATAAAATTATGTCCAAATCTCTATTTCCTATAATAAATCAAAGTTTTAAAAGTTTCTGAGTGCGGTCGTTGCAGTATTTGGTAATTGGTATGTTTCATAAACCTACATATTACATACATACCTATACCTAGAAGTAGAACCGATAACATAAGAAAGTATTTAAATTGATAAATATATAAAAAAATATTTCTACTCATATCTACCCACCCAAGGAGATTACGATGCAGAGGCGTTGGACGAAATCGCATGGAAGAACTGGAAAAAGTATGGAGGACTAGTTCGAGAGGAACCAGGGACGAAGTTACTGCACGTTTACGAACCGGAGCTCATTGAGAAGGTGTTTCGCCAAAAGGAACGGTTCCCGGAGAGGAGGAGTCACGTCGCCATGCTCCACTATCGACACAGTAAACCGCATGTATACAACACTGGTGGCCTACTGTCGATGTAAGTACTTATAATAATATTAAGTTACCAACAATATTAACAAGGTTTTGGTTACATACTGATAATAATTTTACTTACTTGATTAGGCAGCATTTTCAAACGTTATAAAGATACCTCGTGTGTGCTACTGGCTTACATTGTATTTAACTTTAAGTCGCATTGGTGCCTAAACTGTATTCTAGAGATATTTTTTGGAATTTTTTTCATACAGTTGGCCCTTAAAACATTAGCGCTACTTATAGATATGCCGATATAAAGCAGTAAATTAAGTGAATAGCATAATGAATTCACCTAGTTACATAGTTACTCGGAATAGTCAAACCCAGTAACTTTAAAGGTTGGTGAATTCAAGTAAGAAACTTTATCTTTATAGTTACTTAAACATAATTTTGTTTTGTTGAAGAAACGGTCCGGATTGGTGGCGCCTGCGCAGCACGTTTCAGAAGATATTCTCCACCCCGCAGAGCGTGAAGCAGCATATTGTTATCACAGACAAAATTGTTAGAGAGTTTGTAAATTGGACAAAAAATAGTTATGTGCCCAGTGAAAGTGACTTCCTCAAGTACTTAAATCGTCTTTATTTAGAAGGTAATTGATTTCATAATGTAATCAGGGCGAGCGAAGCAAGCCCTTTTATTTAACATGGGGAAATGCTTTACGCATCCCCGGCAAATTGGGGATATAGGCCGGGGTATGTGGGACTCCTGCGTAGTCTACCCACTAAAACCCCATGGTGCTCCACTCATCGCTTAAGGCAGAGTTGCGGGTACGATGAAACCTACCGCAACTAAGCCAAGCAAGCCCTAGTATATCCCACAACCTGAACATTTTGTGGTACACTTTACGGAAAAAGTATCACGCTTATTGATTTGTGCTTTAACATAATAATTTTTACTTATATGTAGATGTGTTATCATCAGTTAGTCAAGGTGTGACGACGCGAGCCCTCACAAAGCTCGGCTTTTAGCTAGTAATATTGAAAGATATCAGTATTAGGTATACTTCAAGAAAAGAAGCTGTAGGCATTTGAGCTGGCTTGAAAGTACAGGATACGAGTACCAAACGAAAGTTTGCCGACTGTGTATGGATTATATATTATGGATATGTGATTTTTGGATTGGACGGCAAACAAGAGACATTCGAGTCGGTAGCATTGCTTGTTGTGTTTATTATGTTTTCCTACGTTTTAATTTGTTTTATATAAGTTCCATGGAGTATTTTAACAGTCTGCCTACATAAAATAAATATTTCATTTAGTCATAGGAACGATTGCTCTCGGTGAGCGCTTCCAGAGTTTTACGCTGCCGGAACAAAGCCCAGAGTCCCGCAGCAGTAGAGTCATAGAAGCGGCTTTCGGGTCAAACTGCGGCATCTTCAAGTTGGACAAGGGTATTCTGTGGAGATTCTTCAATACACCTCTCTACAAAAAACTTGCGAATTCTCAGAAATACCTCGAAGAGTAAGTACTTTTATGTCCCATAAAAAGCTATTTTGCTAAGCCCTATAATTTATAAAATAACTCAGCTAGGGAATGTTATTATTCGACAAATTTACTATTCGAATAATTCGAATATTATTCGTATAATTCAAAAATTTTAAAAAATGCTGAAAACTCTGAACAAAAGTAACAAAAAGCTTCGTACAACCATGTACAACCTATTTTGTTAATACTATGAAGTGAGCAATTCTTATTTTTACTTTTATCAACATAAATCTTTGTAAATGACAAAGTGAATTTTTGTTGTCAAATACTTTAAAAATGTATATTTTAAGGTTACAGCTGGGTAATAAAAGAAAGGCCGTAAAGTGTAAGCCGTTTTCGATCGTAGCACCTTTTACTTTTCTCATGTGATTATGCTTAGTTTTGCTAGGCAGCAGTTGAGAATTGAGATTAAATAATAATATGATTTTCGACGTTATGATATTTGTTCATTAATACTAAGCCAGCTCACCCGTCTTTTTGATATTTTCGATCCACGTTCACCTAGTTCACCTAGTCGGCTTCACCTGTGTCAACGTGGCTTGAAATTATAAAAAAGGCCACTAGAAAACAAACACCACAATAAAGAAAAAACATTGCTACGAAGCCCTGGGGGAGGGTGAAACAATCCAAAAGCTGGTGACTTTAGTAACTCGAAGTTCGATAACGCCAATAACATGATATTAAGGAGCCATCGACATTTTTTGATACTGTACTAACTGTTTCAATTATCAGTCGAGGACTGCCGCGGTAAAGCTATTGAATAGCAAATTTTTATCATTTTGTCGATTCAAAGATCACATATCGCGAGCTTCAAGCCAGAAGGGCTTATAAAAAAATGATCTTTTGTATTTTAACTACATATTTTAAAACTCTCAATATTGCACTTACATCTATTACTTACCTTCTTAAAAACGAGTTTGTTTTTTTAAAATAATTTGCCGAATATTCGAATAATAAAATCGTCGAATATTCGAATAAAACGAGTATTCGAATATTCGAATAACATACCCTAAACTCAGCACATCAAAAAAATATAACACATATCCCAAAAACCACTGTGTAAATATTTATTATGTGTCAGCTTTAGTGGCCTTCAATGCCTATTGAAGGTTTTCACCTCCGATTTCGTTGAACCTCCATCGATTTTCATGAAAATTGGTAAGCAGGTGGGGGATACCCTAAACAAACAAAAGTGACGTAGTGTCAACTTGCGCTTTTGCCCTAGGGGTGGATGCCAACCCTTCTCGGGGGGTGATTTTTTAAAAATAAAAACAACACCAGGAATCAATAGGTACACAAATTATAAGCAAAATTTGTAATATAAAGTTTTTTGATTAAATCAATACTTTCGGAGTTATTAAAGATCAAAGATCATATTTTTGCGTGAGAAAAATACATATCTTAAAGCGGTTTTTCATAATTAAATAAGAAACTATAGGTTTTTTCAAAAAATGTCTAATTACCAAAATTAAAGCCAATAAAAAAACAAACTAATTTCTACTCTAAAATACCTTCCTTTATTAAATCAAAGTGAGCTATAGGTGATTGTATATAAATTTTCTTTCGGCGAGTACCTAAGTCTAAGCATACAAACTTAAATAACGGTAAATCGATGCATTTTATGACATGTACTTCTTGAAGACATTTTAAAGTGCTTAAAAGTACCTTTCTAATGAGAATTTTAAAAAGTTAATAGCTTCAAAATTGAACTAGTTGTGATAAAAATAAGATGACCCTTTCAAATTTTTTTGCAAAATCGAAAAATAAAACATTGAATATTTCTACAATAATTCAAATTTATGGTTATCCCCAAAGACGTTTCTTTATTTCAGCATAAGTAATGACCTCAAAAATTTTGCTTGGTTTAGAATGCTTAGTTTTGAAAAAAAGAATGATTTAGTAAAATCGTAATTATTCAAATTTTCGTAAATATCATTTTGTTTTGAACATAACTTCAAAAATGTTGAACTTTCGTAAAAATTATAAATAACAGAATTTGAGTCCATTTTTTAAGAAATCTTTTGATTTTCTTTTGATTTTTATAGGATGAAAAATAACGAAGATAGAGACGTTTAAAGCCTAACTTTTACTGCGAGAACCATGAAACCGGGACCTTTTAACCTTAATTTTTTTTTAAACCAAGGGCTTTAAAAAGTATTTGTCAAGTTGATCTTAAAGCTCTTTAAATTACCTTTAAAATGGTCCATAAATGAACCCGATAACTTAAAAATTAACAGAGCTATTGTGATATTAACGAAATTTTTTTTTTTTAAAACAATTTTGAAGCCGAGATTTGGGATGCAAATATTGTAGGAAACCCTGTTATAAATGTTAAAGTGTTTTTGTCTACCTGTTACCTCTTAACACCCAAAGGGTTCAACAGATTTTGCTGAAATTTAGTATGAAAATACTTTGAATCTCGGGAATGGATATGGACATAGGATACTTTTTATCCCGAAAAAATGTACGGTTCCAGCGCGATTGCAGGTGTCGTATAATCCATACTAAATATACATTAATCTTTTCAAGTCTTTCAATATTCAGAAAGGAAACGAAACGGTAAAATATGTCTATTAGATAAGAGAGGGGCTTTTTATAATGATGTGCGTCTATGAAATATTTCAGTCTAGCAGATTCAGCCTTTGCGTAAATTTTTTGCACAGAGGGTAGTTTGAAATCGTTGTTTGAATATTTTGGACTAAATAATATCAGTGTTTGAAATATATTAATATATACAATTTATCTTAACGATGAAAAAATATTCGAACTCATTAAAGCTGATAAAAACTTACAATAAAAACTTAAAGCAATTATTATTCAGACATTGGGTAGTTTACAGGCACGGGTGAAATAAATTCGCAAAAAAAAACTTTAAAATAAGAAATTAATACTAAGTAAATTAACTGAAAAAATTGGGTTTGAAAACTAAAACATATCAAGTTTTTGAACACAATTTTGAAAGTTATTTCGCAATAAAGGTGTACTTTTAGGGGTTTATATTTCAGTCTTATCCAAAAATTATATCATAAATATTAAACAAACTCTTTATGTAATGTAAATATACGATTTTAAAGCAAATATGTACAAAAAATGTTTTTTTCACGATTAAAGGGATGGTTGCTAAAAAGAATGAAAAATTTATTATAATATAATCATAAATCATTGATAAAACATTAAAAACATTTATTTTATCAAATAAAATACAATTAGTTAAGCCAGAACGGTTAAATCTGCATTTTTTCTATTTTCAACAAAAGGGCTGAATTTCACCCCTAAAATAAAAAAAGCGCGATACGAGCGTATGTCACTTTTAAAGTCTCTACTTTAAAAGTGACATACGCTCGTATCGCGCTTAACGTACTTAATCCCAAATTTTCATCCAAATCGATGGAGGCTCAACGAAATCGGAGGTTGCACCTGATTTTTGCCTTCATTTACTGTACTACTTTTAAAGTTTCGTTTTAAGAGCGATAAGAGCTTTTCCTTTACACCACAACTTGGTAAAGACTAATTATAAAATAGGTAGGTTCAAGTTTTTAGTTAATGGTAATATATTATTTAATTATGCTTTTTAACATTCACAGTGTAGCTATGGAATCTATCATGAGGAAGGCTAACTTTTTCGAAGATAAATCAGATGCCTATGATACGTCGCTTTTGCGATCTTTCCTGGACCTCCCAAATATAGACCTGAAAGATATAACTGGGATGATTGTTGATATAATAATGGCAGCAATAGATACGGTAAGTAGTTTCAATTATTATCAGTGGCGGGGCAAGACCAAAATGTTATGTGGGCGAGATACATTTTGCGAGGCCCCCTAGGCCCAAATGGATTATTTTTAGACAATCATTTTTTTATACCTAAATAAAATTTGAGTCTCAAAACGCGTAAATTGACAAAAAAAACCTCGGGGTCCAAGAGGTCCCTTGGACCGCGAAGCCGTGGGCGGTCGCCCACATCGCCCACGCCTTGCGCCGCCTCTGATTATTATACCTGTCCGTGGTGATGTATCTTGATAATGTATCTTGCTTGCCTGCTTTACGGACTTTTTAAAGACGTTAGTTATATTAAAATTATATTAAATGCTTTTTTAGACGTCATATGCCACCAGTTTTGCGCTCTACCATTTATCTCGAAATCCAGAGTCTCAAGACAAACTGTTTGACGAGTTACTTACGCTTCTGCCAAACAACGATATGGAAATAAGTTCTGAAACTCTGTCTAAAGCAGTTTACCTGAGAAGCTGTATAAAGGAGAGCTTAAGACTCAATCCAGTAGCTATAGGCGTTGGAAGAGTATTGCAAGACGATTTGATTTTGAAAGGCTATTTAATTCCTAAAGGGGTGAGTTATTGTTAATTCTAACATATTTTTTTAATCTGAATGTATAAAATGAATAATGACTATCTCATTTTTACATACATTCCAAAATTAAGTAAATTAATTAGTTACTGTTCAGAGAATTTACACGGTATTTGGTAAATTCTTTATTCTTTAATAAAAACACATTACATAATATACTAATATACCTAGGTAAGTTAAAAGCAGGATGTGTACATCACGTCGTCTAATCCCATGCTAAGTTTAACTTATTTTATGGCCTTGTTTCTTATGTCAATGGTTATGGCAATCAGACTACGGATGCAAGTTTAAATCAGAATTTAGAATAAATAATATTATTTATTTCTTTTTGCAGACAGTGATCGTAACACAAAACATGGTAGCCTCCAGACTTCCCCAATACGTGAAGGATCCTCTACGTTTTAAGCCTGAGAGGTGGATACGCGAGTCCGATGATTATGAGAATATTCACCCATTTCTAAGCCTACCTTTCGGCTTTGGTCCAAGAGCATGTATTGCGAGGCGACTGGCCGAGCAAAATATGTGCATTACATTGTCACGGGTAAGTTAAAAAATTAGGTTCCTTTTTCAAATTCTACCTAGTGAATATGGAGTGTAGATAGAGGAGAAATATCTCTGTATGTAAAAAGTGTCCGCGGAAATGCGTTAAATTAGGGTGAAACTAATTCACCCTAAGGTGGCGCTACAGTAGCAACAAGGTAAATTTTAAATCATTTAGCAACTTTTATTTCAGCTATTTTAGGTTATATTTTTCAAAATATATTGGTATTAACCCAGTAATTCTAGTAATAATTTATATTCCAGTAATAATTTATATTTTGTCACCAACGGCTACATTCATTCCTACACTCCATAATTCATTCCATACCCTTTGCTGCAGCTAGCGCCACTCTCGGAGGATATTTCAACTGTTATTTACTGCGTACAGCAGGACACTTTTTCAAATATCCCCCATATAAGATAGTTCTCCTCTATCTACACTCCATACTAGTGAAGAAGAAAAATCGGGTCCTATCTTTGGGTCCTGCAAATTGTTTTAAATATCGAATTTACAATCAATGAAAATAAAAAGTGTAGATACTTCTAGTATAAAAGTAAAAACTGTAATTTTATATTCTTTCAGATAATTCGCGAGTTTCATATAGAATGGATGGGTTCAAAGTTGGGTGTGAAAACTCATCTTATAAACAAACCAAACCAGCCAGTGTTGTTATCTTTCTCTCCACGACAAAACTAACAATGTAAGTTTGCGACTTAACTGTATAGGATAAACTTAAACTTAAATAAAAATAAGGAATAAAATACATATCTTTTATTTATCGATACATAACCAAAAATAACTTTAATCCAGGTAATTTTCTTAAAATTACACTGTACTTACATTTAAAAGAACAATAATTTTAAAGAAATTCAACTATCATTTTCCGTAACATTTGTTCGCTTAACTTTACGATTTCTGACTACAACTTTTTTTCTCCTCGAGCGTTTCGAAGTCGACTGTTTGGATGATGAAGTTGTCTTCAATTCCTGCACTTCTTGTTTACATTTTTGAGGCTCAAAGTTATTAATCACAATACCATCAGCGGGTTTTTCAGAATTACATGGCGGTAGATCTCTAAAATTATGTTGTACTTTCTTTTCAGTGTCTTGAGTCGTTAATTGTTGTATGGTTGAGTCCAATTGTGACACTACTTCGTTCGTTTTTTGCACAGCGATAGGTGAAGATGATACTACAATATTTGAATTCTGTGATATGGATAAAGGTTCAGAATGTTCCTGTACTGAACCTGAGTACTCGAAGGAACCGGATACTGAATTAGCTCTTTGCCCTTGTATTTCATAGTGATTATTTGATTCTAGATCATTAGAATTATGTAATATATGAGGTACGATGATTTGCTGATTCATAGTTAGCAAAATGTGTAGTGGGGTATTTTCAGATTTCAGTTCAGACTCTACAGCAGGATTAGGTTGTTTCGTTGCAAAAACTTTTGAATTTACGAGTATATCATCTTTATAGGTTTCTGGTTGTGAAGGGGAATATGCGGCTTCTTTATTATTAAAATCGTTCTCATCTTTTACAACTTGACTATCAAAGGAAAGATTGGAAGGCACAATAGAGTTGTATGGAGAGCTAGTAAATGGTGGACTTAATGGCGGTAACACGGGGGCTTCAGGAATTTTAATTGAATCTGCTGACAAACTTTCTTTTCCTTGTTCATAATAAGTGATTTCGTCGTTATTATTTTCATCATACAAAGAAGAACTTTCTGAAGAAATCAAATAAGAGTGCGACAGATTAGAAGGCGTTAACTCGGATGCTTTAGATATTTCTATCGGTTCGGAAAGTGAAGTGGTTTCATAGTTCGCAGAGGATGTAACTGGTTCAAAATTCTCTGAAGCAACCTTGTTTTGTGTGTTAAAGTAGTGAGACATTAGGAGATTAGGCGAATCATCTAATGTCGGCGAATGTGCATGATCTATTGTGTGTATTGTGTTTGCACTATAATTTTGTACAGTGGAGCTGTTTGTCAGTTCTGTACCAACTGAATTTTTATTTTCATTACTGTTCGAAGTTTTTGTTTGATTTAAAGGTAGTAACCCTGGTGCGGGAGGAATAAGTAAGTAATTACTTTTTGTTAATTCCTCAAATTCTGTTATAATTTCGGGGGATGGATCTAAGTAGTCTGAGTGTATAGTTTGCTTATTTTCGTATGTTTTGTTTTCTGAATATGAACCAAGTGTTATGTTAGAAGGGTTTAACGGGATTAATTCAGGTGCTTCTGGAATTATAATCGGTAAGCTATCTGCCGATGAAGGTGTATTTTCTGGAATAGTAATAGCATTATAAGATGATTCGTAGTTATCTAATAAGGTTGCTATTTCTCCAGGTCTTTTTTGCCCACTAATATTATTTTTCGGCGGATTCAATGGGAAATAAATTGGTGGTTCGGGTATTAACATGTCTGATTCAATAGAACCAGCTGGGTTCTCAGCTAGATATTTGTTAATATTGTCAGAGCTTTCTATTATGTCTCCTCGTTGGGGTGTAGTTGGAGCTATTTCTGAATAATTATAATTTGTAGTTTCAAGTTTATGATCAAATTTGGCTGTGTTTTCTGGGGTATAGCCGTAGGAAATATTAGGTGGGTTTAATGGCATCAAACCAGGTGCTTCTGGAATGACAACTATTGGTTGATTTTCAAATGTTGAAGGTGTATCTTCAAGAATTGTTACGATATGAGATGGTTCGTACGGATCTAGTAATGACACAACTTCTTCACCTCTTTTTTGTTCTTCTGGCTCAATATGGGCAGGATTAAGTGGGAAATATGTAGGTGGCTGAGGTATCAAACCTGTAGATTCAAACGGACTGGGTGAGTTTAGAGGTAAATTTGTTTGAATGCCTGGTGTTATTATTTCATCATTTCCTGACAATGAAAGTTGTGGATAAGACGTGAATTCTGCAAATCTATGATAATCTGAGCCGTGTAAGTCTTCATTAATCGCATCATTAACAATATCATAGTATGATTCATAAATTTCCGGATGTAGATAGGAGATTGGCAACGAAGAGAGGTCTGGAGTATCTAAATGTTCATTTTGTAACAATGGCGAATTAGGTATTTCCGATTGTAGCTCTTTTGAAAATTCAGTATCAGATAAATTGTCATTAGAGCTAAGTGAAGACGCGCTTTCACTTATTTTTTCGTTGGTATTTGATAACACGTATCCCGTACTTGGTGGACTCAAAGGCATTAAAGCGGGTGCTTCAGGAATAATGAGAGATTGATCTTCTATCACATCATGTGATGGAAGATCATTCGATGATGCTTGTTGAGCACATAATATAGTATTAGTGGATGGGATATTAGACTGTACGATGTCTGATAAGATTTGACAATTGACATTACCATAAGACGATGGATCGCATGATCCCGAATTACAAGGTATTGTTATAAAGGTAGGAACATAATTTTCAATGTGTAAATAATCACTATGTACGTTTGGGCTTACTTGGGATGCTGATGCGTTTTCAGAATTTTCTCCAGGTGCAACTTGCGATGATCGTTTATCATTAACATTTTTGGTTTTCAGTTGGTTCCTTAGTAACACTCCGTTGAGTATTCTAAAAATAGTGTCTCTATGTTGTCTGCTTGTAGATGCTGCATCATATCGGTTTTCAGTTGATCTCTTTCCTTCGGACCTTCTTTGTACAGGAACTTTAATATCTTTGTCATCAGGCTGTGTCAAAAGCTTTTTAGTCAATGCTGGATTGCTAGGCGCTGTTTTGCTGCATACTACCCAAATACCAAGTACGGTGAAAACTATTTTAATAGCTACCTGAAATATAATATATTTTCACGATTATTATTTTGATTTTTTTAAACACATTGAGCTCAAGGCATAAGGCACGACTCGTACACTCTCTCGTGCCGCACGAGAGAGTGGAAGCGAACATTTGTAGAGCAAGAATTCCGGGTAATCTTTAAAGATAATATAATTTTAACTAAAACCCTTCTATATGGAACTGAAATTAAAATGTTATGGAACAAGGAACCCCGAATTTAAAAGTTACATATTTTGATATGATGATGAATACCTAATAAAGTTTCGTCAGAAGTGACGAATCTTGACACTTGACTTTTGAACGGAAATATTACATTCCGCGGATCCCAATTTTTAAACTTAATAGCATTATATTTAAAGTATTCTATTCCTGCATGTGCATTATGTGTACGTAATTATTACAATCAAAATTATGGATATCATTAATATTTAACAAGGGAGTAAGTTCTTTAATTGGTGAAAGTACCAAGTTGCCTTTTAAACTTGTGCAAAGTTTGTTGCGAAATTTTTCTCTTTGAACCTTTTAAACATTGCACTCAATAATATTATTATATCACTTTACGAAAAACATCAAACACAGAACTCACCATACTTGCATCTACTCAGCTCCTCTCTCCACGAGCACAAAATAATTTCTGATTCATTTATATGCTTAGTAACATTAAATCAACCATGTCTAATGTTCCTTAATGGAAATAATCATTATATTCATTCTAATTATTAGTAATAACTATCTTAATTTCGTCCAGTAAAATGTGAAGTAAATTCCACATTTAATAATTATTGTTTGTGGCAATCTAATTAACATTGAAAACTAAATATCGTTTGATTCTGATTCCAAAACTAAATAAAATTTATATCATATCCACATTTATTAAGTAAAAACATATCATAAAGCAGGAAGAAAATTAGTATAAGACATATTATGTAAAAAATATAGAGCAAGCATTAAGTTCGAGAGTTAAAATGATAGTTGCACTTAAAAATTTAAGGTGAAGAAACTTGCGAAGAAGACATTAGGAATATTCGTTCATAGCTCCCTAGAACAATAGTTTAAAGCCGAGCCTCAGTGTTTTGAGCATTGTTATAATATGGTGTGAGGTTTGAGAAGGGGTTTTGAGCATTGTTATAATATGATGAGGGGTACTGTAACCAGCTCGGAGTGTTAGGGAGGGCAAAGACTATAATGTATCCTGGTTCTTGTGCATTCTCCGAATAGTTGTCCAAACTACGCCCGTTTTGGAATCTGTTACCGTACACTCCTGAAAAAAAATGCAAAATACATAAACCGAAAAAGTGTGATTAGGGCCGGCCATAGACGGACCGCATTTTGTAGTCGAGACCAACTGCAAAATGCGGTTGCCGCGTGGCGATCTGCTGTTTTCATACTAAATTCATATCCGCAATACCAAATCCCAAAGAGATAAAAAATCCCAAAGAGATGAAAAATTTACGGTTTCCGCGCAATTTGGCGCAACAGAGTTGCAAGCATCATAATATTATAGTGTTTTTTAAAAAAACAGTATCTCTGTCTGTCAGTCTCCTCACCTCTTTACGCTTAAATGGAATATAGTTTAAACCATGATTGACCTAACAATTTTGTGCATCACAATTTTCATCATAAATCGCTTACATCAGCCGTTTGAATCCCAGGAAAGTACAAAGGATATTTTTATCAGGCGCAACGAATTCCTGAGCATCATCTAGTACCTAAAACTATCAAGCAATTCGTTGGATAATAAAACTTACCTGAAGAGTATCTGCTGGGCTTCAGGAAGCTCGGAAGGTAGTCGCTCAAGGCCGACCAATTCAGCTGAGGTTTGGGGATCACGAACGTTATGTGGTATGAATCTTGCGTCTCCGTGATAGGTCCTACCGCCTGCTGTATCGGAGCTACCACATTATCAGATATCTGCTGAGGTAGATTCGTCAGTTGGTTCTGAACTTCGTTCTTAATGTCGTTGTAGTTCTGAGCGAGATTTGAGGCGGCATTCGATATGTCCTCCTTGATCCCTCGCTCCTGAGGTTCGGGCTCGGGGGGAGCCGGCAGACCCAATGCCATGGCAACCAAACACGATAAAATTATTAACTTCATCTGTGAACCAACGGAAACAAAAAAAAAAAAAACACTTAGATAACTCATCCACATTATTCTATGAAACCTGTCCCAAGTTTTGTTATGCTTAACGTGACCGTTTATTTTTTAGTCAGAGCGGGACATCTACGGAACCCCCCCCCCCCTCCCAATTTTTCTTTTATAATAAAAAGACAATTTTATTTTCATTTTAGTATTAATTATGAAAGTATAGAGGTAAATACAATAATTTATTGAGTATTTTGTGAATGTCTAGTGCCTATCTGTATAAGCAAATTATGGCGGAATAACCACATTTGTTGAATGGGAGTGCGTTATTTCCAGGCATTACACAGGCATTTCAAACATAAAAATAGTTTTAAATTGTCGTTTGGTCTATTTGCAAAAGCGGGACAATTTCGGCCTCGCGGGGGACAGCGGGACAGACTGCCTGAAAGCGGGACTGTCCCGCCCAAAGCGGGACGTATGGTCACCTTAGTTATGCTCGAAATTATTATGACATTATACTAGTATAGTAATTTGGAATTTTTTATGTTATAAGTTTATAACACAGTGTCTTTAGGCGATTAAGTAAAAATATGTCGTGTTTTTGAAATGAAAACTTCTTTAGCGGCGTTGAGCACTTTTGTGGGATGGGTAAAAACTGTGAAACTCGCGTCAGATTCTCGTGCTGATCGAAAAACCGTAAGACGGTTGGAGAGTAGTGTTGTAACATCGAAATTGATTAATCGAACAATCTATTGTTTTTTTCGATTGTCGATATTTTTTAATCGATTGTAAGGGTTTCGATTAATTAAAAATAACGATTTTTTTAAATCGATTTTCATAAAAAATGGGTTAAAAATTTAATCGATTGTAAGGGTTTCGATTAATTAAAAAAATCGATTTTTTAAAAATCAATTTTCATAAAAAATGGGTTAAAAAAATTTGTAAGGGTTTCGATTAATTAAAAAAATCGATTTTTAAAAAATCGATTATCATAAAAATGGGTTAAAAATTAAATCGATTGTAAGGGTTTCGATTAATTAAAAAAATCGATTTTTTAAAAATCGATTTTCATAAAAAATGGGTTAAAAAAATTGTAAGGGTTTCGATTAATTAAAAAAAACGATTTTTTAAAAATCGATTTTCATAAAAAATGGGTTAAAAATTTAATCGATTATAAGGGTTTCGATTTATTAAAAAAAACGATTTTTTAAAAATCGATTTTCATAAAAAAATGGGTTAAAAAAAATAATTCACAACGTTAATAATCAAATTTTCACTTCTGCTGGCACTTCCGGAGTGCAACCCGTCTTTTTTTTTTTTACTTGAACGTAACAAAGTCTACGTTAATAGATTAAAGTTTAAACAATATAATTTGGAGTTTTGGCGGGCATGTGAAAGAGTGCTGTTGTGTTTTTGTATTATTTTCCTAAAATTGTGTTAGCTGGGTTTTTAATGTGTAATATTGGTAGAATATTAACCATTAGATATTCGTGTTCATTCACAAGTGTAGGAAAGTGATGTAATATCCAGAAACGTGCTATTTTGTGTTCCCTTCAAAACTCCATCGAAAGTTTCAGTAAAGCGTCTACCACTTTACTGAATCGACCGACTTGACTCCTGTGACTGTATTGACATTTACTTAGACTTTGACTAGACTTTAGACCTGACGATACATGAAAACGATGATGAAAATTATAATAGGAGGAATATGATTTTCCCGCCACATTCCTTACCTTTTTACCTTGTCTGTGGCACAACATACACATCCTTTGTGTCAAGTTGCCAAAAAAGAAGAAAAAGAAAGAAAGAATATAATTCGTATTATGTATTTCGCTTACCTTGTGAGCTCTTGGTTCGATCTTCGGAGACAGCAAGCAGTTTTGTAGCTTATTGAATTATAAAATCTTATTTATATAGTGAAAATTTATCTCACCAATTAATATTTGAGGAAAATTCATCTCATTATTAAACCGTTTAAAATCCGTTAAGATAAGTTAACTATGTTGAATCATCCATACTAACAATGATTATTAAGTATATCTGTCAGTTTGTTACCTCTTCACGCTTGATAAAATGAAATATATAAAGTTACTATGGGTCCCGAAAGATAAGATAGGATAGTTTTTATTGAGGAACTAGCTGTTGCCCGCAACTTCGTCCGCGTGAATGTATCTTATTATAATCGAGATTTAGAAAATTGAACACCCATTTACGACTATTTTATTTGGATCTATAATATTACACACGAAATTTTTAATTTACATCAAAGACCCAGGAAACTTGATCCACAGATAGGTACTTATCGTTTTGAAAAATCCTCTCTTCAAAAACCGCTTGGCGTGGACTTGGACTTGGAAAGGAACATGTGACAGAGATAGAGGATATTTTACAGAAGTCGGGATTTAATGTAGGCATCTATCCCTCTTTAACCTACCTCTTACTCTCAGATTCCTAACCTACAATAATTAAATAACGCTTGAAGTTATTTACCTACTTACTTACCCAAAGGGTAATTTCTTTATCGGCGTTGCCCCACCGGTCACCACACATTCCCACCACTTTATCTCCCGTGTCACCAGGATCAACAGCGGTAGCCAACCATAAAAACCCTTTGATATGATTTCAGGGAGCCCGAGTGACATGCTCAAACAGGTTTGGGACCCGCAACGAAATTGATCAGAAGAAAATAGAAGTATGAAGAATTGTAATTCCTCTTTCTATTTAAAGCGGAGACAGCAAAAAGTTGCAGTGACCGAATGTTAAATAACTTAGGGGAAGCACCGCGAAAATAAACTACAATAATAATAATTGTGGTACTAACCTATAGCTAAATTAATATTGGAATTTGTTGTGTTAGACTGTTATCAATTTTTTGGTTTGCCAATAACATTGTGACAAAAACGCTCGAACGCACGGAAGTTCCTATAGCGCTGTCCACAATATTACCGTAGCATCAGATTTACACTGTAGGTTGTCTAACATTGTAGTTCTTTAGTCTTGGCAGAAAAAACTCTCCCAGAAATACTACCTTCGGTCACATATTCTACCTATGTGCTCGACCGATGCTAGTAATTTAGATTCGTGACTTTAAAATTTCCATTGCCGGTATGGAATTGAGATACGCAGTGGTCAATATCCATCCAGTGTTTAGATAATCGTTTACGAATATTAGGGAAAAGTTTTAAGGATCGACCTTTGCTAGAATTGGTAATCACTATGGTTGTCGTTGTAAATTTCGAGGAGTTCCTTCAATTCCATTACTCATAGTTCCCATTATGAAATTTCCACCTTCGCGACAATAACTGCGAAAGTCACACTTTCTAAAATCCGAGGAGTTTCTTCAATACCTTGTAAGTGATCACGTCGGGGTCACCAAAACCGACGTGATCACTTACATTGGTGACCCCGACGTGATCACTTGGTGATGATGTGTTCTGTCGAGGGTCACCAATGTAATGTGATCACGTCGGGGTCACCAATGTGAGAATAAGCGTGGTGGCCAAAGGAAGATCTTCCGACCGAGCGAGGTGGTATTCCCGGTCAGGCCGAAGCCCGCTTATTACATTTCAGCTGTCGTATATATACCGACGCGCTCAGAAAACTTCGATAGCGCGATGCAGGAATGTTAGGCGAATTGTGGGTACCACCACAACCTCATGGATCCTATTATGAAATTTCCATCTCGCAACCATAGCATCAAATACTAATTATAGCCCTTAATCCATTCAAGCCCCATAAGAGCACCAGTGATCGCGACAGCAATAGAATACAATAGCATTTCCAAGAATCCGCGATCGAAGGATTAAATTTATAAAAGAATAATTTTACAAAGAAATCGCACAGAGACGGCGAAATAATAATTAATAATTATCAATTTCGATACTGATCCTTTTAATGCAAAAGAATACAAAAAAAAAAACAATAAAAGCATCATAATGTGGTTATGGATGGTGGTGATCATGATGATTAATATAATTGATATAGTGGCATGTGCTTCCAGTATTTTAAACAACGCTGAACCTACATATAAGGAATCTTCTTATAAGGAATTAGGAGTTCCGTTCAGCAACGGAGCCTTCGGAAGCCATAGGGCAGGGTATAGACCCTGGGATATGCCTTGGTGCAAATCAATTACTTTTTGGTGGCATGTTATCTTTATTTTACTTAAAAAAAGTGAAAATTACTGTAATGTTTTTGTTGTAAAGGAGTTCCGTCGATACCTCCCGATCCCGAGAAAATCATTATCAAGTCACCGTTTTTGTAAACATGGTATCAAATTCAGGTTAACAATCTATACAACAAAAAAAAATTTTTGAAAATCTGACCAGAAACAGTAAAGTAAACATTTACTCCTCCTTTTTTGGAAGTTGGTTAAAAAAAGTATCTAAGATGTTGACCAGGGATGTAAGGTATCACCATGCCAAATTTCATTGAAATCGGTCCAGCGGATTCAGAGATTAGCCTGTACAAACAGACAAACAGACAGAGAAACAAAAATTTCAAAAACAGTTAAAATGTGTTCTACTACTCTTCTAACATGCCCCTGACTCGTTTTTTCAAGTTTATTTTCAATGTACAAAAAATTTACCTCTACGATTTTATTATAAGTATAGATTAAATATACGGGTTAGATACAAAATAATCTCGTTAAGAGTCCATATACGAAATTTTGCCGATGAATATGAAATTGCAAAGGTTCGCTACAGACATATTATTAGGTTTTTTCCCCTTATTAGACTTAAAAAAATATATATTAATTATTAGATTTAAAATATATTTAAGCGCGGAAAGCCGACTCGAGCCTTGCGGCGAGTAATATAATGTGAGATTTAGGTTGTTTTGAATCGTGTTTTTTGGCACAATTTGTTTTTTTTTCTTTTTTCTCGAATTGGATAGAATTTTATCTATAGATTATTTTGTCGTTTTCTTTTTATGAATTACAACTCCAAGTTGCCGAAATTAACAGCAATTCTTTGCCCATTTTCTCTAAAATTTTGCTGAGTTACATATTTTTTTACTCAACTATTTCATATTAAAGTGGTAAAAAGTAATTCCAACATTTTATAGACGACTTTCTCAACAGTACATTGTATTTTTTTCATACCGTTAAGACGTCAATAGGTACAATCCATAAACAGTTGATATTCTAAACCTTTTACAGCAAAAATCACAAAACTGTCGCGGGTTTGAGTTGTATTATTTAAAAATACTTAAAAAAAATATCTAGCTCCAACATTAGATTATAATTGAAATGATCTTACATGTTGTGCATTAAAACTTATAGAAATACTGTATTTTAACTGTTAAATCACGTCTGTAAAATCAGTGAAATCGGCAAATTTCGTATACGGACTCTTAAAGTTGGAACGAAGTAGCGAGCATCATCTAGTTTCACATAAGAGTAATATGTACT
The DNA here is from genome assembly GCA_963422495.1 of Polyommatus iphigenia. NCBI lineage: Eukaryota > Metazoa > Arthropoda > Insecta > Lepidoptera > Lycaenidae > Polyommatus > Polyommatus iphigenia. The sequence goes on along the minus strand of OY730187.1, from coordinate 22,092,571 downwards.
AACTACGAGGGCGGGATGAGAAGTAACTAGCCTCTGCTATTTAAAATGTTAAAATTAAAAAAATATGTATGTCATTTTTAAATTCGTGTCTTTGGCCACCTGTGTTCTAAATTTGAATTTGGTTGCGTGAAAATTTTATTGTTTTTTTATAATCTTTACTAATCTTATAAATGCGAAAGTATCTCTGTCTGTCTGTCTGTCTCGCTTTCACGCCAAAACTACTGAACCGATTGTAATGAAATTTTGTGCACAGATAGTCTAAAGCCAGAGAAAGGACATAGGCTACTTTTTAACTAGAAAAAGAGGTTGTAAGGGGGTTTTTATGCGTAAATTTGTTCAAATTAAGTTAGTTCCAAAAACTCATAACAGATGGCGCCAAGAGTCGCCTAGATCGCGCTATCGCTTGCTCATACGTATTTCTATAAGAGATGGTACCATGTTAACTCACATTGGGGCGACGTGGGGTCTCCTGACCCCTTTCGAACCAACCAAAAAACCAAAAGACTGCTAATTGGCAGTCTCCTTACCGACGAAGCCAACACGGCCCTCTCACACAGGGCCGCTAGCGTAGAGTTTTACACGTTATTAAATAACTTCACCGACAAACATAATATATTATATCAGAAATAACAGCCTAAATAATTTATGGGTAAAGCTAAAGTTGTGTAATAAGCTTTAGGTATAAAAAAGTTTAATTAAAAAATATATATATCATGTGCACACTGCACAGCTGTTTTGGGTATTTTGATTTGAGGGGTACCAGGGTTTTAAAAAGCTTTTAAATTTGACACCAATTTTGTTGACACCGCGCGCTATAAACTGAAGTCCACGCGGACGAAGTCGCGGGCAACAGCTAGTTTGAAAATAAATTTCGTCAACTGTTTTGAATATGGATAAAATTGAACAAAGAGCGGTGATAAAGTTTCCTCATATGAAGGGGATATAGGGGAGAGATATCTATGATGAATTAAAAAATGTTTTGGGTGAATCTGCTTCTTCTTATGCCACAGTAAAAAATTTGGTAGCTGAGTTTAAACGCGGTCGTATATGAGGCAAAGATGAAGCCGCCCTGGACGTCCGAAAAGCGTCACAACTCCGGAAATGGTCGTGAAAGTACATGTTATGGTTTTAGCAGACCTACGATTGAAGTTATCTGAAATAGCAGACACTATAGGTATCTCAAAAGGACAGATACGTGTCGCAATTGCTTACGCACGATCAAAAAAGAATTAAAGAAAATCAATGAATTAAAGTATGATTTGCTGCCCCACCTACCTCATTTGCCTGATCTAGCGCCAACAGACTTCTATTTATTCTCTAAGCTCAAAACTTTTTTGGGCGGACAGAAATTTGCTACAAATGATGAAGTCATAGCCGCTGTAGAGGAGTATTTTGTTGATTTTAAAGGCCTCGAAAAAAATCATTTTATAGAAGGCATTACTGCTTTAGAATTAAGATAGAGTAAGTGCATAGAGGTTCACAGAGACTATATCAAATAATAAAATTAATTTTATCACCGAAAGTTAAGTGTAGAAGTATTAGGCTAGTTACTTATCATCCCGCCCTCGTACCTACTAACAGAGATTGTTTTATAGACATTAGACAGATGGTGATGCATAATGGAATAATTATTCCAGGGCAGAACATGTAGAGATGAATCGAAAAGTGCATTTTCACAGAATTCCAGTAAATATTGATTTTTGATAAATAATTAAAACAAAAAATATTTTAATTTGTTTATTTACATCATTTTTGTGGTTTACAATAGTTAAGTAACACCCATTGGCGTCGCTGCAACAAGTCGTCATTAACAATAATATAATAAGTGAATACTTTTTCAAGTATCTACTATTATGTGATTCGCTAGTTTTAATGACGAATTATTCGCAACGACTGATATTATAAAATGTGTACGCACCTTAAAAATATTAATCTATAGATGGGCTGGAGCTGTATGTATTACCTAACAAGAATAACAAAGGAATCTTTAGCCAATTTGCAATCGTTAATCTAGGATTAAAGTACTTCGAAACAATAGTATTTTCCCTTACACACGACATTGTGTCCTGATATTTTGCAGTTTGCACAAAAATTTACAAAAGTCTGTTGTTTTTAATTATTCGTAGTAATTATCATTTAGCAATGTCAACTTGGCTAAAGACCGTGATAGAATATTGGCTTAAAATTAAAATCAAGCAACAGTTGTGCAAATAGTTAAACACTATGCTTAAAAGATGCGTAGTGCAATGTAAGATATTAATATAAGATTCAAATAAAATATTTTATTAACTTTGCGTAGATTATAGTAAAGTTATAAAAATATTAAACAGTTTTATGTTAGAGTTGTTAGCAACAGATTTTTAGTTATAGGTAATATTTAGCCATAACTCATAACATACGAGGAATAATTCATATTTATTCGTATAGTTTCGAATCCATTTCTAGATAGTTCTTATTTTTTAAACGCCACAATATAATATTATAGGACAGCCTTTTATAACAGCCTTTATTTAAACGCCTACATATTTACAATAGAAACAACAATAGAATTTACAAGTTCACTGATCTAGCAAGTTACTATATTTGGAGACATTCAAGCCAATACAAAATAAAGAGCTTTTCATTATCATTAACATATAAACAGTTTGTTGTGGTAGCACCCAAAAATGGCACACTCCGTAAGGTACTTACATACAAAACACGATAAAAACATTGTGACTTACACTTAAATTAAATAATAAATTAATTTGTTATCTTACCTATAGCCTAGCAATTAAATAATTATGGCTAAGAGGTTCGTTCGAAAATCGTTCCCAATTAACATTTGACTAAAATACTGACGGGGGGTAACTACGCGGTAGGTTTGACTTAGATCAATCAATGGGTCGAGGGTCGTAGGGCGTGGCGTTGTGGCCAACGTATCTGTTGTTCTTCCGCACTTGAAATCCCTCCCCGGGGGAGGCGTTGTAGTATATCACTCGTCGGATCCCGAAGGGGTCGACGTAGCCGAAGCTGCCGACTTTGTCGTTGGGTCCCTCGTTCTGCTCCTCGTGGTACTGCTTGGGCAGGTAGTACCGGAAGCCATTTCGTCGGAATGGGGCGCCATCGTAACCGGGGAACTGTGGAGTGTACCCGTCCCCGATTCTCGCGCTCGGCCGCTGCCTCCTCGTCCACTCGTCGGCGTGCCGGTAGGAATTAGGGTTGATGACGTCATATCGAGAGCTGTCGCTCGCGTAGTACCCGTCGAGCGTGTTCGTCTCGTAGCTGGGACTAGTTGACGAAGCCTCGTCTGCAGTGATCGGCGGCACCGTCGGACGCGGGTCGAATTTCGTCGACATGTCGATCGAGTTCGGTGAAACTTCGACGATCGGCGTCGACGAGGTGCTCGACGAGAACGGTCGAGGAGTGATCGATACTGGCGCGTAAGTTCTCGTCGTCGACGACAAGTATGGCGGTTTCGTCGTGGTCCGGAAGCGCAGGGAGCCGCGCGGAATGTTGTGCGCGGGCGCAGGGGTTATGTGGTAGCCGGGGTTTGTGGGCGCTGTTTTCGCTATTTGCAGAGATTCCTAGAACAAACAACAATATTTAATGCGAGACTAATTGCCGCACTCAGACAAACATTAATTAGGTAACTGTAATCAAATAAAGATTGTGACATAAGCCCCATACATTATTTGTCAAAATCTTCGTTAACTTGAAGTTTAATCATAACTAAATGTCCCTGAGTCTGAGAGAGGCAGTTAGTACTTAACAATATTTTCGTTTTATGTTTTTAATTTTTATGTTTTGAATTAGAAAGCTGGGGCAGTTTAAAATGGCCATGAACTCAAATTATGTTTTCTCATGTTTAGAGAACGAGCCATTACTTCCCCCATATGCCGTAGTTTGGAAAACATAATTGTAGACTTCTAAGAAACTCGCGTGGGCTAGTAAGTCTTTATGGCGTTTATGTTACTGTTAACCCAGTAACACTAAAGCTGGATAGAATAAACTTGTAATGGATTATTTTAATCCGCTATTTCTGTAAATTAAGTTGTAACCCGATTACAACTTACATTTACAGAAATAGCGTATATCAAGTTACGTTCATCTGAGATGGCTGCCACGCTGCGTTTGCTTTAGTTCGAAAATATTAAATAGTGTAATATTATGCACACAGCACATTAACTCTGGTCTGATTCCGTGTAAAAAAATGGGGACACTATTATTTTTGCATTTTTTTGCAATATAATCTAAAGCATAAAGCGCTAATATAGCAATTTTTTAAATCGAGACAGTGCCAAAACACTATCCATTCTAACTTTCACATTAGTAATGATAGTAATACTATAATAGTATAGGGTACGTACTGCGATAGGCCGGTTTTGCCCCACATAGACGGTCTTGGACTTGTATATTCTGTAGCCCTGGTCGTCAGCTATGTAGTCCTGCAGCCGCAGGTAGCCGTCTGCTCCCACCCATCCTGTCGTACCTGAAATGTTAAATGCTTCTAAAACACTCCTTTAACTTTAGGTTCCAAGAATAATAAGTAATAAGATGTGGAAGTTTTGATTGTGCTTTAGGAAAGATTAAAACCACATTAAACATCCGATTGATCATCTTGGAACTATCAGCCTGATAATGCATTGTCTTTATCAAACTTAGAACTTACATTTTTCTATTGTTCCAATACGGAAATCGCTCTCATGAGTCTGAACTCCGAGGTTCACAAGTCAAGCCAACCAAAACAGTTAGTATTTCAATGTTTCAACGTTGAGTCTACAAGGATGCCTACCACTGGTTGGCTGGTCGAGAATTAGGCTGCGTTTCGCTGAGCGAGGTCACGTCAATGAAGCGATTCTATTGGTTCTCAAAAACACATTCCTCGCAACACATCGCTGGTGGAAACACAGCCTTATCCAGACGAGAAGTATTCTCTTTAACATCAGAGCCTCTATCTTTTCATCCTACTAACCGACAACCGATCCATCCTTCAGCCGGCGCTCCTTGCGGTACTGCCCGTTGTGCGTCTGGTATATGAAGTAGCGCTCGTCGTCGCCGTCTGTCTGGATGTGGAACTGGTCGGCGTCCTGCTGCGGGCTGTACCCGTCCAACGCCGCGAACGCGCCGCATGCGCATATCTGGAACAAAATATTACGATAAATAAGTATGTAATGAAAGGAATTGGAAGTTTAGTAAAAGGTAAGATTCTTGAACAATTCTCCAGGGAGTGAATGTTTATGTATAAATCTAGGATTGTGTTCTAGGCTTTTAAAAGATCCTTGGGCAATCAGCTTGAAAACAAGGCCCATGTATTGAGCTCTCACCACTCATCACTGTAATACTACAAGTAATAAATAACGATAATAAGTAAAGCTATAATAAAATAAATGTTCTGCTTATAATCCCCGTTGTAAATTAGGCATGTAATTTAGAAGTAAACAATAAATGCTAAGAAGCCATCTACATTTTAGATTACCTATACCAATTCTTATGTGGTATCGTATCCGCCTTAAACAAACAAAATAATCAATTTAATGTCCTTTTCTAGCGTTAGCGCCAACAGAATTTACGTGCGAATTTCTTGCTCGTCTGGCAATTCGCACGGGTATTTAACATACCATCCGATTGTCCATGTTCGAGTACCAGCAATATATTACAAATCCTGATTACATCCTGAGTGTTGCGCCCGCGCCGGCAGAGATCAGGAAAAGGCGTGTACACAATGGTTTGGCAACACCTACAGACAATTTGTTTCAACAATAGCCCGAAGGTCACTGCCTAACAGCTTAACGAGATAATCACATCCCTATAAGGCATTTTCAAAGAACATTTCAAGGCTGCCTGTCTTATATGTGGGCGAATATGGAGTACTGCACCTATAGGCTAATGTTGCGAAATATCTCTTAACTATTTTATAGTCCAAGGATTTAGATTTGGTGACTAATTTGGAGTTTCTGATTCGAAGTAATTAAAAGTAAGGGCGGCCGTTCATTTGCAATGAATTCATTCGAGTCGCTTTCTGTCGCAAAAAAACTAATATGAACTGGTTTCGTATGTCAGTTTCTCATATGAATTTGAAAACCAGTGCATACTAGTTCATTAATGACGGGCAGGCCGTCCAATGACGTACCCTTAAACCTTTTAAGATCTATCGCGAAGGTTTTTCTAGCTATTCCATAAATTAATGTCATAGAAATCTATTTCATTTTATATCTTCATCATCTATTTAATATCAAGTATATGCGTTCCATTGCTAGTTTTCACACCGCCATTTATACATTCCGAGTATAAGGAAGAACATAGAAAACCATCAGCCTACATACGAGACCTACAGCCTCAATGAGGTCCTAGAATAATAAAACTTCATCTGCATGTTGCCGCAACCTCGGACGTGGGCTGCGAGCTAAGGACCTACGCGGAAACATATGGCAACCTGACATGACAACCTGACATGACACATATTGATTACATACTACAAAATGGTTTAGGAGTGTGCGGTAATGACAACGTAATGTTTTCTGTATTCGTGAAACTGCATGACACTCATGTTAATTAACTGCTAGTATGACATAATAAATAATATTGTTTTAATTATGCATACATGCATTTGAAATTGTAGCACATATTTATAAAATGCCCTTGACGAACAGAAAAAGGACACAGTGTGGACAAAGCTAATCGCCATGTCATTTAACGATGCGTTATAGTCAAGTCTCTTTAAATTATCCTGTTAAAATTATCGAATCTAATTTTACTATATTCTCACCACCCAGTTTAGTAGAAGATCCTATAGATTGACGAAATATATTTTGGTAGTAGCGTTAAAATATTCATATTCCAATAACCACGTGTTTATTTTTTATTTATGAGTGAGTAACAAAATCGTGTATTATGTCATTCTAATTAGGCAACAAAAAGCTGTTGCGAAAAATAACATTGGACTAATGTTAATAAATAAGGAAGAAATTAATCATCATAACACATTTGAGCGAGTAAAAAATAAACAAAAAAGGATACTTAGTCTTGACTTAAAATTAAAACTATTTCATATTATCATAAATTTTTTATTATTAGTAGCATATAATATAATATTTTCGTCTGGTTTTTATATTTGACGAATTATGGTACTCTAGTAGGATTTAACCGACGCACAAAAATATATTTATATGTTTAGATAGGGACTTTTTGCTTTTCAAATTAATACGGTCAAATAAGGCATACGTAATTTATTTTTCCTTAGAGTTTATACAGAAATTAAAATGAATCACTAAGTGACATTTGCCTGTTTTGGACTAAGTGGGCTTATTTGGTAATCGAAAAAGGATCTATTTGGACAATATGCATTTCATTAAATAAAAATTAGTCATATTCAAATGAGAGTAGATAACTTCAAATGACTAAAAGCTTGTATTAAAATTATAATATGTTATTATCTTCCATTTAGAACAATTTGCAGTGAGTCGTGAGTGGGACCTAGAGCAAAAATAAATTAAACTGTAAATATTTTAGAATATACACTGTTGATAAAATGAGAAACCGCACTCAAATTATCAAGATACTTCATAATAATATTATGAATGCGATTTTGTCTGTCTGTATAATATTTTATCTGAGCCGATTTTAATTAAAATTAGTATGTAATATGATTCCCGAAAATTGACTTAGGAATTGATGAATGCACGATTTGTTTTTCGCGAGCGTGAGCATCAATTTTCTACATGAAAATATTTTTTATTTTACTGATTAAGAAATAGTAGCAATTTAGCACACAATGCACTGACATGACTAAATCATGCATGGACCATGTGTACGTAATTAATGTTTTTAATAATTGTTTCTTCGTGATTCCATCGCGTACGGTCTCTCAAACACTTCTTACAACATTTCGCTCTTATTACCATCGATATAAAGTCCAAAAGGCTTACACAACTTCATCAGCGACCGTACAAAACGTCAATTTTCCACAAAAATGTAGATAATAGAATTTTGACCGTGTTACACGGTCGTGATGGACATCCGTAACAATCCCCAAATGACGAAACAATAAGCACGACTGTCCGACAATTATTATTGTCCTATATAAGGACCTTGTACTTGTGAATTAATGTTCATGTGTACAGTCAGGGATCACGTATTGTTTATCACTTTTGCACTTTATGCCCATGGTTATAAAGTCGATATGTGTCACTCAGCTGTACCATGTGAGTCAGTGGGCGGTAAACAATATGTTGCCTTGGTGATATCACTATCACACCATCAGTTTTAGTGTCAATATGATGTTATTGTTTATATTGCGCATTGCATAACTAGTAGCCCTAGTAGGTTTATGCATGTCATAATGATGATGAAAATTGAATATCGCACGATAAATATGACGCGTCCATTGATATTCTTAATAATATATTTTATTGGAAACAATTATTACTAAAGTTACCACTATTAAAATATTTTATTTCTACAGTTAAGTGTATAAAATTAAATCCTGTCATTTTGTCACTATAATATTTTAGTGTTTGTGTCGATAGAACTAGTTTTTACGAAGTCCAGTCTCCTTTATAGTTTCTGATGTAAAAAGCAGTAAAAATAAAATTGCTCGAAAACTGTAACTTATTTTGTAAATTAATCCAAAATAAGGAATCTCAAGATTTCCTAGACCTGTATCATTGTTATGGAACTGGGAACAATGGGACCACTTATTTTTGAGAATTTCCTCTCTTCTTTAAGAAGCTCTCTTTGCACGGCACCAACTCACACTTGGCCGATATTACTTTATGGAGTACCATACTATCAAGTGTATCAAGTAACGATATGCGTAGGCGTGAAATGTCAAATTACTCAACGCAATAAAACTAACCGATATAAAAGTAAATCGTATAATTAAGGTACGGAAACACCTACGTTTTCTTCAATAAGTAAACGAATTAATAATATTATCATATGACACACATTTTCAATGTAAGGATTGTCCTTAAATGTAAGTGTAATTTATGAAATATTTTACAAGACCTTAACAACTACACAATTAATTATGGAATGAAGGAAAAGCCCCTCAAATTTTTGCTCTGGAGGTCTGTTTTTAATTAAAGAAGATTAAATTATATAATTTAATTAAAATATAACTGAGTTTTGAACTCTAAACGCTACAATGTTACAAGTTACAACTCCAAATTAATTAATAGACAATAATCCATACTTAATATTATAAATACAAAAGTGTGTTTGCCTGTCTGTCTGTCTGTTACCTCTTCACGCCCAAGCGGCTGAATGGATTTTGCTGAAATTTGGTATGGAGATACTTTGAGTCTCGGGAAAGAATATAGGATACTTTTTATCCCGTAAAATGTACGGTTACTGCGAGATAAACGAATTTTGGAGCAACGGAGTTGCGGGCTTCATCTAGTTTATCAACTATCAACAAGATATTTTTTTAGTACTAAGCAAAATATTACCGATATACGTATTTCTGCTCTAAGGAAATTGCACTAAAGATCTAGATTAGATAACAATCTTATAATACTTGAAGATAAATTAATGACCTATGTTAAGCAATAGGGAGCGGCCCTATACCTAGGTATTACGTCACTGCGGTAAGTCCGTGTGAGGTCGCGGTCAGCGCATGGGAAAGTACTAGTTTGTTGACACTAGCCTTATTATGGAGATCGCAGACGGCACACTTTTTGTGTGATCGAGTCTGCGGCGCACATACATTCTGCAGGGCGCGGCCATGCAGAATGTATGTGCGCCGCAGACTCGATCACACAAAAAGTGTGCCGTCTGCGATCTCCCTTAAGGGCTTGTTCATTGAATCCCTAGCAGAGTATCTATGAGACCGATTTATTGAGAACATAAAAGTCTTTATCTACTTACATATTATAGTAATGTCTGGAATTTAAAAATCATAAGTCATAAGTGTGGTAATAACCCTCCTATTTGCTTCACCGTAGTCAGATAAAAAAATGTCATACCTACTCGAAAAAAAAATGTTCGTTTGGTATTCGATTCTACCATACTTCACTTGTTACTCGTATTTAGGAGTCTCAAAGAATGTATTGAAAACCTAAATTTTTAATTAGAAGAAAAATAAACTAACTTTTACATACAGAGTTTGTGTAGTTAAAACGTTAACATATTTTGTTCCCATTAAAAATTTGCCAGTAGTACGAGTTACGATATAATATAATAAGACAGTCAAGTTTAATATTATTTTTTCATTACCTCAGGGTAGTTTATATCATGTCATCATCCAAGAACCCTGGGGTATATTTTAGAGTGATTCACTGATGTATCAGAATTATTCAACATGGCGCGACGGTTGCCTAAATGGACTCAAAACATTAAGACCGAACTAAGACTAATTGTGTATCGCAATTTATATGAAAATGCATATTTATTTATGCAATTTTAATTAATATAATGAATATTCAAATTGAGCTATGTATAAAGTTTTTGAAAATTACTCAAATCGCAACGGTCCATATAAAAGACATCAACTCAAGCAAATCTCTTTCTCAATGTAGCGTGAAAATAATTCATTTCATACTCTTGTTTCCTATTTTCATTAGATTCATAATTTAAATAGGCTAATAAATGTCTTTATGCATAAGAATGTATAAATTTATAACCAAGCGTACCTGCTTGAATTTTGGTGTTACTTAAATTGTGCTATGTCATATAGTTATAATAATTATTATTACATTTATAAAATGTGCAATAACAAACACGATTGTAAGTTGAAATTAATTAGGTGGTATTTATTTTTAATAGTTCTTAAAATAAATGTTATGTAACATTCGATCATTAGCCCATTTAAAAGTGCCATGAGGCTTCTGAACTACATCAGTCACTTCCTTCCTTGTGAGTTATATCGTTTATCACCAAAAATCAAAATGAAACTGGTAAGACATTTAAAATTTATTTATCTACACTCTTACTGATAAAGTTACTAAGGGGCTGTTTCGCCACTTCCTGATAACTGCCGTATAGGCTATCCACAACTCATCTGACAAATAGAGTATTGAGTATCTGTCAGATAAGTTGTGAATAGCCTATGGCACTTATCAGTAAGTGGTGAAACACCTGCCCTTATAAGTGTTGCAAGGTTTGCTGTCTTTGTCGGTCATGTATTTTTTCTATTGTGTTTGTGTCAGACAAAATCAAGCAGACTGTTAGTTATTTACTTGTGTAAATATTTTTGGTAGTGAGGGGATTGTGGTTTTAAACCTAAAGTGTTATTAATGCTATAGGAGCTTAGATATTTAACAAATGTTTATTTTTATTACGAATAAATGTTTTCCGCCATAAAAAAGTGGCTGAGTCATTCTCTAATACCTTATAATTTATATTATGCCAAATTCTTTAAATCGCGGTCCAGTATAGTTTTGGAGTCTATTTGAAACAAACAAACAATCAAATATACTCTTATTAGTGTAGTAGTGTAGTAGGGCTGCAAATAAACTGTCAAGGAATACATAATTCAAATCATGATACGATTTCTCACAACGACGCGCAGAATTTAATACTAATCTAATATATAAAATTCTTGTGTGACGGGTCACAGTGTTTGTGCACTAACTCCTCCAAAACGGCTTAAGCGATTTAATGTAATGTACATTCGTTAGGCCTGAGAATATTTATCTACTTTTATATTAATACTAGAAATAATTTATATGGCAAAATAACGTTTGCCGGGTCAGCTAGTAACAATGTGTGCTTCAATTCGTTGTCTGGACTTTACCATTATATATTTCACAGTTCATCGTATTCTGCCTCATCGGCGCTGCAGTCGCCGCCCCAGCTGAAATCCCGCCCCCGCCCGCCGTGCTCGCTCCCACCAGGGACTTAGCCGCCCTTCGCGCCCTCCCCGCTGTCTCCCACCAGGAGATCCACGACGGGAAGGGTCAGTTCTCCCTCCGGTACGAGACGGCTGAGGGAACCATCGTGACGCAGCGCGGCTGGCTGGTGCAGACAGCTGACGGAGACCACGTGCTAGTGACGGAGGGGGAGGTGTCGTACACCGTAGACGGTGTCACCTACGTCACACGATACAGCTCGGGGTTGGACGGGTCGCATATATACGGGGATCACCTGCCCGTCCCAGTCGAACCGATTGTTATTAGACATGAATAAATGATTGCTAATTGAAAGTTCTTGTTTTAAATTCTTAGATCTCTTATAACTACATTTTTGTATCTACTTTTAAAGGTCGAGTAACACAGAGACACGATGTGATGCGTTATTTTTGATTGGCGTCTTGGTGTGAACTTTATACTTTAAAACATCTGTGTTCTTCTTCGAGCGAAAATGGGAGTTGCTGCTAATTGAAGTGAAAACTTCTTTAGCGGCGTTTAGCACTTTTGTGGGATGGGTAAAAACTGTGAAACTCGCGTCAGATTCTCGTGCTGATCGAAAAACCGTAAGACGGTTGGAGAGTAGTGTTGTAACATCGAAATCGATTAATCGAACAATCGATTGTTTTTTTTCGATTGTCGATACTTTTTTATCGATTGTAAGTAAGGGTTTCGATTAATTAAAAAATCGTTTTTTTTAAATCGAAAAATGGGTTAAAAATTTAATCGATTGTTATTGTTTCGATTAATTAAAAAAAATGATTTTTTAAAAATCGATTTTCATAAAAAATAGGTTAAAAAAATGTAAGGGTTTCGATTAATTAAAAAAAACGATTTTTTAAAAAACGAGTTTCATAAAAATGGGTTAAAAAAATTATGCACAACGTTAATAATCAAGTTTTCACTTCTGCCGGCACTCCCAGAGTGCAACCCGTTTTTTTTTCAATGTACCTTACATAATATATACGTCATAATATTTCTGTACTACCTACTCGTAACACGAACTAAATATTTATATGTGTAAATGTGATACCATTCACACAATTTTGGAGATAAGATTTACAGGCGTGCGAAAAAGGTGTCAACTAAGTGACACATAAAATTGTCCGAGTTTCCCCCAATTATGCAACTGGGCGATAAACACCATATTACATTATAACAAAGTATCAAATTACAGTATGAACTTCAATTATATAACGCTGTGGGAACGGTTTAATCTGAATACGAACTCGCCTAATAAGGGTGCGTCCACATTTGTATAATTTGTGCGATCAGATCCCCGATCAGATCTCCGTCGCGTATCATCGAAGCGTGTCAAAATGATACGCGTATCATGATACGCCCCGATCGCTATTAACCGCGTATCTAATACATGCCGTATCAAATACTCGCATGATCAGCAGAATGATCTAATAGGCGTCCACACTATGACACGCATACTTGATACGGCGCGATGATCGCGACGGAGATCTGATCGCGCAAATGATACAAATGTGGACGCACCCGAATGTGTTTTAGAAATTTCCGCAGTTTCATTGTTTATATCTTGCCAGCAATTATATTAATCACAATACAATACAGATTATAATCTTGTTGAAAATTTATGAATTTAATGCAGAATATCTTCATCACACTTTTATTCGGGCAATGAAGCTTTGAAGATGAATAAAGATTACATTAGCGCCAATTTTACCAACATAGTAATATTAGTATAACCATATTTTGCTATACTTAATAGTAAAATTTATGCTATTGTAGTTTTTTAAATAACAAATGCAAGAAATAACATAAGGGCTTCTTTAATCCATGATTAACTTGAACAAGCATTGGTGAGATGGCAATTAACTCAGGCCAAATTCTCATGTCTATGGTAAAACAAGTTAACGTTAGCAACAAGCTGACTACTATACTCGAAGTTTCTATCTAATATGAAATATGGTTTTCGAAATTATTTCGTTAGTGACTCATAAAACCTATCCAAATTGTAACCCAAACTAGTACTGGACCTTGGGTAATTACAGAAGGAATGTGATGTGATACAGTAGGCATGCTGGTGGGCGAACACGTAATGGTAAGTAAGGCAAGTCAATTGTATAGCGCTAGTTACCGCGTTTAATAAGGTTTATTTAAAAATGCCGCTTTTGGTGCCAATTAAAGACGCACAGTAAGGGTCGATTCACACCGGAATGGCAGAGGCGAGGCGAGCAGTTTCAGTGTCATATGATTTTAAACTTTATCTTCATCATTGTAATACATAGTATCGCTTGAGAAATCTACGGCCGCCCGTGGACGCTCATGGCCGCTCGTGGCATCTTGCGGCCGCCGGCGGCGGCGATTTCTCAAGCGATACTATGTATTACAATAATGAAGATAAAGTTTAAAATCATATGACACTGAAACTGCTCGCCTCGCCTCTGCCATTCCGGTGTGAATCACCCCTAAAACGTGCTAAAAGTGTCATAGTCCGCACATAGTTAGTTCTGTGAAAATAATTGCTATGTGAATGGCAAATCACATACTCCCAAAGGTGAAATGCCTAACGCACTGTATAAATACTATGCAGCTAATTTCAATATACGTCAATTGTAAGTGTAGTCTAAGAGACATGCTACGAATGCCGGTTCCGCAGCTATTACATAAAGCTTGACCTTTTTAACCGTGGACAATGTCATGAACCCATCTTGCCACGAGCGCAGTTAATAGGAAATGATTCTACGCTATTGACTTATTCGCTAACAGTTAAAGGATACAGATCTATCATCTAACTTAACCCTAATGATTATCTAAAATACTTGGTACATAAAGAAACGATGATTTCTGAAATAAGGCAAATACCTTGTTAAAAGCTTAAAAAGTGCTTACTTGAAAAAAAGCACTAGCCGTCTCAGGCCATCACACATTGCATCTTCCTTCTTTTTCTTCTTTTTGTTGGCAACCATGAATGCAGGATTGCATCCATTTTGCCAGTGTCAAGTAATAATATAGTTTTGACACTTTTTTGCATGTAGGTCTCATTGGAAATCGACGCTAATGGAAACGCGTAGAAGCGACAAATTCCTCATTTGTAATTGTCTTAACAATCGCGCGTCAGGGCTGACTCGTTGCATTTGGACCCTTGTCCTTCGGGTCTGTGGGCGCCGCCCCCGCCCGTGTGGGCTACAGTAGGTACTGCGCAAATCCGCATTGCGCATGTAACCTTGTGTACAGAGATTTACATACTAATAAGCATTACTGCCAACTGGGGCCATTAGCTAAAAGCTTGTGAAAAAATCGCCACGCATGATTAAACACAAAAAATGTTGAGGACACATAGTGTCTAAACACACTAGGCCGAAGTTACGCGGCGTAAATTACGTCCGCAATGTCAAAATACGGACGGAACGCGACGAAATAGTGTGTCGTCAGCAATTTAAAACACATTGCGAGCGTATCATGCGGAATTTACGCCGGCGTAACTTCGGCCTAGTGTGTTTAGACACTTAGAGTGATGTTTTACTCATATTATTAACCATACAACAGGCATTAAAGCTATCTTATGTCCGATATCTTATGTCTTATGATATTCCGACTATGGTCGAGTTCAAAGTTTTTACTTTCCATAAAAATTATTGACTCAGGTGTAAAGAGGTCAGAGGTAGTATTCCAGATTGACAGGGGATCACATGCTGCCCGAACAATTTTCCAGGACTACTCAAGCTAAGGAGCAGTTCTGGAAAATTTTACAGTTTCTGCGTGATATACGAATTCTAGCGCAATAAAGATGCATGCAACATCCAGTACAACTGCTCTAATAAATCATAATTGCTATACACCAGTAGTTACGGTAACTACGGTATAATTAAACGGCGGGTTTTTGCCGGAAACGACGAAAGTGAAGCGACGACGTGCACGTAGTTCTCACGCGTGAAAAGCGTTACGTGATGGTTGCTTCACTTCACATCGCCGTACGAGATCAATTATTTTTAACGAGAGATTAGTTCGCGAGATCCTATCTGCTTATGGTTTAATTTGTAACGAAACTGCAAAAGATTAAATTGCATATGCATGCATGCTAGTGTAAGAAATGCGTTACTTTATCTATCGACTATCGCCGGATTCGATATGAATGATATTTGTAATAAGAATACTTTTAGTAGCTTTTAGTCTACTATCTTTCATTAGTATCGGGATCAAAATATATTATAATACAATGATATTTGACCATGGATCCATTTAAGTGTAGAGCGGAGCAAGTCTTTGAAACGATAAATCTAAAATATTAATAAATTGTTATATCGAAATATTAAAGTTATGTGACATATTATAACATAACTACATTACTCCAAACAACTATCTGGGGGCACGGCAGTGCCCCAGCCAAGCTTTTTAGCAAAGGCACGGCCGTACCATACTTTTCTCGAAGCGGTTCGCGGCTATTTCACACCCCCTTTATCTTCGATGTTAACAAAGCTAGGGATTTAAAATTTCGGTCACTAAGAGCAAGTATTAAAACTAGCTTAACCTCCAAATTACATGAAATTTCGATACATAGTTTAGTAGTTACGGATGGTCAAAGTTACTACATTTTGTCACTCACTGACTGATAGATCATCAAAATTCAAAGGTACTTCTAGCAGACTTAGAACCTTGAAATTTGGTACCCGGATAGGTATTTATTCACAATGAAAGGAAAATTTATGAAACCAGTCAAGTCGGACTGGCGTACATAGGGTTCCGTACCGTAAATTTGTATGGGAGCCCCCCTTAAATAATAAGTTTATTTAATTTTTATTATTAATTACTAAAGATAACATACAATTGAGCGTTTTCTGAAATTTTCAAAAACCTTAGTGTTACCATTATGGATATAGAGCAAAAGAAGGGAAAAAATCGTGTTTGTTGTATGAGGCCCCCCTTTAATAATTTATTTTATTTTGATTGGACTATTAGCTTTTATAACGACACCAGAAATACATAATTTGTGACAATCGCAACTATCTAGCTATTGCGGTTCTCTAGATCCAGCCTGGTGAGTGGTGACATACCGCGGATGTACGACGGACAGACAGACTTATTAATAATAGGGTCCCGTTTTCATCATTTGGGCAGGGAAACCTAAAAACTGAAATTGAAAAATAATATAATAATAATAATATAATACTTTATTAAATAAAATATAAGATTTTTATGTTTGTAACTTTGAAAGAACAGTATGAGTTTCGATTGCATATTTGTTTGATGTACCATCGAGGAAATTGATTCCTATGCAGTTGATAGACCAACGTTATTTGGTTGAATATGTCAATTCAATGTTAATTGTGATCTGTCGGCTGGGTTTGACGTAACGCAACCAAACTACGTAGGTCCCCGATCTGCATAGGAATCAACTTCTCTGATAGTACAAAAGGCTTTAAGTTAGTTATGAACTTAATGAAATTGTGTTAATTACTTAAAAAATAATATTAACAACTTCAATAGTGAAACAATAATTAAATTCGATTTAAATATAAATGTAATTACTAATCAGTACTGAGATATACACTCCATACTTGCTCGATATAATAATATGGGAGTTTTAAGTTATCACATGAAATAAGGTGTGCTTCTTTCCTGCGAGGAACGTCGAGACGCTTACAACAGTGCTGCTATGTATTCAACGGTAATGCTAAAAATAACCATAAGTTTAAAAAAAAAGTTCAAGTATTAGCTTAAGAGTCAATTATATAATATTATGAATATAATAGTCGACCCAGAACTCAGAAGTATTTACGTTACGTTGTCCACCTATAGAACTAAAGAAGCCTCAAAGCAAAAATATAAAGGAGATAGGGAATGGGTGCAAAGCTAAGTACAGAAAAAGTTATAACGTGACCTGAAAAGAAAAGAAAAAACCTTCAAAAAAGAAATGAAATCCCACCAAAACATGAAATGTAAAAGGAGCCAAGCAAAATATTGCATAGCTATTCAATACTTCTGTCGTAAAAAGTTTTCAGATCACATTCAAGCCAAGCCTTCAACTTATTTTGTAATTTAAATCAACATTCAGTAAATGTATCAATAGATTTCTTTATTTTATAATTATTATAGTGGCTTGGCAATGAGCACAATAGTAACAAATATAAAACTGCATATTGGGAGGAGTTCATACGAGTTCATACTTAGGTACACAGACGGCAAGCTTAAAGTGTTGCGTAAAGCGTATGTAACGACGCATGTGGCCGATGGTACCCAATAATATCCAATTAGTCGCTGATTATTTCTCTAGTGCTCATTGCCAAGCCACTTTAATAATTATAAAATAAAGAAATCTATTGATACATTTACTGAATGTTGATTTAAATTACAAAATAAGTTGAAGGCTTGGCTTGAATGTGATCTGAAAACTTTTTACGACAGAAGTATTGAATAGCTATGCAATATTTTGCTTGGCTCCTTTTACATTTCATGTTTTGGTGGGATACTGACAGCTTACAAGAAATAATTCAGGTGTACTAGAGCAGTATTAATGTGACACAGCAATAGAAATAATGTATCGAATTCCAATATTTGAGATTTCGCAAGCCCAATGTTGCAAGAGCGAACTTTTAACACACGCTAGTTACATTAATTTAATGATTACTGAATTTAATGAACCAGTACTGGGTTCTCTAGGATAGGGCTTCTCAAAGTTTTGGCTGTTTAAATCCCTTGAAAACAATACAACGAACCTTTTAGCTAACGAATTAAGTAAAATAAAATTAAAATATATTTTTTAACACAAAGTCAAAAGAATTAGGATTATTTAATTGTGGTGGGCTTGCTTCTTATTGCAAATTCAAGTGTTACGTAGCTTCTAGGTAAATATTGCAGCGACTCCATATTGCCATTTATCGGTAGGGAGTAGAGACCGATGAAACCTAGAGGTTCGCGTTCCCACTTTGAGAAACCCTGATCTAGTATTTACGGCATGGCTGGCGTAAATTTCAAATTTCGAACACAACTCACGTTGGGGTCTCGTGGGAAATATTCGTGGTGTTTCTCGAAATAAATTCTATATCGGAAGTTCTAAGCTCGCGCTGGACGCATTGTTAAACAGTTGCACAACTCCCTGTATAGCTTGAGAACTTAGAGCATACATTACCGATGCCACATAACAAACATAATATGTATTGCAAATAGTTATAAAATAAAATATTTCTATGCCTAAGTTAATTAACATTTACTACCTAGATGTTGCTTGCAAATTAGTTGCGCCAAAATTTTTGAGGGATAAAAACTACCATATTCTCCCCGGAAGCCAAAAAATATTTGTACGAAATTTCATCATAATCGGTTTAGCCTTTTTAAGCGTGTAATTTTGAACAAAAAGTGTCCACAACTGCTAAGCTAAATTTTTCGTGTAATGTTGTCTTTAAAATACCTATACAGGGTGTTAGGTTTAACACCGTGTATGTATAGGTATGAAAACAGATTTTTTTTGAGTTCCCAGCACTATTCTCATAGAAAAAGTTGTTCATTTTGACGGGTTTATTTGATGGTTTTAAGGATAACGGTGTTAAACCTAACAACCTGTATATTTAACTTTCATAATTCCTTTCACGTATTTATAATATTTATATCATAATTCATCTGATTTAAGATTTATTTGCCTTTTGTAACACACTTTGTTGTATAATGTGTCTGATAGTTAAGAAACATTATTATCAGTCATATCACTATATAACAGGAAAATTGGACAGTAAAACTGATGATGATTAGTTTTAATACGAAATAGAGACTGGTATGACTTATGTTAAATATTATGTATCATAACATCATGTATCTATATAATAGATCAATGGTAAACACTTACGGTCAGTTCACATTGCAACGTGATGTCACATTGAAAACAGCTGAATTTTTTTATTTTAATTTTTTTTATTATGTTCTTGCAGACCATGGTGTTGGCCTGCCATTAATATTTTGTATAGCTCAGTAAAATGCATATTATGCATCAAGTCGCTTCGTTTCGTCACGTTGCAATGTGAACTGACCCTAAGTCGTACGTAGTCTCGTAGTATTCTAATTGCTCTAAAATATGTAGAGGTTATGTTTATTTTGTAGCTGCATCACGGTGACGTAATAATGCGACCAATGTCATTCACTTCATTTACTTAGGTCATAGAGTTAGATTAAGAATATTATCGTTTTTATAGAACAAATTTAACGAATGAATATGTACGCAAATTAATTACTTTATAATAATATATTGACACGGTAAATGGTTTTGCCATGTTCTAGTCGTTACTAATATTATAAATGCAAAAGTGTGACTAAATTATAAAGGAAGGAAAAAGAAGAAGAAGCACGTGTCTACAGCCCAAACCAATGTTTCAAGTCAGTTATGAGATTTCATAATATTAAAATTCAATATCAGGTTTGTAGGCTAAAGAGTGTTTACGTTGTTAGAGATCAATTAATAACGCTCGCTTTTTATATAATTGAGTAATTAGCGCTACATATTTTGTGTTATGTAACATTTGTTTGTGTTAACTAAGTAAAGTATTTAGGGCAAGACATTTTATATTTTTACTTTCTCCGACAAACTTTTGTACTTTTAAATTAATAATTTGACTACGCCACGTTATAATATTACGCAAATATTGGAGCAGAGGGCACTACTAGCACATACAGTAAATAATCCGACCAAAATCCGACATGTAGGACACGTCATAATATCAGAATAATTGACAGCAACGTTCTTTCTTTCTTTCTTTTTCTTCTTTTTTGGCAACTTGACACAAAGGATGTGTATGTTGTGCCACAGACAAGGTAAAAAGGTAAGGAATATGGCGGGAAAACCATATTCCTCCTATTATAATTTTCATCATCGTTTTCATGTATCGTCAGGTCTAAAGTCTAGTCAAAGTCTAAGTAAAAGTCAATACAGTCACAGGAGTCAAGTCGGTCGATTCAGTAAAGTGGTAGACGCTTTACTGAAACTTTCGATGGAGTTTTGGAGGGAACACAAAATAGCATGTTTCTGGATATTACATCACTTTCCTACACTTGTGCATGAACACGAATATCTAATGGTTAATATTCTACCAATATTACACACTAAGAACCCAGTTAACACAATTTTAGGAAAATAATATAAAAACACAACAGCACCCTTTTACATTCCCGGCAAAACTCCACAGCAACGTTGTCAAACGTCGAATAAAACTTTTTCTTTGTCTGTGCTGGTGTTGCCGTGGAAAAATTGCAGTAATACCTTGTTACGCTAGTACATAAACATTTAAGTTGTTTCTTTTACATTACGTTCTGATTGAATCTAATAAAATTAATAGGAAGAACGATAGGGTGTACCATTATGTAACATACCTATTACCGATGTATTAAAACATCCACACCTAGACATAAACACTTCCTGAACATCCACGGCATTTCCTCGACAATTTTTATCAAGATGGAACCAGTTGGACGTAAACGGAACTACTTTCACGGGTTAAAGCTGCTTAGTTTATGTACTGATAGAGCGCGCTCTACCAAAAAAATATAGGGGAAACATAGCATCGTTGACAGCCATTCTATTTTATTGGCGGTTTAGATTTTTCGCCAATAATAATATTATTGACTATAGTATGAACTCTTAATGTGGTACCAAATACTTTATTATGACCTCTCCTTTTTTTGGAAGAATTCACCACAATTTGAAATATGATTTTTTTATGCGAATCCCTTCCTACAGTTCACTCTCTGTATCTTTCCTTGTTAAGAAAGAGGTAACATGCTACTAATTGTGCTAAGTAGCTTAATTATAACCCAAATCCGGGCCTAAAGGGGTGATTGTATGCCGCAAGGATACACAAACTTAAGGCATATTTAACAAACACCCTAAATTATTGCCTGTCTCATAACAATTTGAAAATAAATTTTTATTTGCCCATTATTGTGTCGAACAATAGGATTCCCAAAGCCTTATGTTAATCGCCTACTTATAACTTAATTAAGCTTGGACATTTAAATAATGAACATATTTAAATAAATTATACACGCAGCCTAATCAGGTATAACAAGCGACAAGGCGCCGACTACTTAGCATACGAAATTCACACGATATTATATTATGCGAGGTCAAGGTGCGACTAACACATTCAAGGTACTGGAGCATTGAGTTTTGATCGTTAAATCATGACTATTCTAGTCGTCTTGATAACAAAATGACTATAGCCATGATTATCTAAGAACTCACACGTGCATAAATATAAGTTCATAAAAGTTGTAATATGAAGATAGAACTTTTATATGAAGTTGAAGGTTTTGCCTTCGATCGCGTCAATCAAAATTTTAGGTACCTCATTTTTAAACCCTAGTCCCTCACAAAAGAAGTTATGAGTATGATGTGTTGTTTGTCTTTTTCTGTATGTTTGACTTTTCATTAGTGTTTTTAGAACTGACATTTTGTTACAATTACATTTCTAGCAATATAGTAACTCAAAGTTTCGGCTAAAGGTTGATACTTGACACATTATAAGCTAAGCTTATGCTAGTGATCGTTTAAGTCTATTTATATAAACCTTGCATTAACTCATACGGATAAATTTTCAGTTAATTAAAAATCCCCGTCATTGTACCAGAAACATAATACTTTGCGTTCGTCTGTCAAGTTTCATCAGTCAACAACCTGCTACTTTTTACGTGGAGTCGATGATAGATCCGAGTGTAACGACCAATGAACATGTAGAGAATGTGAAATCGTACATCCCGGGTGAGGTAACTTAGTACCAAGTAGGTAAAGAATCCTTGCCGCTTTCACCTGCGGTCACCGGCGTCAGAGTCAGACCTAGTCAAATGTCAATATCTGTTACATCGTGACTTACCGTAACAAGATCAGATACGAAGCGTTTAAACTTTTAATAGACACAATATGTAGAAAAAGATCAGGGTTTTTTTTTTATCTTAGAGAGTTTGATAGTACAGTATTGTCGATAAAGTGAATGTGTGGTTAATTGTATTCGAAGCAGTTATTGCAAATTAAGTATGCATATAAAATTGACGAGAATTCATACAGATATTTAGTCTCTACCACTGCCACCTAAATATGACACTGTCCTCGATGTCTTTAATATTTGCAGAGTGACAAATCTTAAAGACATCGAGGATATAAAAAAAAAATTATGAAGTTATGTCCTTACTAGAAAAATATATTTTGAACTAGGTATAAGCTACATAAAATTTTGTTGACCATGTCAATGGAAAAGAGGCTTGATGGACAAGGATAAAATTCTCAGTACTTATTAAGTAACTAATTTAATTAAGTAAAAGACAGCACACACAGGTAGTTAGTACCTAGAGATAGGAAGGTCTACATACCTTCGATAGATAGGAAGGTAGGTGCTGTCTTGTCAAGAAAATAGCAAAAGAAAGAACAGCAAAAACTCAGACGATTTCATCACACGCGGTGGTCGTATACAATTACACAATACGTCCAAAACCCACAATATAACCCATAATACCCATAATGTATAACGTAAATCTATACACAACACATATTATATTCGCATGCAAGACATTATGTACAATACATAATATACATATTTGCATGGTACATTAAAACGAGGGGAATTATTTAGTATCAATATTGTATATATAACCTTAAAATACAAAAGCCCGCGTAAAGCCCAGAAAGACTTTGAACTCATTTAATAAAATAAACAATAGTTCATTTTGGTATCATAATATTTCATGTAATTTGTAATACACAGAAGACAATGTCTTATAATTTGAAACCTTGAGTACTGAGTCGTGTAATTTGGCATAACAAGGCGTAATTTTTGTTACGTTAACAGCGTATGTATGAAACAGCCACAGACTAAGAAAAAGAGCAAATTTAACTATATCTAAGAAGCAGAGTTTGTATGTGCAAGACAAATGTCCAAAAGACAAAAAAAAAACACGTAAAAATAGCTTTTTTTCCTTCTTGCCACTTTATGCTCTATCTAGATACATATTGTGCGGGTGAAAGATAAAAGATAAAAAAAAAATGAAACAATATCTCATGATGTTTAAGTATGCGTCTATCTGTTAAAGTTTTTTTTGTATCAAGTCTACTTTTTCCTTCGTCTATGGTAGCTAGTTGTAAGTTGTAACCTCTATCGCGGTCATACTCATAATATTATGTAGTAATAGAATATTACATTTCATCTAATTGAATTATAGTAATAGTAGTTTACGATATAGTTTCATAAGTGATAGTTTAAAATTAAATTAATTTTAGAAATGGAATGTTTTTTATAGTGACACCATATTATTGGTACTAGGTACATTAATTACTAATTTTATGAGGTACTTCTTATATATAAAATTCTCGTGTCACAATGTTAGTCCGCGAACTCCTCCGAAACGGGTTTACTGATTTTTACCAAATTTTTTATGCATATTCAGTAGGTCTGAGAATCGGCTACTGGGTACTTTATATATTGATAAGTGCATTTGTTGAATAAATAATAGTAAATTATTACAACCTGAGACTGATGGCGACCATTGTTTGTGCGACGAGATAGCGATTGACGTTGCCATGGCGACATACTTATTTAGTCACTTCAATAAAATAATATGGGCGAAATACTTTATTATGGCAAAGCAACGTTTGCCGGGACAGCTAGTAATATATATTCTATAGCTAACCAAATGATGCAGCAGAAATTAAAATGCTTATGTTATAACTTATAAGTTATAACCTATATCTATGGGAAAATTCGTTAATTTCCACTGCTAATGAATTTCTAATTTTCTCATTTAATTGATAGTGTTGATTGACGTAAGGTTGCCATAAAATTATGACGTAATCCAAACTTCCGAAGACATAAACAACGCAGCCTACTTACTTGACACAATAACGATTGTCCGCCTTATTTTATCACAGAGACATATTATAAACAACTATCCATATTTCCATAGTCCATACTTAATATTATAAATTCGAAAGTGTGTCTATCTGTCCGTCTGTTACCTCTTCACGCCTAAACCTGGGAACCGATTTTGCAGAGTATGGGAATACATTGAGTCCTGGGAAAGGACATAGGATACTTTTTATCCTGGAAAAATGTTCGGTTCCCGCGCGATAAACGAATTTTGGCTCAGCAGAGTTGCGGGCGTCATCTAGTGTGAAATAAAACAATTGTTGACAATTTTTTTTATTTAACTATTTGTTGCACATACAAATATACACAAAAAGTGCTTAAAAATAAACTTCCTAAAGATTTTTTATTCTATTTTATTTATAGGACCTTTAAAGCAATAGATGTCGGTCCTGTAACTTCCTAAAGATGTACACAGAAATTTCTTCTAGCAGTCCTAATTATTATTAACTTCCTAATAATCAAAAGTAAAGCTTCATAATATGCAGTACTATGCAAAGTATATTGGCAGATCTATAACTTTATTCTACATAATACTAGCTGTCCCGGCAAACGTTGCTTTGTCATAATAAAGTATTTCGCCTATATTATTTTATTGAAGTGACTAAATAAGTATGTCGTCATGGCAACGTCGATCGCTATCTCGTCGCACAAACAATGGTCGCCGTCAGTCTCAGATTGTAATAATTTACTATTATTTATTCAACCAATGCACTTATTAATATATAAAGTACCCAGTAGCCGATTCTCAGACCTACTGAATATGCATATAAAATTTGGTAAAAATCAGTAAAGCCGTTTCGGAGGAGTTCGCGGACTAACATTGTGACACGAGGTTTTTTATATATAAGATGATATAATGAATTAGGGTCATTTCGATGGCTTAATTTTAATTAATTCAAACCGCAGATGTTATAACCAACACAGTGTTAAAACTCTTCCGTTTACTGCTATAGTTGTAAAGTAAAACTTATAACTCAAATCAATAGTATTTATTTCTAACTCTTCAATCTTTTGTTTTATTAATGTTAAGAAGATAATATGGCTTACAAAGCTATAAAAATTACAAATATATTTAAAATATAACGTTTCATCTTCTGCATTAATAAAAATGAATTTTAATTTTTCTTAATTGTTAATAGTCTCGCTAAAACTCGAGAACGACAGAACTGATTTGCCATGTCGTGAAATATTCATGGAAATGATTATTGTATATAACAATTTTGTAATAAATATATTAAAATAAAGTGGAATAAGTGCAAGTAAAGTGTATCTTATGTATAAAATTCTCGTGTCACAATGTTCGTTCCCGTACTCCTCCGAAACGGCTTGACCGATTCTCATGAAATTTTGTGAGCATATTGAGTAGGTCTGAGAATCGGCCAACATCTATTTTTCATACCAAAAATTATTTATATGGCAAAACAACGTTTGCCGGGTCAGCTAGTAATTATTTAATATTCATGGAAGCCCAGGGAAGGTTTATAAGGTAACGAAATTTATAAGTTTAAACTTATTATAAATTTATAGTGATAGGTAGGTACTAAGTTCACAGGTTATCTAGTAAACATAAATAAACGTAATAACAACGTAATAATATGCAATACACTGAGTAACCAGACTTTCATAAAATATATGATACCTTTTTTTATTATTATTAAATAAGGGGGCAAACGAGCAAACGAGTCACGTGATGGTAAACAACTACCGTCGCCCATGGACACTCGCAACATCAGAAGAGCTGCAGGCGCATTGCCAGCCTTTTAAGGAGGAATACGCTCTCTTCTTGAAGGTTTGCAGGTCGTATATGTCCGGAAATACTGCTGGTGACAGTTCGTTCCAGAGTTTTGCAGTGCGCGGCAGAAAGTTACGCGAAAAACGCACGGTGGAAGATGAAAAAAAATCGGTTGTCTGTAAAGTCGGTTTACTGACGATAGTTGAACGTGACAACGTCATAGCCTTAACCCCTCAGTTCCGAGAAAAATCTATGCAAAAAAGTTGGCATGTCAATGTGCAAAAAAAAAAATGGCGCCCGGCCTACCCTCTTTGGAAAATTAATGTAATATGAAATATCCTTACATATAATCCATATTTTATGTTTGTGTGAACTACATTATAATATATGTTAAATTTTCTATCTATCAAGCCATCATAATATAGTATTTAGTCCGATGTGATATTAGTTTCTCAATTATAAACTTTCGAAACTATAATTAGTGACTTGTTCAGAAGAAATAAACGAATACTTTATTCTTCATATATTAAGTCATACCTTGACACGTAGGAAATAGAGCACAATTTTGAATAGCCGAAATAATACTAATAGCTCACAGATTGTTTATTTATTTTTCATTCAGAGTGTGGTCAATGTATCAAAGGTCATAACTAACCAAACTTCTTCATACAAAAGTATTCTCTAAGTCATCGAAATACGTAATATAATCGAAACAAAGAGCGCGGCCCAGGTGGGCCTTACGGTTGTTGAGAGACTTGAGAGTGTAAATGGACCGCCTCAGAGCTGTCAGCGAGGTAACGCCGCATGAACTGTCATGTTTTTCGGGCGCGCACCCCATATCGAATTATAAGACGTTACGAGTATCACGTCAAAAAGAGATGAACCTCATCAAGGTGATGAGGATGGGACGATGGCGAAAAGTTGCAGGTGGTATGATTCCGAACAATTCCTCAGAGCACTCCCCGTGATACAACCGATAGAGGATGCAGAGTAAAGCTACATCTCGGCGTAATTCCAAGGGTTCCAAGCTGTTTGAAACACTATGGCAGTCAACAATTCGAGCAGCCCTTCGTTGGATACGATCCGGAGGGAGCAGTTGGTATTTTGGCGCCCCTGCTACAATAGCTTGTAGCCTACCTACTTACATTACTTTAAATTATTTATCTGAACTGTTGGCGATACAAACTTAGTATTGTTTACATATTACGTCATTGAGTTTTATTATAACACCAGATTCATAGTTTGTTATTTATTATCGAAAACACAACTATTAGACGCCTTATACAACCAAGGAAAGGATAGTTTTCAACCGGCTGACGTAAGCGCCGATTTTGAGTGGGCCTTATTAAGAAAGACCCAAAACCGACTTTCCCTTGTTGCTTATCCTGGAGCCTTTTATTGAGGTGATTGTAGTACACTCACTTTTTCGGAATATACCATTGGGTAATGTATAAATTATAGGTCTACCCGAATCTGATGGCAAAAGTGAGAAAATAAATTGACTCTAGCAATACCGGGGTAATTGGAATAAAACATTTTGATCCTTTTTTTTCTTATAGCGGCTGATTCTGTGTGTTAAATATGCAAATATAAAAATTTATCCAATAATCAAGGATATTTTTTGAAAATCTGCTGTCAAAAATTGTCATCAGATTCTGGTGGACCTATACTTGGTTTGTATTTATAGTAACATGAAAGATGCATTAAAGATTTGTCAATGAGTAAAGTATTGTATTGTATAAGTATGTGTTTTCACCTATTACCTAAGTAATCATAATAATAGTAAGGTAATTTACGTTTCAATCAGAGTATATTTAAGGTGATCGCAGATTTGAGCCGCACCGCACGCACCGCAGTCGCCGCATTCGAATTCTTTATATGAAGTTATAGACAAGCTCGCATACCTACCCGCGCCGCAGTCTTCGCAACTTCTACATTCTTTATATGAAGAATTCGAAATGCGGCGACTGCGGTGCGTGCGGTGCGGCCAAATCTGCGTTCACCTTTCATATGAAGTTGCGAAGACTGCGGCGCGGGTAGGTATGCGAGCTTGCCTATAACTTCATATAAAGAATTCGAAATGCGGCGACTGCGGTGCGTGCGGTGCGGCCAAATCTGCGTTCACCTCAAATCTACGTTCACCTTTATTCTTACAGAGCCATGGCAGTTGGACATCAGGATCGGGAAAATGATTTGAAATCAGAAAATGTGGATTTTATGAACATCCAGATGATGAAAAAATAATTATGAGGAAAAAATAAGTAATTTATTTGTCCATGTTATAAAATGTTTGTCATCCACTTTTTTACGAAAGGAACTAGTTACAAACTATGTGTTGTGATCATTCTTTGTGTTTGTACTTTGAATTTTGTACCTACTAGATAGTAGATCGTGGGCGCTTCTAAATCGCAACTGACATGGCGTCTGATCGCGTGGGTAATTGGGCTAAAGACCTCGCGCCATTGTATAATTATAACATTGTATACAAGAATACAGCTAATCAAGGTTAATTTGTCTGCCATGTATTAAATGGCATTATTGTCTCGCTTACGCAATTATTAAACCATGGTTTATGGCTAATCGACGTTTGTTTAATCGTTGTTTAACACTCGTTAGTTATGTAACCAACTCGTGTCTTTTACGAATTGTGGCCGTAACCTCAGATATTGTTTATAGTGAGGCGTGAAACATTTGAACGAATTCATCCATTCTTATTATATTACAAATGCGAAAGATTGCATTTCTGTCTACTACCTCTTCACGCTTTAACCACTCAACAGATTTTGATAAGATTTGGATACATTTTGTGTCCGGGGGAACGTAGTAACGTACAAGACGTAGAGTTTCATTTATCTGGGGATAATGTATAAAATTTTGCGCGATATAGGTACGAAGTTTACGAAGTTGACCGAATACTGATGATATTGATGATATATTCTTTGGCACAATTAGAGCAGCCACAACAATGGTGTATTCATACGGTCGAACTGTAAGCTGGACACCTTGACATTATTGTACATGAACGCTGTTGAGCCTATCAGATAGACGTGATGTATGCGTACATCCAAAAACCTTATCAGATGTGTCATGTGTTATTGTCTCTTAATATAACGGTTATCTCAGAGACATACAATAATTGCTTATCTGTAATTTAATGAAGATTATGACAGAAAATATATTAAGTTTCTTAGATAATCTTCGATAAATTTAGTTCAATAAGTTAATCATAAAGTCTCACTGAACGCGACCGTGAGACAGTTTAAGCTTGAATAAAAAAGTAGATTTAAGAGCCTTAAGAAGTAAGAAGCACTGTGCAGTATGCAGTGACAGTTATTAGAAGTTATAGAAGTCTCCAGAATATTTTATTTCTTACCAGGTTTAAAAGCTTACATAAGTATGTCTTGTAGGAATATTTTTTTATAAATATTATCTTAGTAACAAGATAACAATAATGGCGGGGGCACTTCCGTGCCCCAGATTATTATTACTATTAGACACTGTAAGTTATACCATATATTCTGTGGTTATACCTACTGTGAAGTTATAATACCAAGCCATGTGGTATAAAAAATATGATAACATCCTATAAACAACATTGTTCATAATATTATTATCTATTGATTCCTAGAGCCATGTGTTTCTATTGATTACACGTTTCGGTTTTGAATTGCAAATAATTACAAATGCTCCAATTATAAAACCGATCACGTTGCAGCGCACAGTGATGATTACAGCTGATACAAATAGCGGGTGACTCAGAGAGACACGTCCTATGTAGGTAAGTTCTGTGTACTCTATAAAACAGTGTACTCTATGATTTGATTGAAAACGATAATATAATTACTATGGTATTAAAAACACTTGGTACTAAAATTGTTAGGTACATGAATTTAAACAGAACTGTCACAGATACAATGATAACTCTTAATTAAAGCAGCAAGTACCAAAATTATCAAAAATTTTAGAAAATAAGTCTCATAACTATTTATCAAATAAACAAGAATTAGCATTGACTTATATAGATTCTCTAAGAATTAAGACATAGAGCAACTTTGTTGTTGTTAATATACGTATATTACGTGCTTATTTTAAGTGAAGTCAGACGATAACAGTAACGTCATATAGTGACTAAACCTTCCATAAAATAGCAATAACCAATTTAAGTTGGGGAAATGAGTCAGGTATTTTTGCAGGGATGTGTCACGAGGAAGACGCCTACTGGGCATTTTACAAGGTGATGATGACAGATTTGAAGGTGTTTCCTTTACTAGTTATTCGAAAGAGAAAGAGATTGAGAGAAAAGTGGAAACAAGAGGTAAAACTATAATCTACGAATCGATATTCGTAATTCGAAACTTCGAAACACTTCGAAAGAGAAAGAGATTGAGAGGAAAGTGGAAACAAGAGGTAATATTATAATCTACGAATCGATATTCAATATCCATACTAATAATTTATATTTTATATCTATGGACGCTTCACACCACGTCAGTCAGGCCCTGTCGTAAGTACCTAAAGGACTTGTGTTACAGGTACCAGACAACGGGAATATATTTAATATACTTTTATATTATACATATATTTAAGCCCAACTAACATTAGGCGCTAACATAAGAGTTATAACAGATCTACAAGAGAGCTAAACACATCCAATGGTGTTCAGTAAGTGCTATCACATGGAGTTATAGCTCGCTATAACTCTACTGTACCCTTGAATTGGGCACAAATTCTTATCGCCTTATGTTCCACTATGACGGTATAGTAGAGTTATAGCATGAATTTTAGAGATACAGTAAAGTTATTGTGGATGTACAATAGCGATAACTGAGCCTTAAAGCGTTATAAGTGAAGTATATAAGTGACTAGTGACTCTTCAAGCAGTATAACAGAGTTACAGGCTACCTAAAGACACTTTGAGTGCTACAAAGGAAGCAAATTCACGAATATTAACCCTTTTGGGTTATAGTAGATCTATAATGCATCTTACTAACTTTTTAAGCACCTTAATGGTGGCAATACGGTAAATTGTAACGTAATTATGATATGTTTTTAACTTTTTTTCTAACCAGCTTAACAATATTGTGTTTATATATATGTTACACATATACTTACACTATAACCACTGATTTTATAATGGCGGAGTTGATAGTAGTGAAATATTATTTTGACTTGTTAGTGGAAGGCTGAAGCGGAATTTTCTTTGCGAAGATGAGTTTACTGTGAATGTGACTATGTATTATAAGCAAATAATGAAGGGGCCCACTCTTTGTTGTGTATTTTAAGTAAAAAAGTGTCGCTTCAAATAAAGCAAAACTTTTTTTTTTGATAAAATTGTTTTAATGTTTTACCTATTGTCTTAAAAGTTTCGTGACTCAGGCATCAAAACGCTACAAAGACAAGTAACTTCATTGTTATAAGTTTTCATTTTGTACTTTCTTTTTATTATTTTTGTGAATTAAGTTTGTAGTCAAAAAATGGTGGACTCATGAATTTAGGGTTTTAACAGGGGAAAATAACTCTAAAATACAGCCCTAAATAACATAGAGGAGTTTTGCATCCCTTTAGGAGTTTGGTTTTGCAAAAGAGTTAAAAAACAGCCTTGTAGAGCTAGTAGCATTAATTGCTTCCTTTGTGCAACTAAATGCGCTACAGGAGTTAATAGGAGATGATAATTTCTTATGTAGATCTTATAGTGGTATGATTCGCTCAAAGCTATAACACAAAAGCTCTGGTCTGTCCTGTAGGGATAATAATCGCTGCAATTCCACTTTAGTCTTCATAATCTCTCTTATAGACCCGTTTTGTCACTACAAGTGTTATATTTTATTACTAACTCTGTTTTGTCGCCACAAACTATAATGACAGCTCCAAGTCAACCTTTATAACACCTCAGCTACTAAATAAGCTATATTTGCAGCGGTAATGTTAGTTGGGAGATTTTTATTATATGACACACATATTTAATACACATCCATGACCCAGGAACTTTGATTTATTTTTTTGTTCCGCCTGAGGGATTCGAACCAGCAACCCCCGGCTTGAGCTACCGACGCGCTCACCACTGAGCCACAGAGGTCGTCTGTGCTATAAACACGAATATTATAAATACGAAAGTGTGTTTGTCTGTCTGTTACCTCTTCGCGGTCAAATTGGTATGGAGATACTTTGAGTCCCAGGAAAGGGTATAGGAAATATCCTATGTACGTTTCTGTAATATCCCGGAAAAATGTACGTGGGACCGTACGCGATAAACGAATTTTGGCGCAACGGAGTTGCGGGCAACATCTTGAGTAATTTTCATTTCTTTGTCAAACTCGGGGTGGTGATACATTGCAAGATTTGCAAGCTTGAAGCTACGTATTTTTGTTAGTCACTCGAGTCATATTTGAGTAGTGAATGTATGTAGTGGATGACTGTTCTACACTCTATTATAATATTTCGATGGCTAAAGTAAAGATTAGTTCTGGCTGTCTAACTAGTAAACCGGAACCGAGTGCCCTACAAAGGAAACACAGGGTCAATAGAAAATTTTAATTATGCGTTAAGATTACGATTAGCTGAGTTAAGTGACAGCTGACAGAAAAACATTTGCCAGATGACCGCCACATTGGACCTTGAGGAGGCCATGCAATTTGGCGGTGGATTACTCGATATCGATAGAACGTGATTTTGATTTATTTTTCTATTTTATAGCTTATCATATCTGAATGTTTTTTAGAAAAACCGCTTTAATAATATTATTTTATTCTCTGTAGGAAGTAACGCACACGTTATTAGTTATTACTTCTTACAGATAGATATATTTCCTACATGCTTAAACGACTGAACGGATTTTGATAAAAATTGGTTTGAAGATGCCTTGAGTATTGGGTAAGGTCTATTATATTATAATAGTTTTTATAAGAGGGAATTTGCAATAAAACTAATTTCCACGCGAACGAAGCAGTGCCAAACTCTACTAACACTCAAATTGAACATAGGTAGAGAACGAGATATTATTTAGATTATCATCTGTGATTTTAGGAGAGCTGTTATAATAATAATATTGCCTAATAATAACTAATTTAAAAATTTGTCCTAATTAATGAAATAAGAGAGTCAACGAATTGTGAAACCCGACCTTGGCCTTGGCGTCGTACTCGATCAAACTTTGACATTACTGCACCAAACTAATTATACCTATTTATCTCACTCTAAAACTTAAATGGCCTTAAATAAATTTCTGACTAAATAAAGACTATACAATATTTGTAACGAAACATTTTTAATATACCAGTAAGTTCAAGGATTTTTAAAAATATGGGATCCTATTTTTTCTATGATAACGGTTATAAATACGGAATATTTTGTCGTTTTTGTTTTTAAAGGAGCTTTCAAGTTCCGATCCATGGGGGGTTTGTTGATAATTATTGTTCATGTGTGAAACCTTTATTTTTTTGCATTAAACATCCTCTATGCCGCAGCCCGCTCCTATAATATTTGATTCTGTTGTATTATGCATACTTGTAATAGGTGCCTATGCAAGAATTTTTATATATTTAAATTTAAAAATACGTCACTTGAAACTATAATAATTCTAAGAAAATCGAACATGGAGCAATTAATCCAAAATTGGTGATAAGATAATTTTATAATTGGATTTTTGATTATTTCCTGTGATAGCTAGTATCCGGCTAGATCGCACGCATGTTTTAATTTTATAAAAAATTTATGCGTATCATAACATTTAATTCTAGGTAAATAGGTATTCTACTAAATATATTTTTTATTTTTGGCACAATGTTTTAATACCTATTTGTTTCATTGTTTGTCTTTGGAGTTTGCACAACATAAATTCGGTTTTTACTTAAGCCAAGTCGGGATCTTTGGCACATTTCTTCTCTACACATTATTATTATTTTAAGCACATTAGGTAGGTAAAGTCGTACCTTAATTTAAAGGTCATTTAATCCATTAAAATTGTTTTTTCTTGGCGTTAGCAGTCTTGAGTTTAGCATTAAGCTTTATTTAATTTGGGATAGACTTCCCTCACGTGAGTCACCAATGTCTGGGAGCTTTAGGTTGAAAATTAATGAGTCAAAATAATATTAGCCTTTCCTGTCAAAACAAAAATAAGTCACAATAAAACCGGTACAGATAAAGTCACAATGAAGGTTAAATAATTTCTTATTTCTTTTTACACGAAGTCTTATCACTTTACATAATGACATGTATTTTGTAAAGTAACATAATATTGTTATTTTACATAAACTTTTTTAATAATAAGTAGGTACTATGCAAGAACTATTACAAAAATATGTGAGATATATCTAGACGACCGATAAACAAAAGTTTGGTTCCTGTGTCATCTTTTGCACAAACGAGGGGTAAGTCTGATTGATTTATAGAATAAAGTTCGCTATTGAGTATTGCGATAACGTTCCTCAGAAATTAAGTCAAATTATTAGAGAAAATTGGCAATCCATGAACTATTGGCTAAGTATGTAAATGAGTGAGGTAGGAGGACGTAGGTGTACCTTAGCCAACTACCGTGTGATACCTGCCAAGAAAGACGAAGATATTAATTACTAGTTGACGCCCGCTACTCCGTTGCGGCAAAATTCGTTTATCGCGCAGAAACCGTACATTTTTCCGGGATAAAATGTATCCTATGCCCTTTCTCGGGACTCAAAGTATCACCATATCAAATTTCAGCCAAAACGGCTCAGCGGTTTTAGCGTGAAGATGTAACAGACAGACAGATACAATTTCGCACAATACTAGTATGGATTACATAGGCCAGTGCTGAAAATACAAAGGCTAAAGAAGCTATAAATTTTAACAGGACCTAAATTACTTTGTAGTGCTTTTTTATTTTTGTAATAATATATTATAAAACCTACTAATTTTAGAACATTGTAAGTTTTTAATTCTGAGTTTCATCTGGTGAAACAAGATGAGTTTTGTATTCAACAGGTTTGACTTAAATTGTTCTTATTAATATCTGATAAAAAAATTATAGCACCACCTGCAAAGTGTAAGTGGTAATTTCGAAAAAAATACAATATCTTTTAAATTGTGAAGTGATGACTGATGAGTTATGAAATACTTATCCTATAGTTAAAAACAAAACCGTTATAATGTCAAGATAATGATTACAATTGAACAAAATGATGAGTCATTTGAGATGAATGTTTGTTACATAAGTCGACTTATTACGTTACGCGCTATCGCGGACCTGCAAACAGGTGACCAGAGCTCGTTATCCGCTTTCGTAAGGTGACAATGTGACAACCAGGTTAGGTTTTACGATTGAAAGTCTTAGTACTTTCTAATTAGGTCTCTTTTGCAGTTTTGCCGAAGCTAAAAATGATTTAATATTTTGAAACCGGGTCAAAGAAATACCATAGAGTCGGTCTTATAAAATTAGTGGGTGTATCCTAATGGTCAGCAGAAAGGCACAAGCGAGTCGTTCTCTACTCTAGGTTACTGTGCTAGGGTTGCCACCAATGAGTAACGTATTCAAAATGTGCGATTTGTTTGACATTGTTTCGATCAAATATTAATGTCTTTTATTAGAAACTTTAAGTTAAAAACATTAAAACAAACAGAGGGGTGGCACCTAGCATAAATGTTGGATACTAAATTTCAAGTTTATAGTTAGATAAACCTATGACGATTCTCCTAATCGCAAAAACTAAGAGTTTATCCAAATTCAAATTCATTTATTTTGCGTATGTGTGTTACAACAGTAGGTCTTATAATATATTTTGACATTAGGTTCAGCACATAGGCCTCTATGGGCATGCAAAATTAACAATTAAAAAAAATATAATTACAGTCTACATTCTACAACAATTATTAAAAATGATGTCATGCGATTACCAATTACCAATAGGTCAAAAAAGTATTAGAGTCAACAATAATTATTATAATATAGTAAAATTAATTCATTAATATTATTCAAAATTATTATGTGTAAAATGTCAATATTAAATTAAAGTGTCAGTGTAAATAGGTAGTAAATTTCTCCATAAAAATATTAAAAACATGTCATAGTACGTACTAAATTTAGAATAATATTATTGACATTCGATACATATTATGTTTAAAATTTACATTCTTAACCAATTAATTAGCCATGAAAGAAATCTTCGACAGTACAGAAGCATTTATCAACTAAATACTTTTTTAATTCATTTTTAAATCTTTGAATGCTGTCTATTTCTTTAAGACTCTGCGGTAGTTTATTATATATTTTAGTTGTCATACCAAAAACATTTTTTCTAATTAGGGTGGTTTTTGATCCAACACAACATAATTTGTCGGCTAGTCTTTTTGTGTTGAAACGCTCAAACAAATGTAGGTTTGATCGCACAAATAATGCTACTTCGTATATGTACAAACACGGAAAGGTAAGAAGTTTATATTTTTTTAAATACGGCTGACAACTCTCAGTTGTACGTACGTATGTTGGCTATAATTCTGATACATTTCTTTTGCGCCTTAAATATATCTTCACGCGTGGTGTAGTTACCCCAGAATATGATACCATAACGAAGAGTGGAGACTATGAAACCGTTGCAGGCCATTAACAAACCTTTTTCATTAACCACTTTTGAGGTAGTATACAGAGCATAATAAAATTGATTTACTTTTTTACATACATGTTCTAAATGTTTTACCCATTTAAGATCTTTTTCGATATATATACCTAGAAATTTTGTAACTCCAATATCTTCAATTTTATCCCCATTATATTTGATATTTAATGTGTTTAATAGTGTCTTTCTTTGCTGGAATTTCATAATTTGTGTTTTCTTTAGATTTATGAGTAAGTTAATAGATTTCAACCAATTTATAATGTCAATTAAACTTTTATTTATGTCATTTTCGTAACTACTAAGATCATAACAGGTAAACACGACAGTACTGTCGTCTACGAATAGAGTCATGGGGTACTTTATGCAACGAGGGAAATCATTTATGTATATAAGAAATAAAAGAGGCCCGAGGACACTACCCTGGGGAACGCCATATTCTAGTTTTCGAGGTTTTGAGGAGTATGTAAGCTCTGTTTTTGTTTTTGCACATATTCTTGTAATTTGAGTAATTTGGGTCCTATTTGTAAGAAAGGATTTTATCAAATTAAGGATACTTCCTCTTACCCCATATATATTCAATTTTTCTATTAGAATATCATGTCTTACGCAGTCAAAGGCTTTAGAGATATCCATAAATAGAGCTGGTGTAGATTTGTCAATATTTAAGACTATTTTGTTTAAGAAATTATAAATAGCCAAATTAATAGATAAATCCTTTCTGAATCCCTTTTGTTCTTTAGCAAATAGATTAAATTTTTCAAAAAATAAATACAAAGTTTAATATATAATTTTTTCTATAATTTTCGAGAAAACGGAAATAATAGCAATTGGACGGTAACACGTTACATCCTCTTTTTCGCCTTTTTTAAATAGAGGTTTGATTACTTATGGCTGTTTTGAGTTCAGTAGGA
This sequence comes from Polyommatus iphigenia, assembly GCA_963422495.1. NCBI lineage: Eukaryota > Metazoa > Arthropoda > Insecta > Lepidoptera > Lycaenidae > Polyommatus > Polyommatus iphigenia. The sequence continues at coordinate 22,054,651 of OY730187.1, read as the reverse complement.
AATATGCCATCCTCTATACAAAGATTGATAATATAACTAAGCGGTGATGCCATTACTTCAGCCACACTTTTTACTACCGGGGTAGATATGTCGTCAACACCGACACTTGTTGTATTTTTTAAAGAATTTATTGTTGATATAATGTCAAGAGGTGCTACATAATTGAAAAATAAAGAATTAAAGTGATTACATGTCAGGGTATGTCTATAGTTTAAAATGTCATTATTATTTAAATTTTTCACGTGGTCAATAAAATAATTATTAAATGTCTGTGCTATATTTTTAGGGTCTGGTATAATTAGTCCATTGCTAGTTTTAATTTGTTTTATTTGTTCTTTAGGAAGGTTATTTTTATGTCTATTAATGATGTTCCAGGTTGCTTTTGAGTTATTTTTCGACGTATTAATATAATACAGGTTTTGCGCTCTTTGTGTCAAATTAATTATCCTCTTAAGTTTTTTTGTGTAAGTTTGATAAATGTTTTTGTTATATGCACTCGGATTCCTTCGGTATAGCCATAATAACTTGCGTTTTCTTTTACAGCATAGTTTAATTCCTTTAGTGATCCACTTGTGTTTTTATTAGTCGAAATTCTGAGTCGAATAACAGGAAAACAAAGATCATAGAATAGCTTAAACTCATTAAAAAAGATACTGAAAGCTTGATTACCCGTCGTGCTTGTATAAACATCTGTGAATTTTAAGTTTTCTAGGTAATATTTGAATTTTGTTAAGTTTTCCTGCGAAAAATCACGTTTATGTTTGTACCAGTATTTTAAAGTACATGCTGATTTTACTGAGAAAGAGATTATCTGAGCATTGTGGTCTGAGAGCCCAGGGTCTAAGTTGAGGCTCTTCCTTCTATGCAGATTGTGTTTTTACCAAAACGCAGTTTAGCAGGTTGCGAGACAAACGTAAGACGCTCGTGATAATTTTCCAATTTATTATTATTATTTTTGTTGATTGTTTGATAGTCAAACATCAATTTTCTAAGCAGGAGCAGCCCTATGTGAAACAACCGCCCATTACGTAAGTGCAGGTACTAACCTGATAAACCTGATGGCTTGATAACTCGGTCCAAATTCACTTCATCGAGCTGCAACCTACATACGCGGTGAGCTTAAAGCTGCATTCCACGTACAATATGATACTCGGTAAATCTATACTAAAAGTTGCTCGAAGTGTGTTAGCTAAGTTAGGACATAACTAAGTTCATCACGCGAAAACCATTTTTCCAAGATAAAAAACATCCTATATCCTTTATCGGGACACAAACTATTTCCATACTAAATCTCATCAAAATCGGTTCAGCGGCTTGGGTGTGAAGAAGTAACAGACAGACAAAGAACTTCATAATATTAGTATGGATATTGTGGAAAATGCTCGGAAAAATTAAGCAAGATTTGCTCCACGCGTGCTGTAATGTTTACCAAACAATCGTATTATCTATACATACTCGTATAATAAAACTGTAGAAATGAAGATTCTGTACATTAAAGATATTAAAAAAATAATAAGCGGAGGGTGTCACTACATCGCTATAGAAGCCAAAAATGTGGTCAGTTTTTTTGTCTGTCTGTCTGTCTGTATGTTTGTTCCACCATCACACGAAAACTACTGATCCGATTTGAATGCAGTTTTCGCAGATATGTTTGTCTTCTTCCAACTTAACATCTGGTGTATAAAAAAATTTCCCCCACCCCTCTCAAGGGACGAAAGAGGGGGTCAGATTTTGTATAAGACTTTTGCTTTAACACGAAAACTACTGATCCGATTTGAATGCGATTTTCGCAGATATATTTGCCTTCTTCTAACTCAACATCTGGTGTATAAAAATCACCCCCCCCCCCACCCCTCTAAGGGGACCAAAGAGGGGGTCAGATTTTGTATGAAACTTTTTTCTTTAATGGACTTACTTCATAGTATTAACTGTTTTTCCAACTTAACATCTGGTGTATAAAAATTTTCCCTTCACCCCTCTTAGGGGACAAAAGAGGGGGTAAGATTTTGTATCAACTGACAAAGTAGAAATACTTTAAATGGCAAAACAACGTTTGCCGGGACAGCTATTAATTATATTAACAAGATCGTTATTTGTAGAATAGAATTCAGCTATGAAGCAATTGATTAATGATCTCCAGATTGTCCTACGATAACTTGAACTTCGAATCGTAACTGGAACTATGACATAATTCCGTTGCAAAAGTCCGTATGTTACCATTATAAGTACCAGTATTGCGTATTTCGAAAGTCGATCGACTGTAATACGCCAAATTGGCAATTTGGCGTTATTTTTAAGAAATGGTCTATTAACACACTAATAATTGACACTGCCGTGTTAGTCTTAACTGCCTTATGATTTGGTGCAATCACCTTTATAATCTACAAAAACCATGACGCAGAGAACGTAAAGAAAAAAAATAATCGGCCAAGTGCGAGTCGGACTCACGCACGAAGGGTTCCGTACCAATACAGAGCAAAAATAGGCTAAAAATTGTATTTTTTGTATGGGAGCCCCCCTTAAATTTTTATTTTACTATAATATTATTATAAAATATTAAAGTACACATATAACAAAAGAAAGTGTGAAAAATTCAAGAGCCTACCTCTTGCCATTATTGATTTAGAGCGAAAAAGGCCGAAAAAATTACGTTTGTTGTATGGGAGCCCCCTTAAATATTAAATGTAATGTGTCGAGCTAGCGAACGGTCGTGCTCCACCTTACACACGCCGCAAATATTAATTAATTAATATTTTCGCGAATCGCGCGGCACATTGCCGCTGCACGTGACCATGGCGCTCGTGGCCAACGAGTTGCTGGCTTTTATCCAGCACGCCATCGACACCATGGAAGAGGTCAGCATCATGCAGATCTGCAAGTCCTCCTTCACCAGTGAGGAGATTTGCAAGGGCAAGCAGCTGCTGTATGAGACGCTCGGCCAGAGCACGAACATGCCGTCGCGACGAAGAGACGGAACGGAAAGAAGCGTGCAGGACATCATCTCCCTGCTGAAGCAGACGGATCCGGATGAGGTGCCGGCTTTTGTGGCAAAGGAGCTGCACAAGCTGCCGCCCGTCGCGCTGGACCACGTCGACGTCGTCAGCCTACTGAAGGACATCAGGTTCCTGAAGGAGGAGCTGGCCGGAGTCAGGGGTAGACTGCAGGCGTCAGAATCCATCATTAGTGATCTACGTAGTGAATTATCACAACTAAAAAGTAATAATTCACTATGTAGGTCACCTGACGCTGCATTTGTCACCCGCCGTAGAGCCGCGCAGACGGCAACGTTTAGCCCGTCAGCATTATCTGACGGGTCAACGAACACCGCCGCTGCGTCCCCCGCCCGCGCTCCCCTCAAGGTTGCGCCGACGCCGAGTCCACAGGCGACTCAGCAAAACTACGCGACTGTTGCTGGTCGCCCCGCGCCTCCCCCGCGGGCGAATAAAAATGGGGAGAATGAGAGCCGTAAGGCTTCGGAGAGTCGCAAGACTACGGAAGGCTGTAAGGCTACGAAGAGTCGCAAGGCCAAGTCTTCTCGACCTGGCAAGGACGAGAGCAGGGGGTGCGATGAGGAGGGCTTCATACTGGTGGAGAAGAGAAAGAAGTAGCCCGCCGCCCGCAACCATCGCGGCACCACGCCCTATGTACCTGAGCTGCGTCTGCGGAGCGAGGTCCCCGCGACGCCCCTGTACATATCCCGCCTGCACTGGTCCATGGAGGTCGAGGACGTCGTGGACTACATCAGTAAGAAGACATCCCTCCGCCTGAGGGTCGAACGTCTGCAGTCTCGCCACAAGGTCAACTTCAGTTCCTTTGTGGTGAGAGTACCGTCGCATCTTCTGTCCACCTTTGAAGCGGAGGAATTCTGGCCGACTGATGTGGTTTACCGAAGGTTCCGGGGAAGACTCCGGAATGAAGCGCGCGTCACGTCGCCGTTAATTCGTGATAAAGTGTAGTTATTAAGATTATAATTATTGATATGTATGTTAGACATTAAGGTATATATTGTAAAGGGCCTACGTAGCCTGATCTAAATAAATAAATTAAATTAATTTTATTTTGTTTTCAGTATTTGTTGTTATAGCGGCAACAGATATACACAATCTGTGAAAATTTCAGAAGTCTAGCTATCGCGGTTCTTGAGATACAGCCTGGAGACAGACAGACGGACAGACAGACGGACAGACAGACGGACAGACAGACGGACAGACAGACGGACAGACAACGAAGTCTTAGTAATAGGGTCCCGTTTTTACCCTTTGGGTACGGAACCCTAAAAAAAGAAAATAAAACGTAAAGGAATCAAGCAATAAAATTATTATTATTATATCAGTAATAGTTGTTTTGAGGTGAAAGGATATGACTAGTTCTAAATATTATGATGCACTCTCAATTTTTATGTTACTTTATTTACAAGCACTTACGCGTTCGGCGTTCACCTGCTTAAAACTATGCTGTTCGCGTTTTGTTTGTCTCCGTCCAATAGTAGTTCAACACAAACGTTTGTGAAAAAAATGAGCTACTTATGTTCGTCTAGGACTCTATTTTTCCTTTCTTAACTATGACAATTTTAATTTGTTTGTAAGTATAACTTTGAGAACAATAAAATAAAACAATATAATAAATATTATGTATACCCGAATATTACAAGTATTTGCGGATAACATTACCTACTCTACTTGTAACATTACTTGTGTCGTAATTCACTCAAATACATTTTATTACTCGTTTTCTCGTAACGACCAGTGAAAGTAAAACAATGGCTACATACCTATACGCTTAATTGCGTAATTTTATTGACATCTAGTGGTCAATATGGCCGTTCTGTTGGACCTCAAAGCTACGTTATTGCGTTCAAATACGTATGTACCATCAGGATAATTGACGCATAGGCTTACTTTATTAAGGGTCTGTTTCACCACTTCCTTAATTTGACAGAAGAGATATGGAGAATCTATCAAAAAAGTTGTGGATAGCCTATCCGGCACTTTATCAGGAAGTGGTGAAACAGGCCCTAAGTCATTAAATTTGAGTTTAGGCAGACTTACTTTATGGAGGTGGTTTGCTTAACTTGACATAACTGACCAAATGACTTGGATCCGCCAACTGCCCATGAAATAATTTCTTTGATAAAACCCTCTAGATGAAAATAAATCTAACCACTTTCCACAATCCGCAGACCCATTGAGATGAGCTTCAGCTGCTGTGATGTTAGATTGTGGAAATCGTTTCCCGAAAGCGCGTACCTACATACCTATAAGTATCTAAACACACTAGGCCGAAGTTACGCTGGCGTAAATTCGGCATGATTACGCCCGCAATGTATTTTAAATTGCCGACGACACACTATTCCGTCGCGTTCCATCCGTATTTTGTATGCGTTTGACATTGCGGACGTAATTTACGCCGCGTAACTTCGGCCTAGTGTGTTTAGACACTAAACTCGCGCATAATTTCTACGCTCATCTTGTTTTGTGGAGGATAGTAATAGCACGCTCGTATTTGAAATGACTCCCAATTTTTAAGCTTCCTTTAACACTACGAATAAAACCGACTTCAAAATTGTACGCAACAGAGAATTAAAATTCTCTATCTCAAAAACTACTGAACTGATTTTGATGAAACTTGCAGCATTCCCTAAGTTAAATAATACCTAGTACAACAAAATATAATTACTTAAATCGGACTTGTAGTTCCGGAGATATGCGAACACAAACATAAAAAGTAAAAACATACATACATACACTTTTGAAATTCGGCACATTTATTCAGACACTACTATACAGACTAAACTATAACTACGAAAACTGGAAAATTTTGGAAATATTACACACATACGGGTCGAATTGATAACCTCCTTTTTTAAGTCGGTTAAAAACTATTCAAAAATAAAAATCATCAAGTCATAAAAAATGTTTTGCTTGCATCTAATTAGGTCTGGAATAGCTATGAGATGAGCCATCGGGTTTTTCAAAGGTTATGTTTCTCTTGTTTTCCTCTCTACAGAGCTGTTGGCCGTTGGCGTACAAACATCGGTATTTGGTGTCCCTGCGCGACGCCACCTGCACTTGCCCGCTGCCACTGCAGCCGCACCACGACTCCTTGCAATTGTGCTTCAGCATTGTCTTACATAGTGGAGCATGCTGAAATTTACAAGCTTGATAACACTAAACATATTTTACTATGGTTCTACGAACTACATTATGTATTTTGATGAGACAATTCTAAAATCTGCATGATTTGTTGCAGTACAATCGACGTGTGATTGGTTCTATATACATTGTATGCGCCACTATTTATTCGTTAAGACGCATCCTACAAAAAGGCGTGCAGGAAACGTGCAGGATTGTGTCACGTGAACCAAGCCTGAGTGCCTCTTCCTCTTACAATTTATAGCCATAGTGCGCTTTTATAATTCTAGGCCGACTGCCGTGGATTGCCAACAACGTTTTCCCGTGGAAGCCGTCTTCCACGATAAAACGTTAGGTACGTTAAATACCTTTTTGATTTTACGCACCGTGGACGTATTGTGCGGTTCAGAAGAGTGTAGACGTCGTAATGTCCTCTAGCGTGCTCGTTAAAAAGTTATCGTCGACGGAAATTTAAAAGCGTCTTCATATATTTTACTTACCTATGTTATCGTTTTACCGCGGACGGCCACGATATTACCGCCACGTCCAAAATAATAAAAGCGCACATAGTCCACAGACTATGTTACAAATTACTTTTTAACAGTCTCCTATTATTTGAGAGTTCTTGTAGATCTGCATAGATGTATAAAATTCAATGTCTCATACCCCATCCAGGATGCAGAGTACATCGACGGAACTCTATAATAATTAATTAAGTATAATCGCATCATAAAAATATTTTAAGCACGATATTTTTGAAGTGAAAACTTCTTTAGCGGCGTTGAGCACTTTTGTGGGATGGGTAAAAACTGTGAAACTCGCGTCAGATTCTCGTGCTGATCGAAAAACCTTGGAAAAACCGTAAAACGGTTGGAGAGTAGTGTTTTGTGTCGAACTCAAACTCGAACTCGAATTGATTGTAATGGTTTCGATTAATTAAAAAATCGATTTTTTAAAAATCGATTTTCATAAAAAATGGGTTAAAAATTTAATCGATTGTAAGGGTTTCGATTAATTAAAAAAATCGATTTTTTAATAATCGATTTTCATAAAAAATGGGTTAAAAAAATGCACAACGCTAATAATCAAGTTTTCACTTCTGCCGGCACTCCCGGAGTGCAACCCGTCTTTTTTTTAATGATGCATACTTTATTAATTTCAATAACATATAATATTTGATATCTTACCATACATGTGTGAAGATGTAAGAGAAAAAAACAAAATACGATCACGTGGTACATGGTGGTAGTACCTTCTAGAATAGATTGACTTCTAGAACCAGCGATAACCTTAATTAAACTTTTCGAGCTAATTAAAAACCTAATCAGAAATTAGGCAATTCGCGATGGTGAAAATTGGCAACGATTAAAGTTTTATTACTGCAGTCTGCAGCTGATCTCGTTAAGGCGCTTCCCTACGGAAATGCCATAATTTACCGTTTTTAGGGTTCCGTACCCAAATGGTAAGAACGGGACCCTATTACTAAGACTTCGATGTCTGTCCGTCTGTCCGTCTGTCTGTCACCAGGCTGTAACTCAAGAACAGTAATAGCTAGAGAGTTGAAATTTTCACAGATTATATATTTATTTATTTATGTATTTCTATTGCCGCTATTGTCATTACGCCAAGTACGAGTTGGACTCGTGCACGAAGGGTTCCGTGCCACTATAGAGCAAAAATAGGAAAAAATGTGTTATTAAATTTTGTTTTTAGTAATTGTTATTAAACAAATACTAAAAACAAAATAAATGTAATATTTAAGGGGGCTTCCATACAACAAACGTGATTTTTTAAACATTTTTTGGTCGGTATCAATGATGACAACAGGTAGCCACCTGAAATGTTCACAAAATTCTCTGTTTTATTTGTACTTTATTAATTCATAATAAAATTTAAATTTTATATTATATTTATTATTTTATAATTAAGGGGGGCTCCCATACAAAAAAACACATTTTTTCCTATTTTTGCTCTATAGTGGCACGGAACCCTTCGTGCACGAGTCCAACTCGTACTTAGCCGATTTTTTAGAGCCTTATATCTATACATATTATAAAACAAAGTCGCTTTTTTTCCACCATGTCCCTTTGTTCTCTTTGATCTTTAAAACTACGCAACGGATTTTGATGATTCTTTCAGTGTTAGATAGCCCGTTTATCGAGGAAGTCTCTAGGCTATATTTTATCACGCTAAGACTAATAGGAGCGAAGAAATAGAGGAAAATGTGGAAAAACGGGGAAAATTATTTGAAATGGCTAACTTAAACGCGCTAATCTCAGGAACTACTGGTCCGATTTGAAAAATTATTTCAGTGTTAGATAACCCATTTATTGAAAAAGGCTATAGGCTATATTTTATCACGCTAAGACTAATAGGAGAATGTGGAAAAAACGGAGAAAATTATTTGAAAGGGCTTATCTCGCGAACTACTGGAGCAATTTTTATGTTATTTGGCACAGATAAGAAGTAGACCACGTAAAGGATCATAGGCTATCGATTTTAATCATTTTTTCAGTGGCTATATATTTTATACCCGTGCGACGCCGGGGCGGGTCGCTAGTTAACTCATAATTTGAAAGCTACAAAATTTCAAATTATAAGTTAATAAGGCTACAAAATTATAATAAAAATACAACTATAATCATCAGTTTAAGAACGTTCCTTTCATAGTTATTAATTTCCTATTTTTAACCGACTTCAAAAAAAGGAGGTTATTAATTCGACGCGTATGTATGTAATATTTCCAAAACTGCCCAGTTTTTGTATATTATGTTAATCTATGACAGCTTCTGAACAAATATGCCAAATTTCAAAAGTGTATGTATGTATGTATGTTTTTATGTTTGTGCACGCATATCTCCGGAACCACGAGTCCGATTTTAGTGATTCTTTTTTTATTGTAATAGGTATTGTTCAGCTTAGGGAATACTGCAAGTTTAATCAAAATCGGTTCAGTAGTTTTTGAGATAGGGAATTTGAATTCTTAATTACGTATACAAAAATTTGAAGTCGGTTTTATCTTTTTAAATTATTATAAAAAGTTTGAATTTTTTAGGTCAACTTTGAACTAAGATAAGTAAAAAAAATTATGATTTATGTGCGATCTCGGCAACGCGTCAAATGTATGGTCAAGGTCGTTTGCTCGGGGGATGGCCTTAAATAGATATAATAGCATAGCGTTAGATGGGCAATTATTAACAGACTATTCGGTTTCGCTTCGCTTTTTTATTTGTTTCCCTAATATTATGATCATAATATTCGGGAAACAAATAAAAATTACTGATCAGTAATTATTATTTTCAACTTTTATTATGTTTTTATTGTTAAATGTTATAATAACCACATTGTCTAAATCTAAACACACTATGTCGAAGTTCCGCGGCGGGAATTCCGCATGATTACGTCAGCAATGTCAAACGCATACAATATAACGCGACGGAATTTCGGCATAGTGTGTCATCGGTAATTTAAAATACATTGCAGGCGGTATCATGCGGAAATTCCGCCGCGGAACTTCAGCATAGTGTGTTTAGACACTTGAAGTGTAGGACCGATAGCAGAAATGAGCAGGTAATGAGTAGGATGAAAACATTCAGGTCTATTTTCATCTTCTAAAGGTCAATGTATACACATTTTCAAAAAAATCCCAGAAAACGTTCAAAATCTTTTCATTAATAAATTTAAGAAAGTAGTCAATAAGAGCGAGCGTTTGTGTGCCAAAGCCTATAATAATTATAAGGTCAATGATTTCATAAATGATGGCACATCTTGGGAGTAGGATGGCTGCTTGCAAGGCTATTTCTACATTATTGTATGACTTACAATTATGTATGTACCTATTTTGACATTGTATAATTTTATGTTACAGCATTGTAAATTTTATTTTAAAAGATTAATTTTTATCTCACTTTTTTGGTAAAAAAGTGGGCCCCCTGCGAGTTTCTTACGCCGGTTCTTCTCGCTGGGTCAGTTCCCGAACCGGTGGTAAGGCACCGTAGTATCAACATTCTGAAAGCATTTTTTAAAAATCTACTCAGAAATATAACATTTTTTTTTATTTTTTTTTATTTTATAAAATCACTATGAGGTAATATTTTAATAAAAAGCCTCAATTACATAACATACCTCAATGTCAGTGTCTCAAAGGTTGTTGTTTATAGTCGTAGAGGTAATAATTTGGAAGTGATTAAATAGTTTTATGCATTTAGTACCATTTTTGACGTGCGTGTATAATCGGTGATGTTTGTTTATTGTATTTTAATAAGACACGATGCCAACAGCTGTTAAAATATGTATCTCTTAGCATCATGTTTTATTATGCGATTTAAATTAAGTATCGAATATCTTTTATGTGATGTAATAATAACTTTGGTATAGTCAAACTAAGTAAATAAGAAATTAATAAAGTTGTTATCCTCTATTTTTATGTGTTTAATCCCTACCAAATTGAAAACTATTGATGACGTAAGTTTTTACCTAGGCGTGCTTGGCTTTAAAAGAAATATAATGACAAATAACACTTACCAATAACACAATGTTATGTTTATACATTGCTATGCGCGTCGTTGCTGTGTGTCCCTGAAAAAAAAAAGCTGTCATTAATTAAAACAATTAAAGACTGATGAGTTTTGCCGGGAATGTAAAAGGGTGCTGTTGTGTTTTTATATTATTTTCCTAAAATTGTGTTAACTGGGTTTTTAGTGTGTAATATTGGTAGAATATTAACCATTAGATATTCGTGTTCATGCACAAGTGTAGGAAAGTGATGTAATATCCAGAAACGTGCTATTTTGTGTTCCCTCCAAAACTCCATCGAAAGTTTCAGTAAAGCGTCTACCACTTTACTGAATCGACCGACTTGACTCCTTATCCTCGACTTGACTTTATTGACTTTTACTTAGACTTTGACTAGACTTAAGACCTGACGATACATGAAAACGATGATGAAAATTATAATAGGAGGAATGTGGTTTTCCCGCCATATTCCTTACCTTTTTACCTTGTCTGTGGCACAACATACACATCCTTTGTGTCAAGTTGCCAAAAAAGAAGAAAAAAAAAAGAAAAAAAAAGACTGATTCTTGCTTCAAGGGAAGAAGACTGATACTCGTAGCAACTATTTGTTCAGCATTGAAATGTTTCTTACCTACCTTATAAAATGAGGTGTGGGAGTCACTTTGATATAAACAAAGTGTGTATAATTGTACATAGACCAATAGTTAATTATTTATTAAATCGCAGTAGGTGCTAGTTGTTATGAAATTCATTAAACGTATGAATTGATGACTGCATATTATAAAATTGTGTCTCTAGGAGTGTTAATTGTTATAAATAAACTGTAATATTATAAATGGGATGCTGCAGTAGTGATTGACACATGTTAGAGTTATATTGACTTCCGCTACAATTTAAATCCTAAAACATTTTGTCTGTCGTATACAGGGTGACCGGTAATAGGTCTGTTTCCTTTTAACATGTAAAAATACATCACTTTTGCAGCCTAAAAAGCTATATCATACCCTGTCCAAAAGCTAACGGTTACCGAGATATTCAAGATTTTGTATTTTTTTCAAAAACACCCGATTTCAAAGGAAAACTTTAAATAAAAAAAAATCTACCTATTAATTTCTTAATCTTTAACATAATTTTAGTTCTTAGGTAGATAAACTACAAATACAAAAGTTATTTATCCATCTAAACAGGAAACAAAAATTAGCAGAGTGTTTCAAAAGTCTTAACAAAAAAAAATGAAAATGATTTTCCCTCATTTCACCCCTTATTGTTTAAAAATCAATAAGACATTAGTCGTACAAATTACTTAATTAAATTCCTTATTTATTAAGCTATCCAAAAAGGTATAATTTGTAATGCAAAAATCTAAATAACATCTTACTTAGGGAATATTAAGGACCCTACGCCGATTTGTCCAAATGAAGAACCTGAACTAGCAGGTAGTAAAATTCTAATTAGCAAATTGGAAAAGTCTAAATAAACATTTGCTACGTCAGGTTAAGTTAAATAAAAGTCTTTGAATAAAAATTAATATTTTATTTACATAATAAGTTGATAATTATTACGGTAAATCCTGTTCGAATTGTCATCCTCGATTTCTGATGCACTTGCGTAATCTTAAGCGAAAATTAGATCGCGTTACTCTACTTGTTAAAGTTTCTCGGATTTCGTTTGCTGCATAAATTATTCTTCTCCTCAGTTCATGTACATCGCTAATAGGTGTTGCGTATACTAAAGACTTCATGTGGCCCCATAAATAATAATCGCAAGGAGTCAAATCTGGAGACCTTGCGGGCCAAGGTATTGGACCGCCGCGGCCAATCCAACGCTGCGGGAAATTTTGATCCAGCCATTGCCTAACTGTCACTCTGTAGTGTGCCGGGCATCCATCATGTTGGTATATCATACCTCTTCGGGTTTCAACTGGTATATCTTGCATGAGCTCGTGAAGATTATTTCTCAGGAAATTTTCATACGACTCCCCGTTTAAATTGTCCGGTAGAAAAAACGGCCCAATGCAATGATTATGCAAAATTCCCATCCAAACATTCAGGGAAAACCTCCTTTGATGAGCACCTTCTTTTGCCAAGTGGGGGTTTCCACCCTGGGGAGCCCAAAAGTGCATGTTGTGGTAGTTTGTTATGCCGTCACGCTCAAACTTCGACTCGTCGGTCCATAAAATCTTTCTTAAGAAGTTATAATCGTTTTCATCGGAGTGCAGCATAAAGCGGCAGAAATCGAGCCTCCTTGCAGGGTCTCCTTCTTCTAATGCTTGTACTGGTGTGTAGTGAAAAGGGTATAACCGAGCGCTATGTACGGTGAACCACACTTTCCACTGCGTTAAACCCAGTTGCTTCGCTACAATTCTTGTAGAGGTGGTCGGATCTCTTGCAAAACGTTCCAATATTCTCTCTTCGTCTTCTGCAACATAACGAGGAGGTCTTCCTGCATCACGTCGCCTTTGATGAACAGAGCCACTTTCCCGCACGCGTTGGTACGCCGCGGAAAAAACTCCAGCACTTAGTACATTGATTCGACGGGGAAAACGACGCCGGTACTCTTCCCGTGCAGCGGCTGCGTTGCCATCACAAAAACCGTAGCAGTACAGTATGTCAGCGTACTCTTCATTGCTAAAAGATGCCAGTTTTGATAAACAAACTTGATCAAAAGGAATCGCAAATAAAACGTCAGCGCGCTCAGGACGAGAAGCGTTAACTAAACAAAAACTCTACATATTGCTCTTTAGACAGACCCGAACTGTTACGAACCGACGCGAACAGTTACGAAGAAACCGGATTTTTTTAAACCGACCAATAATAGATCGCTTCTTCCTCCGATAACAAAAGAATTTGACTACCTGGCAACCTAACCCTGAACAAATTGTAAGCCAAAAAAATTGTGCTGAGAGTTATTATCTTACCTTACCAGATGTTTGTGAATTTTTTGCACACAAATTATACCTTTTTGGATAGCTTAATAAATAAGGAATTTAATTAAGTAATTTGTACGACTAATGTCTTATTGATTTTTTAAACAATAAGGGGTGAAATGAGGGAAAATCATTTTCATTTTTTTTTGTTAAGACTTTTGAAACACTCTGCTAATTTTTGTTTCCTGTTTAGATGGATAAATAACTTTTGTATTTGTAGTTTATCTACCTAAGAACTAAAATTATGTTAAAGATTAAGAAATTAATAGGTAGATTTTTTTTTTAAAGTTTTCCTTTGAAATCGGGTGTTTTTGAAAAAAATACAAAATCTTGAATATCTCGGTAACCGTTAGCTTTTGGACAGGGTATGATATAGCTTTTTAGGCTGCAAAAGTGATGTATTTTTACATGTTAAAAGGAAACAGACCTATTACCGGTCACCCTGTATAAATATTTTTACTTTTATTTTAAATTGTGTCTTTTTGAACCTTATATTCAAATAATTCATCAATCATCCTACATCCTCCTAAACAGTCCTTATGTACAAATTTGTTTGTTAGAGGTCTAAATTATGTTCATATGTGTGAATTAAAAGTGAATACAAAATAACAGTGACATTCGTATATTAGTACACTTCGCACTCATTTGTACAATACCAGGTAATTAATTGGTGGGCGTATGCCGCAACCTAAAGGTGACTTTCTGATCTTTGCGGCAAGCGACTACGACCGAGAAAAAATTAAATAAAATGTTTGTAATGTGTTATGACCTAGGGTCCTATAGGCTATAGGTTTTATTTTCTACCGACATTGGTGTCGTGACCCATGCCGCTGCTGCTGCTGTAAAATGAGCCTGTAGTAACACAGTTATTAACGTTGTGTGTCGACCAGCCAGCATTAATAAATTTATACTAATAATATAAAACTGAAGAGTTTTTTCGTTTGAACGTGCTAATCTAACTACTAGTTTTGTATATAAATGATAACAATAATTTTAGTAACATTATACGCGTTGAACTCTTTTGTAGGGGAAAAGGGCGTAATGCGTCCGATGTCTTATCTTTTCTGCCCTATTCGTTATCATCGCATAGTCTTTAACTAAAGTCCAGTTTTCTGACTGGAGTTCATCTATTCAAGAGTGTTGTTAATTCTTCGATCGGGGATTCTTGGAAATGCTATTGTATTTTACTGTTGTCGCGATCACCGGTGCTCGTATGGGGCTTGAAGGATTAATTGGTTTATATTGAACGTAAGTAAATCAAGAACGCTTATGAATAAATTAAGTCTGGGCAAAAAAAAAATCGCATTAATTCGGGCACTGGAAAATACTGGAAGAAAATTTAGTGCATTCCAATAAACGTTTACATTACTAGAGTAGCAATCCAATGTGGGATTGGATCACTAGAGTGGAATAATATAAGCTGGCCATTACCGCAGCGGCTTAAGGAAGGTGTGAGCGGATCTTTATTATAAGTGGCGTGTCGTGCATCATATAGCGTGAAATATTAGTGACATTGAAAATGTAGGTGAGTGTGCGCGCACGAGACCGTTTTGAGCAACACCGGACTTTAGCCGGTTTTATCAATGAAACTGGGGTCTGATTCTCATGCCTCGAATCTCGGTTAGATTCTCAAACTGTGCTTAAAAATATACTAGATTCGAGGAAGAACTAGCACCATATTTTAATCGTTTCTTGGTTTATCATTGAGTTTGTAGGAAATCTATCATGTAACTTAGCTTCTTAGACTCTAATGCTAAATTAATTGCTGCAATTTTTTGAGAAGTGTAAGTTTATCATAGACGAATATTAATTACATAACTGTAAGTCTGTAACTAAATAAAGATTTTGGCATAAGCCCCATACATTTGTCAAACTCTGCATTAAATTGAAGTTTATTAATCATTAAAATATGGCTTTTAGACAGTCGATTTTTCGTGAGTTCGTTTCGAATCAAAAATTTTGTAACGAAAATCGGCTGAAAATAAATACGCCTTTATTAAAGTGCAGTATGGCCGATTCGATTTAAAAATAATAATAAAAATAAACAACAAACAAAATATATTTTCCATCGCAAAAATAACTGTCGAAAGTGATATCGGTAGCCGAACGATAGTGAAAATACAATCGAGGAGAGAATACAAATGAGCGATCAGTCGATTGTTATGTAAAATATTTTTGTATGTATTATACTATGTACATGATATGGAATGTTATTGCATCATAATATATTATGTTATAAATATACAAGTTGTAGTTTCGAACTCATAATTTGCGTTACGAACATATCCATACTAATATTATAAATGCAAAAGTGTGTCATTATGTCTGCCTGTCAGTCTGTTACCTCTTTACGCTCAAACCGCTGAACTGATTTTGCTGAAATTTAGTATGAAGATACTTTGTGTACCAGGAAAGGACATTGGATACTTTTTTAAATATACGGTTCTCGCGCGATAAATAAATTTTGCGGGAACGGAGTTGCGGGTGTCATCTAGTAACTAATAAAATAAACATCGATTCATTCATTCATCGAATAAGATAGATATGAAAAGACATCGTGCTAGCATCGTCTTGTGTAAAAAGTAACTACCTCAATTTTTGAAAGTTGGTCTATGAATCATCAACAGTCTGTAGAAAACATCATCATTCATCAGCGTAATCTATGCAATGCCCATATTAAATCGTGTCAAAATATTTTTAATATCCTTAATAGTTTAGGATCTACGTAACATCCTTTTTCATTAAATTTTATTGATCTTGGAATTATTGCATAAAACTAAGTAATTAAACGATGTTTATGAGTGTTAATAAATAGGTTACTTATAAGCCTACAGTTTGAATGTAATCAGAATCACAGTAGTATTTTCACTATAAACTTTCCTAAAAAAAACAATTTATAAGGTAGGTACTAGATGACGCCAGCAACTTTCTTGCGCCCAAATTCGTTTATGGCGCGGTAACCGTGCATTTTTCGGGCTAAAAAGTATCCTACGTCCTTTCCTAGGACTCAAAATATCTCCATACCAAATTTCATCAAAATGGGTTAAGTGGTTTAGACGTGAAGAGGTATCAGACAGACAGACACACTTTCGCATTTATAATATTAGTATGAATACTGGCTTTACATGAATCAAAATTAAAATGAACTGATGATACAGCTGCGGCAGCTTGTAAAAGCTTATAAAAATAAACTAATTAAGCCTTAATGATCAAGTTTGACCAATTAATAATGCAAAAGGTTATTGGCATTTTAAACAATTAATATATGTAGCGTGAATAACGTATTAATAAAGTTAGAAATACATATACATTATATGTTATTGACCTTGAAAATATAACATAATTCCTTTAAATTAGCAGATAACGTTGTATACCAATATATTTTCATAGCTTCTGGATTATCAGTGAATAGCTGGTATTATCATAACAATAAAGTATGTACCATCGAGGAAATTGATTCCTAGACAGTTGACAGACCAACGTCATTTGGTCGGATCATGCCAATTCAATATTAAATTTATTGTGATCCGTCGGCTGGGTTTGACATAACGCGGCCAAAGTACGTAGGTCCCCCATCTGCCTAGGAGTCAACTTATCTGATAGTATGTGCAATGTGCATGGCAGCAATGGCAGCAGCTGTTATCATTTAAAATACCTGAGTCAACTCTAAATAGGCTCCTATTTCAGAGATCGGAAGTAAAGTGGGCGAGATACAAACACTACATAAAATACAAAGTAAGTAAACGACTAAACTATGATCTGGTTTTTCCTTTTTCGAAATAATATGTTCGTTGACTTCTAACAGAATGGTCGAAGAATGTTGTGATTCACCGCTGAAATGGATACAGGTATGGACATTGTTGAGAATTTTTCACGGGGTGAATCATTTTCTTTTCAGAGCTGTTAAAACAATACATGCGTGAGATCATAGAAATTCTAGAAGATAATGTATCCTTATTCATAGTTTCAATTCGGAAAAAAGAATAATAATGTTGCAATAGAACAGCCATACTCAAAGTATGTTCGTTCACATAGAGGTCTGGGACCCCGCAATAGCTTTGTACTATTTAAATTGTTTTTTTAAATGTTATCACTTTATCAGACACCAGCATGGAGTCCATGGAGACAATTCATCACAATTCATTCAAAGACAAAACATTATTTTTTTGGAGTCCGTCAAAAATGACACTTCTTAAAAGGGTACCGCCATGCAACCTTAGAACATCAATATCACCTATCATGATTCGCGAAACACTTAAAAGTTACTCTCCAGTCAGTAGAACCGAGTTTCGCACTCATATTACAATATAATATAATAGAGCCCGTTCTTAGCCAATATAAAGTAACTGAGAGTTGTTAAAGAATTAGTTTAGAATTACTTAATATTTCAAGTGTGAATATTTCGTTAACGCATGAAAATGGAGTGTTTCACAGTCGAGCAGTGTGGTGTGTGGCGTGTGCGCGCAGACTTCCTCGTGTTACATGCTCCTATTAAACAACTAATTATATT
Source organism: Polyommatus iphigenia (assembly GCA_963422495.1). Classification (NCBI taxonomy): domain Eukaryota; kingdom Metazoa; phylum Arthropoda; class Insecta; order Lepidoptera; family Lycaenidae; genus Polyommatus; species Polyommatus iphigenia. Next base: position 22,036,569 of record OY730187.1, on the reverse strand, counting down.
AAACTGCCTCAAACTGTTCGATTTATGATACAACATGATTATTTTTATAGTGTTTTAACAATGCATAGTTGGATTTTTCGTTATTACATTTATAGAGATTTTTTGTACTAGATGACTCAGTTAACTTCGTACCACTGTCCTCCTTATACAAACTTTCCTTGGAATGTCAGGAATATTTGGAGACTAAAATTAGCCAAATCGGTTAAGCAGTTCCGGAGCTTTAGCGAGACTAACAAAATTGAATTTGAAAAATTCATTTTAGTTCTAAAGATAGATTTCAATTTTCATGTAAACGCGTCATAGAGACGAATATAGTAAAGATGAAGCCCAGATATAAAATAGATATAAAACAGAAAAATACAATTATTTATCTTAAGAAACAGGTCACACAGTTTACAGTTAAAACCAAAAAAAGTTATTTTGATGTTATTTAAACTTATTTTAAAGCGGGCGATTGAAAAACAGTTTTTTCACAACAATGAAAAAATATAGCAATAACTGGAATATTTTGATACATCTGCATGAATTTGTTATCTAAAGATGGTCATTATCAAAACGTGTTTAGACCAGGAACTTTAAGGAGTTTTTATTATGGCATTGTTTCGATGGTTTTAAAGGAAATCACACCATTAGCACACAATCGGTCAAAATACGTTTAATTACCTCAATTATGTTTTTGTGAAGATGTTTGGTGAAGCTTAACGGCATGTGACACGCTAGACTCCGTTCAAAGATATATTGCCACCAACAGGTCCTTAATACCGACGAAATAGAGATCATACTCATGAACTCTCAGAGGTAAAATAATTGGTAACTACCTGTCATGTCGGCTAATTACTGTGATGGTCATAACTCATTACTAGGTCATGCTGACCTAAATTACTACGAAATAAAAGAATATGATTTACCGAGTGCGACGTAGCAGTCGTTACAATCCGTCCGGAAACTCTATTGTAGAGCAATGTGTCAACTTTTGTTTTAAAAATAACAAAGGTATAACGAGAAAAGTTTCAAAAATATATTTCGTATGGACAGTGAAAGTAATGTTAAAACACTTTTTTGAAAGTATACGAATATGTTATTTAGTTTATTGGAACAAATATTCAGAATTATCCAGAACCTAAAAATGTGTACAGACAAAGCTTACAGTTTTAAAAATCTAAGGCGAAACAAACTCGTATCAATCAAAGTTAGGTTACGATCGACAAAGTGGACATGGAGTGACACGGCTATATTCCCATGAGAACGTAGTGGTCTTGACACTATGAATTCTCAGTTTAGTTACGAGTACGTGCGTGTTACGTTATGAGTATATCTACTTTAATTCTACTATAATTCTACTATAATTCTACTATACAAGATGTAACAAAACAAAGTGATAAATGATAATATTTTAGGGAGTGTATGAGTCCCCTGTATAGAGCTCACTGTGAAAGTAGCAGTGCTTCAGGAGCAAATTTTTGTGATTTGTATGGGCAAGCGCCCGCGCGTCATTAATTTTTCCATACAAAGATGAAAAAAGTTACTCTTTCAGCGCTGCTACTTTCACAGCGCACTCTATATAGATACACACCCTAAAGTATTATCACTTACTTTTGTTACATCCTGTATTGATCTACATTAGTAGAGTATTAACTCTAGTTGGTGACCAATCGATCCCATCTCGGACAAGCGACATATCCTGGCGATCGAATCGTAGAGTGCGAGAATAATAATTGGTCCCCAAACAGCTACGGCGTAGCAAACTGCTACGACAATTTACTAACGAACGTTGTCAACTTGTCACATTATAATTAATATATAATTATTTATTGGGTATTTGTTAATATTATACAAAAAACGGCATAGAACGCTTAAATATTTTACCAAACAGAAATAAGAAATGCATTCTAAAAACTAATATCTAAGTTATCTCAAGTTCATAGAGTTAGAAAATTTTTGTTCTATTACTCAATTTATTAAAACAAAGTTGTATGCTATTTAGTATGATGCGTATTTGTCAATTAGTTATTAATTTTATAGTAAAATTTTGTGAACGTCACTCTGTCATAGCTGAATTTATTTGAGGAAGTTCTTAAATCTGAAAACCTGCGAAATGACTCATATTAATAATAAACTGTGGAATTTTGTAAAGCCTAAAAAAGGGTGTTGCTGACGCAGCTTGCTGGCGCATGATCTAATCCTAGCCTTCTAGGAACACCGACGTGATATGTGTACGAAATTAATGAATTGAGATTAGTGTTACTTCCTTGTTTTATAGCAGAGTGACATTAAGGACCAGAGCACGATAGAGTTTGAAAAAAATAATTAACAGAAAATTTGCCGTGTTGCTGAAGTTTCTGAATGTAGTCTATTACAACTTTACATTAGATGTCGCGATGTTAAAATGCTTACAAGTTAACAACGCATTAGTGATATAATTTAACAATATGCGTGTTTTGTTTAAACTAACTTCATATTGTGGTTATTAGATACATTATGAGCTATTAACTCGTATAGGTACAAACAAAGAAACCTCTTTTAAAATATAAGTACCTAAAGCATACCTTGATATGTGTGTAGAAATATACTCGATTCGAGCTTTGATTAATGATAGTACGCCGAAAACGAAAGCGTAGGTTTGTAATTTTGATTGTAAAAATGAAATGAAAGGTCGACTAATTAATCCGTCCTTACGCCGGATGACGTCATTTGGTCGCATAGCTATACCTGTACCCTAATATTGTGATAAGTAATCTCAAAATGATACAACTTCGATAAAGTTACAATGTAAAATTGTTACAGCAAAATTTAGCGTTTGCTAAACCGATATCAAACGCGTATTTATTAGTCAAAATTCAAAAAACCAGTCATTTGAGGTTATTTTTACGCGACATGAACATAGTATTTTGATGCTTCTTATGGTTCTAGGTCCATTTAGAAAAATAAAAACAACCAACTTGTTCTTCTATATCTATATCTATCTATATTCTATATATATTATAAAACAAAGTCGCTTTTTTCCCTCATGTCCCTTTGTTCCCTTTAATCTTTAAAACTACGCAACGGATTTTGATGATTATTTCAGTGTTAGATAGACCATTTATCGAGAAAGGCTATATTTTATCACGCTAAGACTAATAAGAGCGAAGAAAAAGAGGAAAATGTGGAAAAAACGACGGGGAAAATTATTTGAAAGGGGTAACTTGAACACGCTAATCTCAGGAACTACTGGTCCGATTTGAAAAATTATTTCAGTGTTAAATAGTCCATTCATTGAGGAAGGCTATAGGCTATATTTTATCACGCTAAGACTAATAGGAGAATGTGAAAAAAACGGGGAAAATTATTTGAAAGGGCTTATCTCGCGAACTACTTGAGCAATTTTTATGTTAATTGGCACAGTTAAGAAATAGACCACGTGAAGGATCATAGGCTATCGATTTTAATCATTTTTTCAGTGGTTATTTTTTACCCGTGCGACGCAGGGGCGGGTCGCTAGTATTTTATGAATGGACCCAGTACGGCCTACATCGAAGCTGCATTCATATTGTATTTAAAATAGCGGAATCGGAGTTGTGTGCTCTACTCGTAATTAAAATAATGCGAATATGTTGAGTTACGCAACTCATTGTAGAACACAGGAAACGTGTACTATAGAGTATACTAGATTTTTCCGCATTTTTGTTTAGACAGAAATTAATCTATAGTATTAGAAATTATTTAGTAATTATCTATCTGCTTCCCTACTTCTATCCATTAACCTAAGTGAAAACTCAAAGTATTAAGTACTAGATGACGCCCGCAACTACGTTGCGCAAAAAATCGTTTATCGCGCGAGAACCGTACATTTTCCCGGGATAAAAAGTATCCTATGTCCTTTCCCGGGGCTGAAAGTATATCCATACCAAATTACAGCAAAATTGGGTTAGTGGTTTAGGCGTGAAGTGGTAACAGACAGACAGACAGACACACTTTCGCATTTATAATAAAAATTAGTATGGATATGGATTATGGACTATCTACAATTTGAAAATTCTATTGAATCAGTTCAGCAGTTTAAGAGTAAAGAAGCAACAGACAAACTTTTGCATTTTATAATATTAATGTGGATTTAATGTAGGTTTAGTAGGATGTTGATTTCTACGAAAAAAAATTGAAGTATTGGTGTAAATATGGAACCTATTTTGACAAAATGAAAAACTATACCACAATTTTATTCCGATTTCAAAATCGCAGAATTATTCGCGATCGCAGGATAAAACCAAAGAAGTCGCAAGTTGTACTTATGGTCATAAAGGACACTTTATTTCTTTAAAAATTATTGAAAATCTTGTCGAGTGATTAAAACAATTGAAGCATCAAAATATAAAACGAGATACAAATCCTACGTCACTAGGTTGGTTCTACAATGCAGAATTTTGCAACATCAAAACTCTCTATATCCCTTGACCGCTTCCTTTCTGATACAATAACTTTGCCATTACTTGTTTGTTTAACCAACTTCCAACATGCATCTTATATTCGATAGCTAGTTTTTTGTTAGAAATTACTTTTAACTAATCAATGAATGTTCTGTTTTGCCCATTTGCATGTTGAGGGCTGAAAATTGGAGTTCGAAGTAAATATTAACTACCGAGGAAATCCACAATATGAAGCCCATATTATATAGAGCCTTTATTATTATTAATGGTTAATTACTATTGCTATAAGTAAAATTACTCTAATGTCTAATGAGTATTTAATAATTTGTTTTTTTTTTGCGTAGCTGAAAGTTTTTCTCTATTTCCACGCAAATGAAAATGAGTACTAAGCAATTTAGGTTTAGTACGAGAAGTGTTTGTTTATTTTTTAGATTTGTATTTGATTATTTTAGTAATTAAAATCTTAATTTATTTTAAGTATTTAAGGAAATAAGGAAGAGAAGCGAAGGTTACATGTAGTAATACTATGAAAAACTCTGCATCTGAAATTTTAACTACGACTATGTAAAGTGTTCTAAGATTTTGCTGTTTATTTTCTGTGTATATCCTACTCATAAAAATATCTACTTAGAGCTTTTAAATTAATATTATGTATCATGTTATTTATTTAATGTTTACATCGATGCATTGTTATTATGAAAATGTGTGTTTTAGTTTGTTTTCTTAGTAGGTAATAAAGGAGTTGTTACTGAAATATTATTTGGGGCACATAGCAAAGACATAGGGGGTTAGTGGTACAATCATAAATACCTTATACAAAGGCTAGCTCCGGTATCCACAAATTTTTACTCTTTTATATTCACGGGGGGCTAGTTTTTGAAAGTAGAACTGAGTCCTATTGTATGTATTCACAGCATGTTAAAAAGAATCGCTACAATGGAAAATGAGGCGTGCCCTCGATAATCGGAACAAAAAGATTAGGGGACAATACGCGATCGCGACACATCGGGTCTGGCACGCGTGGTGCGCACACGCCGGCTGCTCTCTGACTGTTTGCCGCCAAAACACGGAGATAGCGCGAACTATGCGCGAATTCGCGCTTACATAATGCTCTTGGCAGTGTGCGCCGTGACCGGGTTAAGTAGTTTGACTTACTTTTACATGCTATCCCGCGTGTTCCAGATGTGGTTCCTTAGTATTTTTTGTGCATAGGGTTGGGGGTTGTGAATTATATATTGTCAAAAATCTAGACTAAAATTATTGTAAGAGCGATCAACATGGATCTTTTAGAAATCTTGTCAAAAAAAATCTGAACTAAAATGATGCAAAGACAGAACCTTCTTTATAGGTTTCAGAACCTGCACAGATTTCACACCCTTAAATGCCCTATCCTCTGTCCACTGTCTTTTGTCCCCTGTCCCCTGTCGGTACGGGTCTGGGTCAATCAGACTGCATACAGTCATATAGATGCTGCGTATAATATACCATCGAAGAAATTCATACATAGGCAGTTGACGGACCTACGTCAATTGGTTGGTTTATGATTCAATGTTGGTCAAGTTCAAGGTTGGCCTACGTAATTCGGTCGTCTTAATATGTCAAACCAATCTGTCGGATGGGTTTGACATAACACGACCGAATTACGTAGGCCCGTCATCTGCCTATGAACCAGTTTCTTCGATTTTACCTCTAATATTGCTCTACCTGCTACCGTAATGTAAGCAACAAACTTATGTAACAGTTTATGAAAGTACATAACTGCATAATAACATATGCTATTGTATTCCCATTAATAAATTATTATTATTATTACATTTTTAATCGTATTCAACTGTCCGAATATTATAGCAATAAATATCTAGATCATTGCTAAAACATTTGGTAAGGCACTATAAAATTGTTTTCGTCGTTTCAGATGTTGCCACAGCTCCATTTATTATGCGTGACCGCTTGTGCGTGCGTTTTTCTGGAATAAGAACTATTTTTAATAATATTTTTTTTCCTGGAACTCAAGGTGTTACCATGCACAAAACTTCGGGGTGGCTTAAGCGTCAAGATGTGACTACCGATAACAAGCGTTATACTTATGCTGGATTTACACGGGTGACTAAAGCCGCACCGTCTAAATGGCAGTTCGACTACGCCGCATGCGGCTAAAGCCGCAAGCCTCAAAGTCGTGCGGCCAATGGCCGCATGCGGCTGGTGACTAAAATCGACCGTGCAAACGCTCAGTCGCAAGCGATCGCTTGCTGCAAATACATAGTTTGTCGGCACTAGTCATAGGCGATTTTTGTAGAATGTGTAAATGGGGTGGCGATTCGGGTTGGACAGGCGATTCGACTGGTGACTTGCCGCGCGACTAAAATCGACCCGTTAGTCACCCGGCAAGTCACCAGTCGAGTCGCCTGTCTAAGTCGAATCGCCACCCCATTTACACGGGTGACTAACGGGGCGATTTTAGTCACCCGGCAAGTCACCAGTCAAATCGCCTGTCCAAGTCGAAATCGCCTGTGACTAGTTTATAATTATCGACACAATATGTCTAGTATATTGGCGAGTCAGTGCACTCGGCCAAGCACTCGGTATGTTTATAATCGACACCTACCGAGTAGAATAGCGAGACAGTACACTCGGCCAAGCACTCGGTATGTTTATCATCGACACAATTTGTCTAGTATATTGGCGAGTCAGTGCACTCGGCCAAGCACTCGGTAAGTTTATCATCGACACCTACCGAGTAGAGTGGCGAGACAGTACACTCGGTCAAGCACTCGGTGTGTTTATTATCGACACCTACCGAGTAGAGTGGCGAGACAGTACACTCGGCCAAGCACTCGGTATGTTTATTATTGACACCTACCGAGTAGAGTGGCGAGACAGTACACTCGGCCAAGCACTCGTTTATCATCGACACCTACCGAGTAGAGTGGCGAGACAGTACACTCGGCCAAGCACTCGATATGTTTATTATAGACACCTACCTAGTAAAATAGCGTAACAGTACACTCGGTCAAGCACTCGGTATGTTTATCATGGACACCTACCGAGTAGAGTGGTGAGACAGTACACTCGGCCAAGCACTCGGTATGTTTATTATCGAAACCTACCGAGTAGAATAGCGAGACAGTACACTCGGCCGGTCAAGCACTCGTGCGACAAATTCTGCGTGAAAATGTCGCGTCTGCGCTCGCCACAGTAGTATTCGCAGCAAGCGATCGCTTGCGACTGAGCGTTTACACGGTCGATTTTAGTCACCAGCCTCATGCGATTTTAGTCACCAGACTATGGGGCTTGCGACTTTAGCCGCATGCGGCGTAGTCGACTTGCCATTTACACGGTCGATTTTCGAACGGGTGACTAAAATCGTGCGGCTTTAGTCACCCATGTAAATCGGCCATTACAATTTACAACCCAGCCAACAGATCACAATAGCTATGTCCACATTTTGCAATTTGATCTTCAATTTTCGTCATCTTCTTTTTATTCAACTTTCGTTTGGCATATTCAATAATACCCCAGGAAAGTTAAACATTCGACCTCGGAATAACTCGCATAGAGCTTAAAATTGATAGAGACGTTAAATACACCAATAAAACCTTAAAAGTCCCCGGCGATCCTCCTTGTGTAAAATTTTTTATTCAAGGTCAAAGGTATAAAAATAAGGTTTTTCCTGTTTTTTTTTCCAAACTATACATTTTATCACAAAAATAAGTTGGGCAAG